>VWZE01007734.1:55381-90432 GCA_013396675.1 Eubucco bourcierii | reverse complement strand
GTTGCCCAGGGAGGTGGTTGAGGCCCCACCTCTGGAGGTGTTTAAGGCCAGTCTGTATGAGGCTCTAGGCAGCCTGATCTAGGGTAGGGTGTCACTGCCCATGGCAGTGGGAGTTGGAACTAGATGATCTTTGTGGTCCCTTCCAACTCTGACTGGTTCTATGGTTTTACTACACATGCCTCAACCAGCATGGCCTGCTCTGGCACTCCAATTTCTCCTCACCTCCAGGGACTCTGTCTTGACAGGGAGCAACTCAAACATCATAACACAGGTTGAGCAACAGCATCGTGCTGACACCTGCCCTGCTGTTTCCACTGTGCTACCTACCCCAGACTGCCAGCTCCCAGAACCAGTGGGGCTCTACACTGTACTTGCAGCTTCCTGATAGCCCATCTCAACAGCTCTGAACATTCAGCAGTCAGTCCTATCCATCCCAACACAGCAGGATTCCCTCAGAAGTCTCCTGGCATCAGAACCGAGCAGACCCACTGCCACTTATCCATATGCTGAAGGCATTTGAGTTTTCCCCATCCTGTGGACCTGGGTGCAGCTATTGCACAGCCAGGGCACCCACCTGGGGAAGGCACCTCACAAGTCCAGCTGTGCAGGCTTGGCCTGCTTGGCACACACACCAAGTGCTGCAAAAGAGCATGAAGGCAAGTGCTGGTACTGGCTCAGGTTCTCTACATGTGTGGTGACCTCAGCACAGCACAGAGGAACCCTGCAGTTCCCTCCAACCCCTTCTGCTTGGGGGCACTGGCAGTCTCGCAGCCCTTTTGCCATGAACATTAACCCACTGCCCTGCCCAAACCCCTGTTTGCATAATTTCAGCCTGACACCCACACTCCTGCCAGAACAAGTCTTCTCCCTTAGAAAGCCACACATTGCCAGGTCTCTATTCTGATAAACTGTTGCCACTCACCACAACAGATGTGACTGCAACTTTGCAGCGGGAGCTGTAGCTCTTTGCATGCCCTGCCCTACCTCTGAGCATCTCCAGTCTCAGCAGAGACTGCAAAACACTCCCAAAAACCTGGGAGAAAACAACCTCACTGCTGTGATAGCCACACTGGAAGATACCCAGGACTCTCTGCCGGGGTCCCATCAGGAAAACACAGTGCTGGGGTACCAACAGGAGATACTAGACCTTGTGGGAGAGAAAATCTCCATGCTCAGCCACGCAGAGTCCCTTTGGTCCAGCTGAGCACTAAAGGCCACCCCCCTTTCCCCAGCAACCTGCAATCCAGCCGAGTTTCCCTCTTTTGCTTGTTCCCTCCTTTGTGCTTCCCACCCCCTTATAGCCCACTCCCTCTCGGCCCTCCCATTTTGCTGCCGCAAGTGTCGGCTCTCTTCCCTCCTTGATATCCAACACCATGCAACAACACTTTCCTGCCGAGTTCAGGCAGACGCTGCCATTACCAGCGTGCTGCTCAGCATGTCCTGCAGCCCAGGAGGGAGGGCAGGAGCAGCTTTCGGCAGGGTGAGGAGCCAACACAGCCACGGCCTGCTGCAAATCCCAGGAAAAAAAAAAAAAAAGAGACACTGATGCATTAGGCTGCTCCCAGCAGACATCACCGTGGGGGCACAGAAGTGGATCCCGCACCTAAAGGGCTCAAGATCATTTGCACAGAGTAAAAGCTACCACTCAGCAGAGCCAAGCAATGAGGGAAACTAAGTCTGCCCTATAAGTCTGCCCCCTTCCATCCTCAGCTTTTCACATTTTAGGGGGTACAAAGCTTGAAGCTGCTGCAGGGTGCCTGACAGCACTAACTCCTGTGCTGTTCACCGCATGAGTGCTGCCTGGCAGCAATGCAAGCAGGTAGCACTGTCAGGCACCTCGAACTCCAGCAGTTCAGAGGCTTGTGTATGGTGGGCAGGAGAGTAGGCTTGCTTCTAGATCAGATATCCAACCCTCTAATTGTCTGGGCACACTATGCCCTGTGCTCAGCTACAGGGAGCACTAAGATCCTCATAGATCCTCCTCTTTGCTGCAACCCACCGTTGGGCCAGAGTCCAGTGGCAGCAGGCCTTTGCAGGTCATTCCAGGGAATGACCACCTGCTTTGCCCTCAAGGATGAAGTCTTTGCAGATCGGTCCCAGGCTGTGGAATAACCAGTAGAGGTCACAGCTCAGAGACGTGGGGAAGCAAGGTGTTATTGCTGACACTCAGCGAGCCAGGAGACAGCAGGACATGGAGAGGTGCACAGAGTGCATATCCCAAAGTAGGGACCAGCCACAGCAGCCAGGTCCTAGTCCACAAAACACACGCAAGCACTATGTCCCTTGAAAGCAACAACCTAATCATGGTACCTGAGCTGTGCCTCTGTGTTCACACTGCCCCAATCCAACTCCCTAGGCCAGTCTGTGGTGAGAATGTCACAGGCAGAAGGTCTTGGCAGCAGGGATCACAACCTGAGCATCCTTCCACCAAGCCCTACAAGGAGTGTCTCTCTACGTCTACCATCACAGCTCTGGTTTCTCTATTCAGACACATACACTGTGCACTGATCCCTCCCAAGCCTGGCTGTATTAATGCACCTTTGTGTTTGTAAACTTTCACCCACTGCAAGCCTTTGGGATCAGCCTTTAATCTGCCACTTCCAGCACAGGTCACCACATAGGTTGCTTTTTTATGCTCCTGGGGGAGGATTGCTTGAGTTACAGGGCCTAAGGCAGAGCCAGTTTCCCCACACAGAGGACAAGGGTTTGGGCAGAAGAAGGCATAGGGCTGGCTTTATTGTAAGGCGCATTCCTGCTCTCTGTGAGCCTAGGTGCCCTATCAAGTGCCAGGGGAAAGAGAAAACAATCTGAGCAGGCTGCAGAAGGGATAAAAATGAAGAAATTCCAGGGGCAGTTGAACGCTGAGGAATGAGATGAATGAGATGAAATGAGCTCAGGTGGAAGAAAAGGGCATTGGGGAAGGAGCTAGAAGAGGGCACAGAACAGGACAGGTCCCAGTAGGAAGGAAAGCGTAAACAGACTGCTGTGGAAAAGGTAGTTACTGTTTCCCAGAGACACTGGTAACATAGGGCTCGGATCTGAGCACACCAGAGGCCCCTCAGAGAGCAACCCTGTGGCAAAGCCTCAGCAACAGCCTCCCAGCTTACGCGAAGTGCCCAGGGCTGAGTGGCCACCAGTCCTACCTCACACAGAGAAAGAGGATGCCAGCCTATCACCTAGCCTTAGTGCTGAGACAGAGCTTTTAGCGCCTGGCAGCAGCTTTGCTGCGTCCCAAACCAGACCTGCACCCTTACAGGACTCCAGTCAGGTCTTTGGTCTGTAGTAATGGTATAGCAAAGGTCTGTTCACTGTCTGTCTTCCTACCATCTCCTGCCCCTCACCTACCTCTCCCATCTCAATCCAAATCACCACAGCTGCTCATCCCAAACCCCATATGCTGCCCACTTGCTTACTGCCAGCACAGCACACCAGTATGCTGAATGCCGGACACCCTCCCACCCTGTGGCCTGGGTTACTTCATCTCTGTGGCAAGAACCATATGCATTCCCATCTCTGTCCAGTGCTCAGCCCTGCAAGAACGGTACTGGTAAGAAATGATTCACTGTAATAACAAAAGCACCTCCTAGCACCAAAAAAATTGCCAGCCCAAGCCATGGAGCAGTTGTCCTGGCACAGGTCAGGGCAATGCTTTACCAGAGGCAAAACCAAGGACATGCTGTGGCTGAGAGAGGGAAACAAACCCTCGGGCAAATCTGTGATTAGAAAAACCAGGGTCAGGAACGTCCCAGCACCGTGCTCAGCCCCAAGCGAGCAGTCAGAAAAGGAAGCAAGACTAAACACCCAGGACTTTTCCCCCAAAACAGCGACCCTGAAGTCTGTAAGCTCCCGTGACACCAACAAGAGAGCTCTCAGGGTTGGAGGGGCACACACCACCCAGTCCCGAGTTCAGATCTCCTGTTTCCCCTCTGTCAGCCATGAGGCAGAACTCCAACAAACTCCGTAGCAGGACCAGAGCTTGTCCTCTCTGAGCTGTGAGGGGACAGTGTAGATGAAGAGCCAGGCACAGCAGGCTCCACTGGGGAGAGGCCATGCTGCTGGACAAAGGGGACTGGCCGATGTCTCACTATGCCGGGGTCTGGGGCTGGACATACCGAAATGTCCCAGTAAAAGACTGCTTGCTGCACACCCTCGCTGCCCCTGTACCAGCAGCCGTGAGACACCTCCCCATCCCCTATCCCCGACCTGATGAAAAACAAACAGGGGGGAAAAGAGCTGCACGCAAGATCAGGGCCCCAGCTCCTGGGCAGGGGTCGGGCCACGAAAGAGTTGGCGGGAGCAGGGACAAAGGCAGGGACGTGCTGCAGGGGGGGAGGGAGATGCTGGGAAGGCACAGTCCACAAGGGCTCCTCATACTGGGGCATACTTTAACAAGGGTGCAGTAGGAGGTACAGCAGCTCCCCACCCCTCCCCCAAAACCAAGCATGTGCAAAGCTCTACCGCACTGAGGACCCTTCCGAAGCATTAGGCACCCCAAATCCAGCACCCCATGCAACTGGAGTACCTCATGCATTAAAGATCCCAAACCCATCAAGGAGGGAGCCCCGTGGATGAGAGCATCCCATGCATCGGAGACTCAGTATTGGGGTGCCCACGTATCAGTGTCTGGACACAAGGGACCCCAAACCCAGCACTGGGGTGCAGCATGCATCATGATGCTCCGTGCATCGGGGACACCCAACTCAGCAGCGGGGTGCCACATGCAGCCGGGGGAGCCCGGGGACCCCCTTCTCACCATGCTCCGGGGAGTGCGAGAGGAGCGAGACGTCGTCGTCGCCGAGCTGCTCGTTGTGATCGCTGCCGGCGCCGGGGCGGCCCAGGGCGGCCAAGAGCAAGAGGCACACCCGCAGAGTTGCGCGCTTCATCTCCAGCAAGTGTGCGGATGCGGGACGGCCGGCGGCAGCTGCGGGACGGCCGGCGGCAGCTCCGTGCTTTGCCTGCCTGCCTGCCTGCCTGCCTGCCTGCCTGCCTGCTCGCCCGCCTGCCCCGGCCGCGTACGTGAGAGCGGGCGGGGAAGAGGCGGCGGCTCTGACTCACGCCGCCGCTACCTTTTATAGAGGCTGGAGGCAAAGTCTGCCGCCCGCCGGCCCGGCCCGGCCAGGTGAGCCGTCGGCGCGGGACTGGAAACCGGGATACCCCGGGGGCTGCCCTCAGCGCCCTGCACGTGGCACCGGGAGACCCCGAACGGCAGCTCGGATCTCTTGGCGGCGGCTGGCCCCCTCTTCAGCTGGCAGTGTCTTCTCTTCTAGCCGGTGCAGCTGGGACTCCTCCGTCACGTGTGGTCCCTCTCCTCACCGATGGGCCAAGGATGCTGCAGTGACCAGTGTCTCCTCTCTTTAGCGATCGACAAGCGACCCTTCAGTGGTTGGTGACTCCTCCCATTAGCGATGGGTGAAGAATTCTTCAGTTGTGGGTGTCCTCTCNAGCGACCCTTCAGTGGTTGGTGACTCCTCCCATTAGCGATGGGTGAAGAATTCTTCAGTTGTGGGTGTCCTCTCAGTGATGGGTGAGGCACCCCTCAGCAATGGGTGTCTCTTCTCCTCAACGGTGGGTGAAGAATGCCTCAGACACGGGTGTCCTCTCTTCTTAGTGATGTACAGTTAAGGAAAAAACCAAAAACAGACCAAAACCCATTTCTTTCTGTCAAGGTTAGAGGATGACACAACTCTGGTCCGGGCAGGTCTTGACTTTCTCCTGCTCCTCAGCAGTGGTGTGAAGTGTGTGGGTGCAGCTCAGTATATGTACATAGTGTACCTGGCTCCCAAAAAAGCTTTGACCAAGATCCCACACCAGGTGTTTTTAGCTGGTTTCATGTTCTAAGATGCTGATCCCGTGGTTAAGTAGACAGACAATGGAAGGTAGGACGGCAGGTCAGTTTTCAAGTGGGAGGAAAGTGCCAGAGACCTCTTTCTTGGGAGCTACACTAGAGTTGGTACTTTTCAGTATCTTCATAAATTGTCTGAAAAGGGACACAAGCAGTGATGGAACAGAATTAGCTACGGCACTAATTCGGGGCACTACAGGACTGAAACTGTCTTGACCAGTTCAAGGGCTATTAATGAATGGTGCTGAGTGACAGAGCACATCAGCAGCAGATTGCAGCCTGAGTCGGTATATGCAAAGTTGTGCAATCAAGGATGCACAGGTGGTGTAATCAAGGATGTACAGCACGAGGGTGGACTTAAATTAGTTAACGCAATTTGGAGAAGATATCAGAGCATCACGGTGATGTCAGCTCACTGCTTGCCAAGAAGAGAAGTGAAGTAAGCATCAGGAATTATCAAGAAAGGAACAAAAAATGAAACAACACACCCACCACCCCACCACCCCCCATCCTGTTGCTGTATAAACCTTGGGTGAAACCTCCTCTTACTTTTTGCCCACAGTTTTGCTTCTCTCATCATGAAAGAGTCAGAATGAAAAATAGCACATGTGTGGCCCCAGGGCTGTTAGGGGACAGGAGATGTCTTTCCATGCAAGGAAGGAGCAAAGCAGGGGTGGCTGCCCAACATGAAGTGAAGTACACACTCAAAGCTTTCTGGCTTGTATGGGACTGGGGAGCAGTGAACAATTTACTCTCTGGGGATAGTGGAATTGCGGCAAGTTCAACTGAAATCGTCATGTGGGAAGTTTGTGTCCAAACAGCAAAGTATTTTTTATGTGGTGCAGAAGAGAATAGGGGACTTTGTTTTCCCAAATGTGCAATTTGTATATACTCAAGAAGATATCAAACAAGGTAATGGACTCCTTGCTGTGTGGCACTGCTGGAGTCCAGGTCTGTGATATGCTCCATGGGCCCCACACTTCTGCTAAACCAGTTGTCCCAGCTGTTTCAGAGCCTAAATTGCTGGTCATCTCAGCACCTTCTGTTATGAACATGCTCAGCCAATGTGATTACATCCACATCCATAGATGTGCTATCACTCTTAAGACCTGTCAAGCTGTACAGAAGATCCAGTGGGAGATGCGGCTGGATTTTGTGATAAGCAGAAGGAACCTCTCTCAGAAAGCTGGGAACTGGGACCACAAACTGACCCTGTCACCTGATGCTGGACCTGTCACTGTGGGATCCTACCTTCTGCTGTGCCAGAGGCATTCCTGTGCACATGGCCTCTCTGGAGAGCCCTGTCTGCATCACCAACCTGCAGGTAGAATTGATGCACTCCCAAACTGCTGACTTTATCTTGATCTACCTTCCAACACCAGAGAAGGGCAACAAGGCTGGTGAGGAGCCTGGAGCATAAGCCCTATGAGGAGAGACTGAGGGAGCTGGGCTTGTTCAGCCTGAAGAAGAGGAGGCTCAGGGGAGACCTTATTGCTCTCTACAACTACCTGAAAGGAGGTTGTAGCCAGATGGGGGTTGGTCTCTCCTCCCAGGCACTCAATGACAGAACAAGGGGATGAAGTCTCCAACTGCAACAGGCCATGTTTAGGCTGGATGTTAGGAAGAAATTCTTCACAGAAGGAGTGATTGGCGTTGGAATGGGCTGTCTGGGGAGGTGGTGGAGTCCTCATCCCTGGAGGTGTTTAAGAGGAGGCTGCATGAGGCACTTAGTGCCATGGTTTAGTTAATTAGAAGGGTTAGGTGATAGGTTGGACTCTATGATCTTAGAGGTCTTTTCCAGCTTGGTTAATTCTGTGGTTCTGTGATCAGATAAGAAGATATTAATTTTCCAAGGCTCATGGAAATGGGCCTGGGTGGGGAAAACAAATGGTAAAACACAATTCCAGTATTCTTTCCTTCTCATGTTTCTGAGGTTTATCTTATTAACTGTCTTTATCTTGACAGAAAGAGAAGAAGACAGCTGAATATGGCAAATGAAGGACAGGCTCATTCTCATTTGTCATTTCAGGACAAGCTCCACGTGGTTCCCATCTCACTCCCTTCTGTTTGTGTTTCCAGAAAGGTTATCCTGTGTTCCCTGCTTCAGCTCTGAGCAAATTGAGTAACTGTGGAGCTGTCACCTTTGCTGCCTTGTCTTTCTTATGTTTTTTTGTCTTCCATCTTCACTGCTTTCAAGGCCAAGCGTATCATATCACAGAAGCTGTAATCACACGTGTCTTCTTCTCACCTGTGATCTCTTAAACTTTGTTAGCTTTTTTTGTAGAAATGACTCTAGGGATACTGTTAGGGTGAAAGGTGACTCCATCTTCAGGCCACTTTGGGTGTACCCTATGGGAGCACAGGGGATCGTGGATCACAGCCCCGTTCCACAAGGCTTGCAAGCCAAGTGGAGAGCATTTGTCCTCCTGTACAAGATTCAGACCAATGTAATATGCTCACCAAAAAGTGTCCCCTGGGCTTGTCTGACAGTCTTGTGTCAGAGGAAATCTGTTCAGCCAGATTCAGGCCCTTGTAAGCATCCCAGCTCTGTGCCTGTGAGGCGTCTTGAAACGCACAGTATGAAACCTCTGTGCTTGTCTCGACATAGATCCATCCTGAGGCACAAATCATAGATGTAGCAGGGAGTTTCTCCAGTCCTCAGCTGCTCAAAATATGCAGAGCTGAGCCTAAGTGGTGTGCTTCCAGAAACACCTTTAGCTCCAGTACTGTGGGGCAGGCTGACCTCTAAATGCTTGTAAAGTGGTTTATTCTCAAGAAAAAGAAGACATTTCCAGTAAAGTCAGCTCATGATAAGGCCAGGCTTGGATATCCAGAAGAACTTGGGAACTCTGAACCTGACTCACACATAGTAATCTTTTCCCCTGGGATATACTAATGAATCACTGAGCTCTTTTTCAAGCTTATTTTTCTGTTACTTTTTATGTAACAGTAGCAAGCACTAGTTTGTCAGTGCTGTCGTTGTGCCTATTCACAACTTAGAACTTCTCTGGATGGCTTCCAAATGAAGCTAGGCTGATCTATGCCATTCACCAAGGTGAATCCCAGACACTGGCACCTGTATTGCATTTAGTTACTGAGAACTCGGTTGAGAATTGCCTGAATACTAATTTTTCCTTCAAGGTGATATCAAGACTGTGCTTTCCAGCTCCCAAATTGAATTAAATGTCTCCTTCCAAGTGTTTTTGTTTTCACCTCTGCAGCTTTACATTCATTGTGGTGGCACCGTTGACTTCCAGAGCCCTTCACCATCAACAGTGCATAGCTTATCTCCAGCAAATAAGCAGCATGCAGTGGCTACATCTAGAATGGAAAGGAATACTTTGAGGTGAGACTATTAATTATCTTATTGTTGTCCCTTGATTTTCTAGGATAACAGTTCTTAATTTCAGAGTATCTCTGGTAGTTGTGTTACAGGGCTGTAGACCCAATCTGCTGAGATCCAGATCTGCTGTTCTCTGCAACTGAATTGTAGGAAGCCAGGGGAGCCAGTTGACCTGGGAGCTCCCAGACTAGGGCAATCCCTGTGGTATGGCAGCTGCTTTGGACATAGGAGTGCTAACAGTTCTAGTAGGGATGGTTTTAAAATACAATTTGTGTGTGGGTGTGTGTGTGTGTTTCTATAAGCAATTATAAAAATATTAGTAAAACCAAACCAAAACAGAATCTTGAGTAATGAGAAACAGAATTTTATTTTAGATATTTGTTTCCAAATCTGTGTGTAAAAACATCAAACATCCCATAAAATAGAAAGTTTTATTCCAGGTAAGGTCTACGTAGAAGCCTCTGGATCCCTGTGTCAGTCTGTTCCAGTTAGGCAAGCAGCCTCCTCAGCAGCTGCTGGCAAACACCAGCTATGGTGTTGTTCCAGCAGGATAAAAATGTGGAGACTCAGAGCTGACACACACTTCCAAGAGCACTGAGCTATGCTGTGATCTTTCTTAAGCAATGAATAAGTCAATCTTTCTAATTACAGCAAACAGAACAAGATTTTACCTATAGCTATGTGCAAACTAGAGCTGACAGCACTTGCCTGGGCGCTGAGTCTGATCCCCCTTTGTTAAAAAGCAACTACACGGCCTCCCTCACAGCTTGATCTGGCTAAATGTGGAAGGCAGTGGCCCTCCTCCTGCCCTGTGCTTCCTTGGGTTTGTTAAACCTCGGTGTTTATGAATCTTCTTTGATATTCCCATTAAAATTCACTTATTTGTCCCTGTGTGAAGTCTGCCCTTTTGGTAGCATTCATTCCCTGATGTATTTATAGCCAGCAACTCTACCCCTTCTCAAACTATGCTTTAAAAGGTTAGACACAAGTCCAAAAGAGCATATAAAAAAATAAATGCCTCTTCCTCTCCCAATCACGTTAACCCTCTGCACCTCTTCAAGTTCTAATTAATCTTTTCGTAATATACACATCCTAAATTATGCATTTAACCTATATGGAAAATGTTTCTCCTGCTACACCTGAAACTGGTCATTGTAAGCACACAAATGTGTGGTTTGCTGACTCTTCATTTCATTTTCCTGCAGTAGTTTATAACAGGAGTTCTCACTAGCAGCTCATCAGCACTCAGGAATACAAAGTTCTGTGCTGCTGCAGGCAGTGTTCAACATCCAGTGTTGTAACAGCTTGATTTTCCACACTTCAAGTCATTGGCACATTCTTGCACTTTGTGAAGGTCCCTGATGGCAATACCTATGAAAGTGTGTCCTAAAACCTGTTTCAGGGGGCTTCAGTAGCACATTCCTTACTGTTCAGTGTCTCTTCTATTGAGAAAACCAATTATTATCTGTCCCTTTTTAATTGAATCTTTACAGTCCTCATCTTCTTCACTTTAAGTAATACTCAGATCTGAAATAACATTAAATAACTTACTGAAATTCTAGTCAAGTAATCCAGAACACTTTTGGACACTAGATCTGCCAGCTTATTGCTGCTCTTTCCAGCTCTCAGGTCGTGAACTGCAAGCCATTTGAACACCTTAACCTCTGGGCTTTACTCTGGGTGGGGTCACCTAGCCTCATTCTTGACTTTTATTGGGTCTTCTGCTGCTGTTTCTATGTTCATTTGTGGAGTCACACCTAAGGTTTAATTCTTAATCATAGAATCATGAAGTAGTTTTGTGTTGGAAAGGATCTTTAAATGTCTTCTAGTCCAAACCTTCTGCAGTGAACAAGGATGTCTTCCACTAGATCAGGCTGCTCAAAGGCCACATCCAACTTGACCTGGAATAGTTCCAGGCATGGAGCATCTACCACGTCTCTGGGCAAAGTGGGTTAGTATTTGACCCCTTCCACTGTAAAAAGAATTCTTCTTTTTGTGTGGTCTAAATCTAATTTTTTTTTGTTTTGGTTTGGTTTTTTTGGTTTTTGTTTGTTTGGTTTTTGTTGTTGTTGTTGTTTTGTTTTGTTTGGGTTTTTTTGGGTTTTTTTGTTTGTTTTGTTTGGGTTTTTGTTGTTTTGTTTGGTTGGGGTTTTTTTGTTTTTTGTTTTGTTTAAAACTATTACCCCAACGAGCCCTGCTAAAAAGATTGTGCCTGTCTTTCTTCTAGGTCTTCTTCAAGTACTGAAAAGCCATAATAAGGTCTCTTTGGACCCTTCTCCAGACTGAGCAACCTCAACTCTCTCAGCCTGCCCTCTTTAGATAGGGGCCATCTCCTTTGCCTTGTTCCTTCAGTCTCCTTCAGACACTACTGGAGACCCTGCTGTGGAGTATTAGGTTTTCCATGGCAGAATCTTGACCAGGAACAAGTCTCCATTTTCCCATGCACATCTTCACCTCCAAGCCACAGCATTCTCTTGTTCTGCCACTTTTGCTACTGCTATTAGAGTCTTTGCAAATTCCCAGGGACATTCACCATAGTTATACAACTACCGAGGGTTGGAGTTGCCTCCTAAAATATTTATGCATTATTCAGGGCACAAGTTTCTGACTGCTTTTGTATGGAGTGAAGGAAAAATTCCATGTCACTCTTTCTTAAACACAAAGTCCTCAACCTTCTCAATCCAGGTGACTTCATTAACCAGTTTCTGTAATTTATTTATCTAACTGCTGTCCTTGAAATTAAGAATCATGGTTGTAAATACATTTAACCTTCTACTTTGTGTAACTGAAATCTGGCCAGTCACTATAAGGTTATTTTCTGTACCAAGCTGTGTAAAATGGTTTCCCCACATCTAAGAAGCAAGGTTAATGCACATCAAGTCAAGCTGGTTCCTTGGATATTTAAACTGAGCAGGCAGTGGCCAGTGCAAGTGACAGTGCAGGCAGGTAGGTGATGGTGTACTGGGAAATTCTGGCAAATTCTGCATTATGTGATAGTCACACAGCTACTCCCCTGTCCGTTGACACAGCGTGAAGTGGCATTAAGGAAAGAGAAATGCTGTCTCAATGAATAAAAAATGAGCAGAGTTGAGGATCTTGCCTGTAATTTACAGAAAGTTGTGAAATATTTCCTAGTAAACATTTCCCCAGAACTGCAAACTCCATAGCCCTAGAAACCAAACATGTTTCACCACTTAGACAATATCTGGTGCTGGTTAGAGCTACTCAAACCATTGGCATCAGGAGTAACTGAGCAGTGTCCTGTGTGGTGACTTTTTCCTCCTTAACAGCTTCTCCAAAAAGAGAATGGACTAATGAAGCCTCCGTTGGGACCATTAGACCACAAGCCAGATGTCTAAAGGAAGGGGAACTTGTGGGGCAGTAAGTTAAAAATAACCACTTTGAATTCCTGTGACAGAGTCTTACTACCTGGAGCAGTGAAAATAAAACAGAAAGTACCTGGGGTGGGGGTAGGATACTCCCATGGCAGAGCAGGCAGAAAGGTTTGCAATTATAGACTTAGACCTGCCAAAAGACTCACTAGACCATTCTATCGAGATGTGCATCTTCTTCCCCAGCCATCTCTGGCACTGGGCCCAGCAGCTTGAGCGTGATTCATTCCACTTCTGGAGAACACATGGTTTGATCAGAAACCTGCAAACAATGGAGGTCTCAGAACTTGGGAGAAGTTGAGATTTTCTTTTAGGCATCTCTTCCAATGGATGCAGAGATGGCATAGAATCCTAGAATCATAGAATGGTAAGGTTGGAAGGGACCTCAAGGATCATCTAGTTCCAACCCCTTGCCATAGGCAGGGACACCTCCCACTAGTACAGCTCACTCAAGGCCTCATCCAACCTGGCCTTCAACACATCCAGGGAGGGAGCATCCACAACCTCCCTGGGCAACCTGTGCCAGTGTCTCACCACCCTCACTGAAAACAACTTCCTCCTGATATCCAGTCTAAATCTCCCCTCTGCCAGTTCAAACCCATTGCCCCTTGTCCTGGCATTGCAAGCCCTTGTCAATAGTCCCTCCCCAGCCTTCCTGTAGCCCCCTTCAGATACTGGAAGGCTACTATCAGGTCCCCTCAAAGCCTTCTCTTCTCCAGGCTGCAGAACCCAAACTCTCTCAGCCTGTCCTCACAGCAGAGCTGCTGCAGCCCTCTGAGCATCTTGGTGGCCTCCTCTGGACCCACTCCAACACTTCCATGTCCTTCCTGTGCTGAGGGCTCCAGAACTGCACACAGGACTCCAGGTGGGGTCTGACAAGAGCAGAGTAAAGTGGCAGAATCCCCTCCCTTGCCCTGCTGGCCACGCTGCTCTTGATGCAGCCTAGGACTCGGTTGCTGTCTGGGCTGCATGTGCACACTGCAGGCTCATGTTGAGCTTTTCATCAACCCAGACTCCAAGGTCCTTTTCCTCAGGGCTGCTCTCAGCCATTCCCCACCCAGCCTGGAGTTGTGCTTGGGATTGTGCCTACCCAGGTGCAGGACCTTACACTTGGCCTTGCTGAAAGCCATGAGGTTGGCGTGGGCACAGCTCTGCAGCCTGTCCAGGTCCCTCTGGATGGATCCCTGCCCTCTAGCAAGTTGACTGTGCCACACAGCTTGGTGCCATCTGCACACTTGCTGAGGGTGCACTGATTCCTCTGTCCATGGCACTGACAAAGATGTTAAACAGCACTGGTGCCAGCACTGACCCCTGAGGGACACCACTTGGCACTGGTCTCCAGGTGGACATTGTGCCCTTGATCACCACTCTCTGGGTGCCACCATCCAGCCAATTCCTTACCCAGCAGTGCTCCACCCATCCAGTCCATGTTTTCCCAGTTTGGTGACCAGGATGTCATGTGGGCATGCTTTGTTTCTCATCAGTCTGAATTTAACACCACATTGCTGGCTCTGGTTCTGCTGTGCTGTTTGTTAGCCCACGATTCTGAACAGTCCCTGTCTCCTCATTGAAGCACTTCTCAATAGCCATCTCCAGAAGCTAACCAAGTGAAGTCTTCTAAATCTCTCTCTGGAGGGCATTTTCCCAGCCTTAAAGCAGTCTGTGATTTTTACCTGTACTCTTTCCAGTATCCCATTAAATTTGTTCCAAAGATGTGGAGGCCAGAGCAGGCCCCTTTACGTCAGTGACAGACTTACCAAAACTTCTCAAGGAGGAAGAATCCTTTTTCTGTTCCCTCTCACTGATTCAAGATCTTGGGCTGGAAAAGCTTTAGTTCCTTCTGGAACAGCATCCTGTTAGGAATTAATACCATTCTGCTTATGGGACTTAAGACATTTTTCCAGCACATGGATTTCCAGGAAAAACTCCTAATTTCCTAAACCTGCCCTGGTCTCTGCCCACATACTTGATTTTCACAGGCCATGCTTTCAAAGAGATTCAGGCCACTCAGGCCTCACAGTAAATCCTTAATTTACCAGCCTTTGAGCATTGTTGACATTTTACCAGAGGGCCCTTGTATTAACCTCCAAAATGGAGATTACCCACACATAGAGCCAGTCTCTGCAGAGCGCTTAGGAGTTCTCAGCCAGCCTGGCAGGGCGTTTTGGAAGAAGAAAGAACTGCTCATCTGTCAAACACTTCCAGAAGCTAGGTCTGCAGCTCAGATGCCCTGAGCATCTCTGGTGCTACCCATTTGGAAGCCAGCAGAGAAAAAAATGAAGTCTCTTTAAGACATAGCATGCCATAGTAGAGCAGTGTCAAGGGAAATCCAGTACAGAAATCTGTTCTCAATCACCATCCTCTTCAGAGATGAGCTGGCAAAACAGGCTGAAGAAAAGGAAGTTGGATTCACGAATGATATGTGTTGCTTTGTGACACTGGAAGGGACAACTAAGAGAACAGCCAGAAAGCTGCACAGAGACTATGAGACTTTGGCATGTGCTGAACAGGCTCCCCTGAGGCAACATGCTAGCACACCCCAGCAAAATCCAGTACAGCCTTCCAGGGTACTCAGCTCTAGCTTGCCAGCACCCATCCTCCCCTTGCCTCAGTGCCAGTTGCAGATGTGCAGCCACAGGACAAAGGCTGCGTCTTTTGCAGAAGGGCACTGGTCAGACAGAGAGAGGTGCAGCAAAGAAACAAAAGAGATTTTACTCATGGCCACCTGCCTTAATTACCCAAATCAGGCTTATTAAAAGCTATCTGGTCTCAAGTCCTGTTAGCACATTGACCTTCAGTAGCTCATGCCCAGGGACCATACCCTCCTGCATGAAGTGGCAAGCAGCAGAAGAGCCAAGAGGCAGAGATCTCAGAAGGGATTTGCAGCCAGAGCTCCCACTGGCAAGGCTGACTACAACGTGGTGGTTACTGGGTGAAACCCACACACCCATGACTGCTGCACAATAGTGCAAACAAAAACAGAGCTACAGATCAAACAAGCCGAACAGCTCTGCCCAGCACAGCAGAGCTACTGGGGCACTGCACATCCCCCATCAAATGGGATGAAACTTTGTCTTGCCAGATTCAGGGGTGTGAGAGAAGGGGCAGGTGAGCTGGCTTGTCACAACCACAAAACACTGCTACCATGTGACCCAGTGTGGGCACCATGGGTCTGCCTTGTACATCTGTGGTCAGTGTCTAGGCACAACTTTGGCTGGAAACAAAGTCACTCTGGAGAAGGGTTGGGAATGTACTCCTGCAAGGCAGTACCCCCAGGTCTCTGTGATAACACTGGGTGACAAGTGCAGCTTCGAGGAACCATCACAGAAACTGATTTCCTGGAATACAAGCAGTATAGCCAAAAAGTGGTCTCTTGGGTTGGAAAGAACAGCACCCTCCTTTGCAAACATCATATCCTTGCTCACCTTCTCTTCAGATTGTTCAAGACTTTATGAACTCCAGGCCAGACCTGGCCAAGGCTTCATGGCGGCCTTATATTGCCATGGAAAGATCCCAGATGTTTCTGTCTTCTCTGGTTTCTGTCTGTTGCTAGCTTCTGGCGTATGGGTAACGCTTTCTTTCTCGTCCAAAGTGATGCAGCTCTTTAGGAGACAGCAGAGATTCGAACCAGAGCGTTCTCCACAAAACAGACCCCCAGCCTGCAGGCTGTAGCTGGTGTCTGCTGCGAGCAGAGTGGTCAGTCAGTCCAGCAACTCTGGGGTGAAGTTCCCAGGGAGCTGGCAAGACTGCACAGCCAGACCGTGTCTGCATCAGTTGCATGACACTGGGGCACTGTTTTAATTTAAAATGGATTAGGCTTTGTTTTCTTTTTAGCACAATAACATTGCATGCATTGTTGGGCGATAAAACCCACAGATAACTGTGCCAGCAGGGTGTTGGGGTGGACGTGATCAGCAGCACAGTATGAGCTGAGATGGCAAAGGGCAGCAGGGAAAGCCTTTACTATCGCTAGAAAAGAGAGAGGGGTCTTGGGATGGCCCTTGCACAACCTCTGAACATGTCCTCCCTGACAGGGTGGAGAGGCCTGTTGCCCAGAATTTGGATGACAGCTCAAGCAGGACATGGGGTGCAAGGCAGAGGGGTGCATGTGAGCCAGCTGTGCCTTGTGTAACTCCTACTCAGAGCCACGCGACAGTGATGTCAACCGATGACTCCTGGGAGGACATTGGGAAGAGGAGGCGAAGATGTCTCAATTCACTGTCTCTGTTAGTAAACTGCTGGTTTTCCCAAGATGGTGCTGACCTTCCCTGTCTGCCCCCCTCCTGATTTTCCTGGGCTTAAGCTCTACGTTTAATGCTTGCATGCAAGGGAAACATTGCCTGAACAAGGTGCCCTGGAAAGTTAGTTTTGTTTCCCAGATTTCTTGGCAGGACCTTGGTATCACATGCACCAGGTTCCTTCACTGCTCTAATATATGCCTTTTGGCTGGCAGCAGCACAAGGCAGAGGAATTGTTATTCTGTAATGCTGATCCTGAGCTGATGGAAGCACTCTCAGAGCACAACAGCTTTGTGATGTCCCAGGACCACACAGCTCAGTTTTGGGACACCTACCCAGCATGATGTTAGAGATCAGCCATTGTTTTTACCTTCTGCAGAATCAGAGGACTCCCTGACAAATCCTCCCACATCCTCATTATCTCACCAAAACTTGTGTTATCAAGCTAGCCCTTGCAGGTCTCTGACCCAGTTGTGTCTGGAGCTCCTCTTCAGTCACGTTGACTCCTGGCAAATGTTATGCCTGAGGAAGCTGATGCTGATAGTAAAATGCAGTAGGAGCACTACCAGCGTGCCCATATAGCAACTGGGGACCTGACCCCATGCAGTCCTTTGCACAGCATTCTCCCAGTACATTTTCACCTGAAACCCTTCATAACCTCTCACAGTTTTTTTTTTTAACAACAGTTTTGCTACTATCATGCTCCAGACTGGGAAGCTGTTACTTTGAATGCTAGCAGAAGGCACCAAGCTCCACTGGGATCCTTTGCAGCTGCTGGAGGCACTGTATGTCTGTGTGGGCAAGGGTAACAGAACCCCTGTGGAAATGGCATGGGTTGGAGCTCAGAGAGCATACAACATACTGTGGTAAATGTTACCAATGCAGCTGCCCCAAGCATGAACGTAAGACAGATGGGATTAAGGACACCATGATAAAACCCTCAGCCCTGCATAGCACCAGTGTTCATTTGCCCTGAACTTCCAGGAAGATGGAAAAGCCCAAAACATCAATACTGCAAGTCTGTGCAGGCACTGTAGCAATGTGCTCCCAGGAGAGGAAGGGATCAACTGGCGGCTGCAGCTGGTAGGAATATAGCTGCCCGAAAGAGCATAAGTAGGGCAGATGACCTGCACAGTGCAGATAGAAGCAACCAGTTCCCACTGCTGCCGAAGTGATTCCAGGACAGCACAGAGCCACCAAGGAAAGAGACTGCCTCTGAGTGGGGAGGTAGCCCAGGGTGCCTGACATGGGCTGCTGCACTACTGAAGTCTCAGATGGACAACCTGAGAAGACAGAAGAATGAGTTGGCATAAGCCATCTATTAGCAGCAAAGCCAACGTGCACCCTGGATCCTCTTCAGCCCTGAGAGCAAGCCTGGGATGATGTGGTGAGGACGACATGAAAGCCTCACCTGAAAGGTCTGGCCAGGGGATCCTGTGGTCTCTTATAGGGTTAACAGATCATAAACTGACATGCCCTTTCCTCGTGGCAATTTAAACAGACCTTCTTGTTATCCAGGGAGTCTTCTTTAGCAGGTATAATTACAGCAGGAACACAGAGAGTACAGTCTTAGTTCCATCAGAAGCAGGTAATTCCCTCCTCCCACACTCAGTCTTCCAGCATTTTATTTGCCTGACACATCAGGTCCCATTTTCTTAGAGGGGCAAAGAGTCAGCTCAACATTTAGCAAAAACAAATTAAGTGTCATTAAGTCAGGCAATCACATAGCTGAGACACAGTGCCCTAAATTGCCTGACTCTTCCTGCAGAAGAGCTCCTCAGCACTATATTCAGTTGTTGTAGCTGATGGACGTTGTATGCATCCAAGACTTGAGAGCAATGAAGGCCCTTTGCATTTGATCTGAACTGGCATTGTTCCTTCCAAGAATCTCTAGACCTTTCAGTTCCTGCCAGGATGGCAGACATAAGCAGAGATAGCTACACATTCAAAGCTAAAGACAATCTGCACCTACCAAAGGAAAACTTTCTGCAAGCAGCAGATCCTCCTCTCCTGCTCAAGCCCCACTAGACCAAACATCTCCTTTGGCAGTAGTCCCTACAGAAAGGAATATAGTGATCATGAAGTGGGAAAATTAAGAACTGAGCTGTTTTGAGGAGAGGGAGGGTCCTTCCCTAGTCCTAACTGTTCTTGCACGAAGTATAATAAACCAATGTGAACACAGTAGGAAGATAACATTGAACCATGATATTCATCACTGAAACTTAGAAAGAACACAGGACTGCAAGACCATTTTCCATACATACACAGATATGTATATGTCTGAGAAGAGGAAGTAGAAAAGCTCTGTAAAACACATCACGCTGAGTTCAGCCAGTGTGGGCAGCATGCACCACATGTTAAGTGTAAAAGCTAGACAACTGCAAAGTCGTCTGCACATGCTGCAGAGAAATTCAGGCCATTTATTATTAAACTGCAGATCAGCCTCTTTCTCAAACCGTATCCTCTGCAGAGGATAAAAGCCTGAGAAAAACTGAGATTAACAAACACCAGCAAAGCAACGAAGAAACCCTTCCCTGCGGAGCCGGAACCCTCACGTCCCCTCTGAGCCGCCTGTTGGCAGGGCAGCCTGGACAGCAGGGCTCTCATTGCTCTGCTGCCCGCCGACAGGCTAATGCCTGGGGACAGCTGTGGGGCCCAACGAGTGCTCAGCACAGTCCTGGCCTCTCACTCTCGACGAAGCAGAACCACGAGGGGATAACAGGATCAAAAGAGCAGCAACAAGCTCTGGGAACTCGTCAGACAAATGTGTTTTTAACTGAATCCCAAATGAGCTACTGAAGGGGAGCATTAGTGCTGTCACATGGAGCACATGATTTTGGAATTCATTAAGCCTTTGATGCAGTGTTAGCACGGCCGTCCCCTGTCCCAGCCGTTAGCCATCTGGCTGAAAAGTGGCCAAGTTTCTTTCACCCCGGAACTGGAGGAGCAGCCTGCATTTGCTACAGCGTCCATGTGCTAGATGGGCTGATTGTCCTGGTCTTGAGGAAAAAAATAAAAATAAAAAGGCACCTCTTCTTGGAACCACTGACACCAACCTACCACTCCCATCTCCTGCAAGGCCACGGAGGAAAGAAAAGCTTCGTTCAGCAGGCGAAGAATCATCCATGGCACTGACAAAGAAGTCAAACAGCTCTGGTGCCAGCACTGACCCCTGAGGGACACCACTTGGCACTGGTCTCCAGGTGGACATTGTGCCCTTGATCACCACTCTCTGGGTGCCACCATCCAGCCAGTTCCTTACCCAGCAGTGCTGCACCCATCCAGTCCATGTTTTTCCAGTTTGGTGCCCAGGATGCCATGTGGGACAGAGTCAAATGCCTTGCTCAGGTCCAGGTAGATGCCATCAGTTGCCCTTCCCTTGTCCACTGTCGCTGTAACTTCAAGATCTGGGAGTCACCTCTGGTTCTCAGCAGGGGAAAGGAAAAAAACAGGAGAGGGTTCCAGTGCTGTTCCTTTGTGAGTGTCACTGAGGGATGTGGACAAGCTGGCTGGGTCAAGGTCAACAAGGCCAAGTCCTGGGTCCTGCACTTGGGTCACAATGAGCCAAGGAATGCTCCAGGCTTGGGGCAGAGTGGCTGGAAACTACCTGATGGCAAAGGACCTGGGGGTGTTGGTCTGTAGCAGATGAATACAAGCCAGGGGGGCCAAGAAGACCAACAGCATCCTGGCCTGGATTAGAAGGAGTGTGACTAGCAGTGACTGACCAGGGCAATGACTGTCCCTCTCTGCTTGGCATTGGTGAGGCCACACCTTGAGTCCTGGGCCACTCACTCCAAGGAGGACACTGAGGGGCTGGAGCAATGAAGCTGGAGAAGCATCTGGCCTTCAAGAGTTCAGAGGAGCAGTTGAGAGAACTGGAGAAAAGGAGGCTAAGGGGACACCTCCTGGCTCTCTGCAGCTCCCTGAAAGAAGGTTACAGTCCCATGGGGGTCAGTGTCTTCTGCCATGCACCGAGAGATAGAACATGAGGAAATGGCCTCAAGTTGTGCCAGGGTTTAAGTTGCATATTAGAAAATGTTCTTCACTGAAAGGCTTCTCAAAGACTGGAACAGGCTACCCAGGGAGGTGGCTGAATCCCTGGAAACCTTGCATTTAGTTACCCAAAACCTGAACAGAGGTGCCTCGATTTGGATGAAACCAGATCAGAATGACTCTGGCAAGCTGAAGGCAAACGTTACAGAATGCTGCTGCCTATGGCACAGGGTCATGTTTTGCAGCACTATCTCAGACACAAAGTCCCCTCCAAAATTCCAACTCTCCCTTGTTTGAGGACAGTTTGTATATTAACCATGCTGTAGTTGCAAAGACACAGAGGTGGCTCTAGTCATAGCCAACACATTGTAAGCTTCTTTATGGATTGCTTTCCAGGCTGGGCAAAGCTCAGCTGCTTTTTCACGAGAGCGAAAGTGATGAGCATCTGTGCAATTCCATCTCAAAGCACTGGCGATTGTGCAGCTCTGTGCAGACCCCACGAGGTGCCCCACACTCCCAGCAAAGCAAGCAGCGTGGTGCAGAGCAGGCCTGTAGCCAGAGCAATATCCGTTCCAACACCCTCCCCTCAGCTTTAGCATTAGAAAGCAGAGAGGACACAGAAAAAAGTCTAGAGGAAACAGTTCAATTGAGGAGTAGTAGCTCTGCATCAGGGACGATCATGCCAGATCCAGGCTGTCTTCTGCAGAAATGCTGCTGTGTGCTTCCAGTAGCAAATAGTTGCCATTACATAACCCACTGAGACTGCAGTCTGCTCTCCCTCAGTCCCTATCTGGGGTGACAGCAAACTTGTAGGCATCAAAACACGTAAGTTCTCCCTTACAGCCTTAAATACAGTGAACACTTCCTAGTCCTGACTGAGATCTGTGTGCTGTCACTGCCTCAGTTTCTTCAAGGAAGCCACCATGCTGTCCTTGGTCTGTGCAGAGCTCCCACAGTACCTGCCACTTTGCTCTGCTTTCCTCCTGGCACACTGCGTGCAGCTGGGTGAGGTTGGCACAGCCTCAGCTCGGCAGGCCCTTGCTGTGTGGTTGCTGGCATTCCAGTCCAGATATAATATCTGGGTGAGGTGATGCTTCTGGCAGAGATTCAGCAGCTGTGCTGGTGCACGCTATACCAGCATTGTTGTTGTTGCTCAGTTGCTGGTGGACACCTCCAAGGCAGAAAAGCAGTAGGAGAGATCCTTTGAACCAGAGTCCCAGGTCTCCTGACAGTGTGAAGTGGGCTTTTGTCTTAATTTTCCAACATCCTAATCTGCCAGATGTTTTTGCTTGATTAGAAGCCAAACGCAGCATGGGGAGTAAAGTCTCTGGTGCACCACAGCTTCCCTTGGCTGTTAACTGCCAGGATCTGTGATGGGAAGGACTACAGACACAGCAAGCAAAATGCACAGACCAAAACACAAGCCTAAACCCCCTCAGGCTACTCTGCTCTGTCCAGAGTGGCTGTGAGCCTCAAAACCGATGTCCTCCCTTTAGGGACTCTGCTGCAGATAGGCCACTCTAGCCCACAGCATACCAAAATGTGATGAAAGCAGGGTCAGTAACTGCTCAGAGCATGGAACATTCAGGTGTGATTATCGTGCCACAGAAGGAGCTGAAGACTGGCCATAACCTGCTGGTGGACTCCAGTCCACGGTGCAGGGGTTTAATCCTACACCTGGAAGTGTTTAAGCAGCCTGTGGACCTCGCGCTTGGGTACATGGTTTAGTGTGGACCCTAGTGCTGGGTCAGAGGTTGGACTGGAAGATCTTTGAGATCTCTTCCAACTGAGTGTTTTCAGTGATTGTGTGATAACAACTTTGGAGGCTTCATGTCTCAGCTTCCTCCAAAGCAGCTGTGATAGAGCTCAAGGTAAAACTCTTGAAATCGTAAGCGCTGTGTAAAGGTGGCTGTGAGACATAGAAAGGTGGCTACTAGGATGTGATTTTCTGATGGTTTTCCAGGAGCTCAAATAGATTCTGAAGAAACATACTAAAATGCAAAAAGACAAATATGACACACCAGAAAGCATACAAGATAGCCAGCATGCCTTCACCAAGAACAAGCTCTGCCTGACCAATCTTGTGGCTTTCTACAATGCAGTGACTACATCAGTGGACAAGGAAAGAGCTATGACATCACCTGTCTGGACTTCTGCAAAGCTTTTGACACAGTTCCATACAAAATCTTTTTTTCCAAACTGGAAAGACATGGATTTGATGGGTGGGATGTTCAGTGGATAAGGAACGGGCTGGATGGTCACATCCAGAGGGTACTGTTCAATGACTTAATGTTCAGGTGGAGACCTGTGACAAGTGGTGGCCCTCAGGGGACTTCACAGGGACCAGTGCTGTTTAGTATTTCCATCAGTGACATAGACAGGGGAATCAAGGGCACCCTCAGCAAGTTTGAAGATGACACCAAGATGAGTGTAGGGCCAAGTGTAAGGCCAGGTATAAGGTCCTGCACCTGGGTAGGCACAATCCCAAGCACAACTCCAGGCTGGGTGGGGAATGGTTGAGAGCAACCCTGAGGAAAAGGACCTTGGAGTCTGGGTTGATGAAAAGCTCAACATGAGCCTGCAGTGTGCACATGCAGCCCAGACAGCAACTGTGTGCTGGGCTGCGCATCAAGAGCAGTGTGGGCAGCAGGGCAAGGGAGGGGATTCTGCCACTTTACTCTGCTCTTGTCAGACCCCACCTGGAGTACTGTGTGCAGTTCTGGAGCCCTCAGCACAGGAAGGACATGGAAGTGTTGGAGCAGGTCCAGAGGAGGCCACAAAGATGCTCAGAGGGCTGGAGCAGCTCTCCTATGAGGACAGGCTGAGAGAGTTGGGGCTCTGCAGCCTGGAGAAGAGAAGGTTTCCAGGAGACCTTCCATTATCTGAAGGGGCCTACAGGAAGACCGGAGAGGTACTATTGACAAGGTCTTGCAATGCCAGGACAAGGGGCAATGGGTTTGAACTGGCAGAGGGGAGATTTAGACTGGATGTTAGGAAGAAGTTCTTTCCAGTGAGAGTGGTGAGGCACTGGCACAGGTTGCCCAGGGAGGTTGTGGCTGCTCCCTCCCTGGAGGTGTTGAAGGCCAGGTTGGAGGAGGCCTTGAGTGAGCTGTACTAGTGGGAGGTGTCCCTGCCTATGGCAGGGGATTGGAACTAGATGATCCTTGAGGTCCCTTCCAACCTTACCATTCTATGATTCTATGATTCTATGAGTGGTTCAGTCATGCTTGAGGCATGGGCTGCCATCCAGAGGGACCTGGACAAGCTTGTATGTGGTTCAACAAGGTGAGATGCGAGGTCCTGCACCTGAGTCAAGGCACCCCTAGTATCACTACACTCTGGAAGAAGGAAGGAATTGAGAATGACCCTGTGGGGAAGGACTTGGTGTTACTGGTGGATGAAAAGCCTGTATATGATCAGTCATGTGGACCCTGAAAGCCAACCAAACCCTGGGCTGCATCAAAAGCAGCATGACCTGCAGGTTGAGAGAGGGGATTCTGCCCCTCCACTCTTCTGCAGTGGTACCCCACCTGCAGTGCTGGGTCCTCACCACAGGAAGGACATGTGCCTGTTGAAACAGGTGCAGAAGGCCATGAAACTGATCAGAGGAATAGAACATTTCCCCTGTGAAAACAGGTTGAGAATGTTGGGTTTGCCCAGCCAGGACAGGAGAAGGCTCCGGGGGCACCTTGCTTTGGTCTATTAATACTTAAAGAGGGTTGGTAAGAAAGATGTGGACTGTGTTTTTTGGGAGGGCCTGTAGTGATAGGATAAGGGATGATGACTTTAAACTAAGAGAGGGCAGATTTAGGCTGGCTATAAAGAGGGAATTCTTCACCATGAGGGTGGTGAGACACTAAAAGGGGTTGCCCAAAGAGGTGGCAGCGGCCCCATCCCTGGAAACATTCCAGGTCAGGTTGGATGAGGCTCTGAGTAAATTGATCTAAATGAAAATGTCCCTTTTCATTGCAGGGGTGGGGTTGACCTGGGTGACCTTTAAAGGTTCCTTCCAACCCAGAACATTCTATGATTCTATGAAAAGGTGACACCATCTTTGTCATATTTTAAAGCCTCAGCAACCACAACACATTGAATGGAAAGCTGTAACAGAGTCCATCACAGCAACAAGCTAAAATACAGGAAAACTCCCCAAATCTGTGAAACCACTCCCCCCCACACACACACACCTCCCCCAAGGGAAAAAAAATCCACAGTGGAAGCTTTCATAGATGGAACACATTACAGAGGTGTGAAAGACCATTCAGGGAAGGTAGAGACTCAGGAGAAAAGCACAATGAGTTATGTACACTAAAAAGATGTAAAGGGAAATCCTCCTGCAGCAGCCTCATTTTGCAGGAACAGATGAGGTAACTTGTTTAAAGTGGAAGTGTCAGCAGGGCGGGTTTCAAAACAGATTTATGATACAAACAGTAAATTACATAGATGGCACTTATGCAAGAGCTCTGGGGAGACCTCAACACAGATCTCTCAGCTGCTATGGGAGATGCAATATGTTGTTTAATTCAGACTGAAACCAGAGGGAATGACAGGAGGAAAAGGAGACAGAGTTGGGATTTTGAGTTTTTTTAAGATCTTTGGGGCCTATGAACTGTGAATCTGAATTCCTCTTTAATAATTAGAAATAGCATCCTTGGACACAAAGAGAGATGAGATTATAGGGAAGAAACAACCTCACTCTAGAAGAAGAAAGTCATGTTTCACTCCTTAAAAGGGTCAGCAACCCTGTTACACAAAAGTGGCTGAGTAGATGGATGTGCATGCCTGCCCAAAACATTTAGCCAGGTCCCACACCAAATGTCTTTAACCACTCTTCTCTATAACACATTTACTCCTGTGTTCAATAACAAGGCAGAAGATGGTTCATGGGAAATGGTCAGTGTTTAAGGCAGAGAAACAAACCAGTGCTACACCATCAGGGTTTGCACTACGCCTTGTGAATTTTGCAGTATTCATAAATGGTCTAGGACAGGGTATAAGCAATCATAGAATCACAATATGGTAAGGTTGGAAGGGACCTCAAGGATCATCTAGTTCCAAGCCCCTGCCATAGGCAGGGACACCTCCCACTAGTACAGCTCACTCAAGGGCTATTCCAACCTGGCCTTCAACACCTCCAGGGAGGGAGCAGACACAACCTCCCTGGGCAACCTGTGCCAGTGTCTCACCATCCTCACTGAAAACAACTTCCCCCTAACATCCAGTCTAAATCTCCCCTCTGCCAGTTCAAACCCATTGCCCCTTGTCCTGTCATTGCAAGACCTTGTCAATAGTCCGTCCCGAGTCTTACTGTAGGCCCTCTTCAGATCCTGGAAGGTTACTATGAGGTCCCCTGGANCAAGAGCAGAGTAAAGTGACAGAATCCCCTCCCTTGCCCTGCTGCTCACACTGCTCTTGATGCAGCCCAGCACACAGTTGCTGTCTGAGCTGCACTCACACTGCAGGCTCATGTTGAGCTTTTCATCAACCCAGACTCCAAGGTCCTTTTCCTCAGGGCTGCTCTCAGTCTTTCACCACCCAGCCTGGAGTTGTGCTTGGGATTGTGCCTACCCAGGTGCAGGACCTTACACTTGGCCTTGTTGAATGTCATGAGGTTGGCCTGGGCCCACCTCTGCAGCCTGTCCAGGTCCCTCTGGATGGATCCCTGCCCTCTAGCAAGTCGACTGTGCCACACAGTTTGCTGCCATCTGCAAACTTGCTGAGGGCGCACTGATTCTTCTGTCCATGGCACTGACAAAGATGTTAACCAGCACTGGTGCCAGCACTGACCCCTGAGGGACACTGTGTTGTGCCATTGATCACAATTCTCTGAACTTTGTTGCTGAATCAGTTACCAATTCACCTCACAGTCCAGTAATCTAACCCTGCTTTTCTTGAGTTTACCTACAAGGAGGTAGTGGGAGACAGAATAAAAATCCTTGCTAAAGCCAAAGACAGACAATATCCACTGCTTTCCCTTCATCTGTTCATTCGTCACGCAGGCTATCAGATTAGTCAAGCAAGATCTCCGCTTAGTGAATCATGCTGGCTGTTCTTGATAACTCTCTTTTCCCTCACGTGGTTAGAAATGGCCTCCAGAATGAGCTACTCCATCATCTTCTAGGGATGGAAGTGAGGTTGACAGGTCTGTAGTTGCCTAGGCCTTCTGGCCCTTTTTGGAGACTGTAGTGACAATTCCCAAATTCCTCCCAAGCCTTCAAGCCCAGAAGTTCCTCTAGCACTTCCACTTCTTAATAGTGGACTGCAGATCCTTCTCACTGCTCTTCCTACCTTCCTGGGCGCTGTTGCTCTGCCTGGCTCCTGAAACCTACACTTTTCCTCCTAGCATTCCTCTCTGAACTTAGTTGTAGTGCCATGGGTTTGAAATGCAATGCTCAGGGGATCTGCAGGCGGTCAGGTCCTCTTCTGGGTGCTGCCCCTGCTTGCACAGCCTGATAGAGCCTGGTATTTGCCTTCGGTGTGAGAACATCCCATTCGGTTCATCACATGCCAGCTGAACCGTAACATGATACAACACGAACGGCTTTCCGACTGCACACTTTGCTCTTTGCATTTTCTAAGACCTAACTCTCTGGGAGCCACGAGGCAAGCTGCTGCCAGAGGAAACGAGGTAGGGCTGCCTGTGGAGCTGTTCCTCTTCAATGGAAATCATTTCTAGGGAGAAGATGAAAGAAATCCTTTGCATAAGGCATGCTGTCACATAGAGCTGAAGGTCCAGTGCCTGACTTCCACCATGAGCTGGAAGTATGCAGGCGAAGACCACACCAGAGACCTTAAATCTGCATTTTATTCTTCGTCAGTCCATTATGCTCCCAGCCTTTCTCTGAGCTTTTCCCCATTACTGGGACATCTGCCTTGACAGCCCAGGGCTAGCTGGACTGCTCTCCAGAAGCTTGGCTAGATGACCTTGCAGGTAGGCAGAGTGTTGAGTGTTTGCTAATACTCCTTGTAAAGGTTTGGGAGTTACCCGCCCCCCACACTTAGGACTGAAGCTCTATTTACAGCTCAGCACAAAGTACAAGCAGAGATAGACACTATAGACAGGAATAGTTACAGAAATACACAAGTTAAAGGGAATACAGAAACACAACTCCCCTCCCAGAAATCAGAGACCCCAGGAGGGGCTCCCAACCACCCTTCCACCTTCTCCACACCCCTGTACCTTACCCCAAGGTTTGCCTTACGTGTGAGGTAAATTAGGAGGATCTGCCAGGGAGTTTAGAAGAAAAGTGGTTAGTGAAAATTAATTGGCAGAGGAGTTAGAGCCCAGAAACTGCTAGATCACCCCAGCAGCTCCTGTCCCAGCAAGAGACAGAGACTGACTTATCTAATGTTTTGGTTATTGTTCCCAAACAATTCTCCAGCAAGCCTATGAGTGCAGTAGACATCATGATGTTTTCCTTTCACAGCCTACAGTGTAATTTTCTCCATTAAAATATTCTAATTAGCCTCAAACCAGCACACTCCTGCACACCAGAGCCTTGCAGAAATCATATCAATGCCTCCACTGCTGTGTAACCTTCTCAGCATAGAAGCCTCTCATCCTTCTGTTCCCTTGCTTTTCACATGCCATGTCACAGAAAAAGCAGAAGTAGTAAACACAGATGAAACCTGATCTGCTAGCCCAGGCGTGCTGCCCAGGTTTGTGCCAGGTTCCTTGCCGCCCACATTACAACTCTACTTCCTACCCAACAAATCAGAGGCAAAAGATTTATCTGCTCTGGTTTTGGGAAGCCTGCTTGGTGTGTTATGCAAACGCACCAGGGTGTTCTGCCCCTCCTCTAGCGTCTTCCTTTTCGGTGTCACTTGTGATCTGTGCCTGCAGCAACACCCTGAAGGTAATGGGGGCAGTTGCTGGAGAAAAACTTTTCTCCACTCTTCTTGGTTCAAACAGTATTGCTGCCAGACTACAGGTGTGAACAGTGGTTTTCCAGTTGGTCCTTAGCCTTGGGCTTACACCATGCTCTATGGTACAGAAACTAAGAAGTAGTAACAGCAGCTGTTACTGAAATGCCTTTCTCTTGCATATCTCAATTCTGTGCATTAGTGGGTTCTCAGAAATGTTTTGGCAATAAAGTGGTTCTATGTACTACCCAGAAGGTAGGCTTTCCAGCTGCCCAGCTCTGGGGGAAGCCAAGTAGAACATTGGCACACAGGCCAACTCAGGAATACTCTGCCTTTGACTGCCTGAACTGGTTCTGTCCTGAAGAGTGCCAAAACAGCTGCCAAAACCCAGCACAAGGAAGAGAGGTGGTGTATTAATGCTACAAGGCAGTGCTGGGGAGAGCCATAACATCAGGCTGAAACAGACACCACCTCTCAGTCTGGCCCTCAGCAGAGCTGCCCTGTGATCCAGTGCAGCCCAGCACTACTACTCCACCAAGCATGGAGGAGGGTAAAGAAATACCCCGAGTTAAATGCTTAGAGACAGCTTCAAGCACCCTACACCACACGAAGCCTCTCTGGCCACAGTGCTGGCCTGTGCAAGCTGGACTGTTCTGGGTTGATGAAAAGCTCAACATGAGCCTGCAGTGTGCACATGCAGCCCAGACAGCCAACTGAGTCCTAGGCTGCATCAAGGGAAACGTGGCCAGCAGGGCAAGGGAGGGGATTCTGCCACTTTACTCTGCTCTCCTTACAGCCCGCCTGGAGTCCTGTGTGCAGTTCTGGAGCCCTCAGCACAGGAAGGACATGGAAGTGTTGGAGTGGGTCCAGACGAGGCCACGAGGATGCTCAGAGGGCTGGAGCAGCTCTGCTGTGAGGACAGGCTGAGAGAGTTGGGGCTCTGCAGCCTGGAGAAGAGAAGGCTTCAAGGGGACCTGATAGTAGCCTTCCAGTATCTGAAGGGGGCTACAGGAAGGCTGGGGAAGGATTATTTACAAGGTCCTGCAATGACAGGACAAGGGGCAATGGGCTTAAACTGGCAGAGGGGAGATTTAGACTGGATNGCAGGGGGTTGGAACTAGATGATCCTTGAGGTCCCTTCCAACCTTACCATTCTATGATTCTATGACTTGACCACAGTCCTGCCTCTCCCATGGATGGCTGAAGTGTGTGTGGGGTGCATGGCTGCCCTCTGGTGCAGAGGGATTTGCCACAGAGGCACTGAGCCGGGGGAGCTTGGCTGCGAAGAGGTCATCCCTGAGGCATACATGAGATGAGGTTTGCTGGGAGAAGAGCACTGTTACAGGGGGCAATTGTACACTGGGGTTACTGGTCCACAAGCCTTCTGCTTATCCACTAAGACACTGTATCTGCGCTCAGAGGCATTGGGTGTTTTCATTTGTTTGCAGTCTCTGGCTGAACTCACTGCAGATACCAGAAACAGAAAACACTGAGTTTCTCCTTATACAAAGTGTTTCAATGAAAATAGATTTATTTCAAAAGGCAGAAAATACATAACAAGTAGCATGGTCTTGTAAGTTGCAAGCCCTCTGCCCTCAGTGCAAAGTAACATCTTGTCCAGCCCTGACTTGTAGTGATTCCAAATAGGATGACTTACAGATTCCAGCAATGATAGTCTGACCTCAGCACTGGCTGAGGACTGAGAAATAGTGTGCCAGTGCACTGATGCAAAGGTAGAACCCATCTCTGCAGAAAGATTTTGCCCCTTGTCTCAGGTCTTGTTCAAATGCTCCTGAACTCAGCAGTGGCCCCTAAAAGGAGGGCCACAAAGATGATTCAAGTGCTGGAAACATCTCTGACAGCTGAGGAAGCTGAGGTTGTTCAGCCTAGAAAACACTCCATAAAGGACCCTATATAGTTGTCCTCCAATACCTGAAGGGATCCTACAGGAAGGCTGGAGAGGAACCTTTCATAAGGGTGTCTAGTAATAGGACAAGGGGGAATGGAGAGTAAGTTTAGATTGGATCTTAGTTCTGCAGTATGAGGGCGACCAGATTCCAAAGTGGGTTGCCCAGGGAGGTTGTGGATGCCTCCTCCCTGCGAGTGGTCAAGGTCAGGCTGGATGAGGCCTTGAGCAGCTCAGTCTAGTTCCCTGCCCATGGCAGGGAAGTTGGAGTAGATGATCTCTAAGGTCCAACCTAAGTCATTCTGTACACACCAGTTTCACTCCCCACTGCCCAAGTTCAAGGTCCCTTAGCACCTTGAGCAGCAGATATACAGGACTAAAACACACAGAGGGCTTGAAAAGAAAGAGGTAGAAAATCAGTGCAAGTGTCTGCAAGATAGTCACTTTGTAACTATTAACAGTTCGAGGTGAAGGATCCCCAGGAACACTCAAGTATGGACACACAGGCTGCCAGGCACTGTAGGTCTGTGCAGGCTGACTGCTCTCATTGTCTCCCCTCCGCCAGGATGAGACCAGTCCAGGTAGTGCAGAATGGTTGAGTGCTGATGAAAGTCAAAATTCTGCAACAGTCCTGTCTAAAGGCATGGGTCCAGTTGGGTGCAGAAAAAATATAAAAGAAAAAAAGGAAAAAAAGGCCACTGTATCTTTGTGTGCGTTCACTTAGCAGCACTGGACGAGGGTAGGGCTGAGCAGCTTTGACCTGCAAGGAAGTCAAGAAACAGAACTCAGTGGAGCATTGCTCCATTCAGCAATCCCCATACAATATGCTTGCAGTTATCTATGCAGATCTCACATGTTTTGTCTTTCTGCTGTCTAACCTCAGACACAAGGAGCATCCCCGGGATACAGCAATACACAGGGAGAGGATTTTCTCAGCAATCTAGAAGACAAGGAAGGCCCCAACTAAGAAACTTCACCCCAACACAAATTCTGGGAGTAGAACCACAAAGGGAACTCAACATCCCAGCGCAAGGCTGCAAGCCCTGAGGCCAGTATCAGGGACTTCTTATCCTTCTCCACTCCCAGCTGACATAAATACAGCGTTTTCCAGAGGTATACAACACCACCACTACTGCTTTCTCCTGCCTTCAGTAATTGATAGAAAGAGGGATTTACCCACTGGCTGCACAGGGAAGTTCCACATCCACTAGATGTTTCAGACAAATAACACATTGTGTACTGCCAGATGCATCAGAAGGCCCTTAGTGGCCCTCTCTATACTCTCCTATAACCTGCCTAGTAAAGCCTCAGTAACCAGCTGTATTTCTAGCTGCTGAGAGATTATTTTAAATCCTCACTTTAGACTGCTGCTGCCTTTTCTTATATTCTCACCCTTGCCTTCAGCTCTTGATCTCTGCTACCCACCAGGGTTTTCTGTCCAGCACCTGCTTCTGAGATGTGACTTCACAACGTGAAGCTGCTGCAACTGACTACTGTAGCGTGCAGAGATGCATACTGAGTGTTCTCATCCTCTCAGGCCCTAGCCTCAAACAAGCCATGAGCTCCCTCCAGCAGCCCTGTTATTGTACTGCAAGCACATTGTGTGCAACAGTTGCTGGTAACCCGATCTTATGCTGATTTTCCCCATTTTTCCCGGCCTCTTTGCAGTCCTCAAACAGAAGCTGGCCACCACCCTGTTTTTCCTGAGTCAGTGACCAAGAGATACTCCAGATGGAGCAGGAATGGAAAACTTGCTATGCTCCTCCATGTGATTGTTGTCTGCCCTTCTGTGTGCTGTCTCCTCTTACCATGTCACTGGGGCTCTACATCATCAGTACTGGCAGGCAGACAGCAGCTCTCTACAGAGGTCTTCAAGGGAGCAGAAGGGAGCTGAAGTAAGAAGCAGAGATACACATTAGAGGAGCAGTGATTGGGACACTGGCCACATCATAACCCCTCTGTTGTGAACTTTTGTTTGGTCTCCCTCCAGTCTGGTACTTCCAAGACAACCAAATAAAACTTAGTTTCCTAGATCCTGAGTCACAAGTACTGTTTGTGGATTTTAGAGTATGGCAGCCTCACGTGTCCCAGGGTGGTCATGGGTGACAAGGCCTGGCAAGGCCCCAGCTCACCTGTTGGATTTCCTGCATTGCCCGGCGTATGGAAGTGTGGAGGCGAGGGAAGGCTTGTAGGTTGCCTCTCCTCTTGCCTGAGCTTGTCTGTGTATTGTTTTTGTTAAAGCTCTGCTCATTTTGCAAATTCTTGCTCCTTCTCAGCCACATGTGTTTGAGAGCCTTAACTGTTCCTGACTGCACAACAGGTTTGCAGGTGGAAGGCATGGAGGAGCAGGACTGCTCCTCTGGAGGGGCCTCCTTCTTGGGTGCTGATGGATTCAGTGTGAGTGACTCCAGATCTTTGCAATCCAAACTCTCACTTTTCTAAGGGACAGAAGAGTGGATTCAGCAGACAGAACACAACAAAGAGTGATACACAGCTGTTCCGCAACTGACTGAGGAAGTGAGATGTGATCTACCCACCAGGACCTTCCCCCAACCCCAAAACTTCACAGTGCCCAGTTTGCAGTGTTTTCCAGTGCATGCAGACAAGGCCCAGCTGCTTGGCCAGATCAAGACAACCTCATCAGGAACATGAGAAATGCTCCTTCAGTGACTATACACTGAAGGCACAGCCCAGTCCCTATCCCTTTTTCCATTCACCTGCTCACAAGGAACAGTCAGTATCTCCATGAAGGGCTCGATGCCCACAGTCTGGTGGTACTCAACCAGTTCGGTGAGCGAGGCATGAGCCCGGTCCTCACCCAGGATGACGTAGCGTGCATTAGGCTGCATCTGAACCATGTAGTGTCTGCAGCGGCCTTCACCCCTGGGGAGAGGGACAGATAGAAACAGTCATGGCACGGGGCTGTAATATCTCTCCAGGACCCAGTCATGCTTTCTGCACTTGCTGTCTCAAGCAGCCACATGTGATTCTGTGACCTAGAGTAGCATGTACAGTTCTGGAGCCCTCAACTGAAGGAGGACATGGAACTGTTGGAGTGAGCCCAGAGGAGTGCCACAAAGATGATCAGAGGACTGGAGCAGCTCTGCTATGAAGACAGCCTATGAGAGTTGGGGATTTTCAGCCTGAAGTCTTCTTCAGCCTGAAGGCTTCCAGGAGACCTTGTAGTGGCCTTGCAGTATCTGAAGGAGGCCTACAGGAAGGTTGGGGAGGGACTATTGACAAGGTCTTTTAATGACAGGACAAGGGGTAATGGGTTTGAACCGGCAGAGGGAAGATTTAAACTAGATATTAGGAAGAAATTGTTTGCAGTGAGGGTGGTGAGACACTGGCACAGGTTGCCCAGGGATGTTGTGGATGTTCCCTTCCTGGATGTGTTCAAGGTCAGGTTAGATAAGGCCTTGAGTGAGCTGTACTAGTGGGAGGTGTCCCTGCCTATGGCAGGGGGTTGGAACTAGATGATCTTTGAGATCACTTCTAACCTGAACCATTCTATGATTCTATGATCAGGAACCACAGCAATGAAAATCCCAAAGATGCAGGAGATGCACTATGCTGAAGTGTCACAAACTGTGACAGTAGGTGCTGGTGGAGCAGTAAATCCCCTTAAATCAGTGACAGGAGAACCCTGGCAGCCAGATTCAAACCCCAGCAGACTGTATTGCCTGCCATGCCTGTTGCCCTCATTAAAACTCCTACCCCTTGCATTGAGGCTGTAAAAACCCCCATGCCCTTGTATCACTCTGCTTGCCTCTCCCCAGGTCCTCCTGTGGATTCATCTCCACCACTTCAGTCAAAGCTTCTTCCAATTTTGTTTGCCCACCCAACCATAGAGCATGGCCCAAGCAGGACCCACACCCTTGAAGCCACAGCATCCCACCCACAAACCAATCTAGTTTCTGGCAAGAGAGACTCTGCAATGGAGTCTGCCACTCCAAGCGTCTGAGGCATCCACAGCGGAAGAGACTGAACATTATCCTCAATGGACTCCTCCGTGGAAGAGGTTAACAGTGAGGGTGGTGAGGCACTGGAACAGGTTGCCCAGGGAGGTCGTGGATGCTCCCTCCCTGGAGGTGTTCAAGGCCAGATTGGATGAGGCCTTGAGTGAGCTGTACTAGTGGGAGGTGTCCCTGCCTATGGCAGGGGGTTGGAATTAGATGATCCTTGAGGTCCCTTCCAACCTTACCATTCTATGATTCTATGAACTCCTCTAGCCATAGGTGAGCTCAGTTTCACAGAATCATAGAACCATTTAGATTGGAAGAGACCTTTAAGATCACCGAGTCCAACTGCTAATGCTGGCAACTCCACCTCTAAACAATAGCTCTCAGCACCACATCTACATTGATGATCTGGACGAGGGCATTGAGTCAGTCATCAGCAAGTTTGCAGCTGACACCAAGCTGGGGGCTGATGTTGCTGGGTTGGAGGGCAGAAGGGCTCTGCAGCAGGACCT
>VWZE01007734.1:15721-37825 GCA_013396675.1 Eubucco bourcierii | reverse complement strand
CCACACTGCTCTTGATGCAGCCTGGGACTCGGTTGCTGTCTGGGCTGCATGTGCACACTGCAGGCTCATGTTGAGCTTTTCATCAACCCAGACTCCAAGGTCCTTTTCCTCAGAGCTGCTCTCCAGCCATTCACCACCCAGTTTCCTTCTGTTGTTATGCATTCCCTTGCTTCTTCTGCTTCCTCATCTCTAGCCTAGCTTTTCTCTCCATGTCAGGTGTTAATTTTTGTAATAAAGAATTGCACAAACGAAAATTTAGTCAAACAACGGTGAGATGAGATTATCAAACTGCACATCACAGCAACATGAATTGTCAATGCCCACTTCTCCTCAAAAAAAATTATCTCAAATCAATTCAACATACTTGGGCCAAAATCACCTGGCCACTCTCACTGTGCTCCTCACTGCTTGCAATAAAAGAGTGACTGCTGTGCTTTACAGCCCAGCAGGTAAAGGCAAAGCCATTAGACTGGTGTGGCACAGAGGATAGAGGGCTTTCATTTCATAAAGGACTTTAAGACTAGAGGTTGTTCTGGTTTGAGGCTAATTTGAATATTTTCATGAGAGAAATTAAACCATAGAATCATAGCATCAACCGGATTGGAAGAGACCTCCAAGTTCATCCAGTCCAACCTAGCATCCAGCCCTATGCAGTCAACTAGACCATGGCACTAAGTGCCCCATACAGGCTTTTCTTGAACAGCTGCAGGGATAGCAACTCTGCCACCTCCCTGGGCAGCCCAATCCAATGCCAATCACTCCCCCTGTCAAGAACTTCCTCCTAATATCCAGCCTAGACCTCCCCTGGCACAACTTGCGACTGTGTCCCCTTGTTCTGTTGCTTGTTGCCTGGGAGAAGAGACCAACCCCACCTGGCTACAACCTCCCTTCAGGTAGTTGTAGACAGCAATGAGGTTACCCCTGAGCCTTCTCTTTTCCAGGCTAAATCATTGGAATCATTAGATCATTGGTTGTGAAAAGAAAATAATATGTCTGTATTATTCATTGGTTTTCTGAGGGATAAAAAGCCAAAATGTAAATAATCTCCCCCAGTGTGGTCTGTGTTCCTGGAGACCTATTCAATTCCTCTTAACTCCACTTAAATATCTTTCCATTAATCTTGGCTAACAGAGAACAACATAAGCTTTACTGCCTGTTTTGTTTGTCTGTCTGGTAAAGTAGAGGGAGAAAAAGAGGGTAGCTTTGAGCCCCTTCTGGGCAGTTTCTTTGTCCAGGAGGGAATTTGGATTTCTGTATTATTTCTAGTTTGCATATAGTTGTAAGTACTTGTAAATATTTTGTATATATATGCTTGTAAATTTAGCTTTGCTGTAAATATAGCTTCATCTTACTTCCAAGGCACCTGAGCAGGTCTGGTAAATTTCAGTAGTGTGTGTGGGAAAGCTCTTAACCCACTACAGATGTCCAGTAGTAGTATGATGATGACTTGAGCAGATCCTGTCAACATCCAGTGCTTCCCAAAGGTAACCCTACTTTCCTCAGGGGTCCTCTCTTCCAGTGTCTTGTACAGAAATCCCAGGAAATTGAGAAAGTAACTTTCTGGAAACACATCACTTCTGTCATTGGACCATACATTCCTTAGCATCAAAGTTATTCATTAAGCAACACACTTCCCCCCACCCCCGTCTTGCATGTGTTAAAACAGTATTCTTCCTGCAAACAGTTACATACTTTCCCAGCATAATGAATGATACTGAAGCCCAAAACACGGCCTCGTCCTGGTTGGAAGTATAAATTCCCCTTGAAGCTGCTGTTCAGTTTATCCACAAANAAAAAAAAAAAAAAAAAAAAAAAAAAAAAAAAAAAAAAAAAAAAAAAAAAAAAAAAAAAAAAAAAAAAAAAAAAAAAAAGATTTCATAATCAAACAATAAGGCTGCAACAGAGAAATGATCACAGTCCATGGAAGCAAACAAAAGTGCTGGAAGAGGCCCCAACTATGCAGCAGTTCATGCTGTACTGACTATCTACTGGAATGCCAATATCATTATTGGGGACCTGATAGTAGCCTTCCAGTATGTGAAATGGGCCTACAGGAAGGCTGGGGAGGGACTGTTTTAAAAGGTCTTGCAATGACAGGACAAGGGGCAATGGGTTTAAAATGGTAGAGGGGAGATTTAGACTGGATGTTAGGAGGAAGTTCTTTACAGTGAGGGTGGTGAGGCACTGGAACAGGTTGCCCAGGGAGGTTGTGGAGCACANNNCCAGGGAGGTTGTGGATGCTCCCTCCCTGGAGGTGTTCAAGGCCAGGTTGGAGGAGGCCTTGAGTGAGCTGTGCTAGTGGGAGGTGTCCCTGCCTATGGCAGGGGATTGGAACTAGATGATCCTTGAGGTCCCTTCCAACCTTACCATTCTATGATTCTATGATTAGTGTGTCCCTGATCTGGCTGTTTTGTCTCATCCATCACAGATGTGGACTTTTGCTTGTCCTGCTGTTTAGTCACTCTCCAATGTAAAACCTCACTCTGTAGCCCAGATATTTATTGCTACGTTTCCCTGCGCTATTTTCTTTGCCTTTTATCTCATACATACCTGAGGGAAAGCACTTTGCTCATCTAGAAGGGACAGGAGTCCAAGTGGCTTGGCCAGAAGCAGGTTCTGTAGGGAAAGGACACACATATTACAGATTAATCTAAAGTACTAAAGGGCATCCACTCACTTTCACCACCCTTTCAGGAGCTTGAGGTTCTTCCCACTTCCACCTCCTCCCAATGATGTCAAGAGCAAGACTCTCTCTCTTGGCTGAATGGAGTAATTCTCTTCTGTCAATCTCACTCACCAGAACGGGTTCATTATTATTGAAGGGGATGGTCTCCCATGGTAGCTCTTCTTCCTCATAGGCAGCCTGCTCGAGCTGGAAAATGTGCTGAAAGAGAGGGGAAAAAAAACGGTTGGAGCACCCAGCAGACTTCACCAGACAACTCTGAACATCTTTCTTACCACTCTGAACTGCTGTTCTGCATGTTCATCTGTAAGGTTGTCATTGCTAATGTTAGTGCATAAAGCAGGAACACTTCTCATACTGTAAGTGTCCATGCTCTGACAACTTTGCTTACTGCTTGACCCTTACGCTTCTTCCTCCCTTGCCCCAGTGGCTGCTCTTCCAAAGCAGAGAAGATTGATGTTAATGAAAAAACTAAATGCTTCCACAAATATGTTAGCAATAAAAGGAGGACCAAGGAGAATCTCTATCCTTTGTAGATGGAGGCAGGAACAGTGGTCAAGGATGAGGAAAGGCTGAGGTACTCAATACTTCTTTGCCTCTGTCTTTAGTAGTAAGACTGGTTGTAGGCTGGTCTTACACAGCTGCCTTGAGGTGGAAGATAGGGATAGGAAGCAGAATGAAGACCCTATGGTCCAAGAGATGGTTAGTGACCTGCTCTACCACTTACACAAGCAGAAGTCCATGGGGCTGAGTGGCATACACCAAAGGGTACTGAGACAGCTTGCAGAAGTGCTCACCAAATCACTTTCCCTCTTTTAGCAGCAGTCCTAACTGGGGAGGTCTCAGATGGCTGCAGATTGGCAAATGTGATGCCCATCTACAAGAAGGGCTGGAAGGAGGACCCAGAGAGGTCATCTTGAGTACCATTATGCAGCATGTGCAGGGCAGACAGATAAAATCCTAGAATGGTAAGGTTGGAAGGGACCTCAAGGATCATCTAGTTCCAATCCCCTGCCATAGGCAGGGACACCTCCCACTAGTACAGCTCACTCAAGGCCTCATCCAATCTGGCCTTGAACACCTCCAGGGAGGGAGCAGCCACAACCTCCCTGGGCAACCTGTGCCAGTGTCTCACCACCCTCACTGTAAAGAACTTCCTCCTAACATCCAGTCTAAATCTCCCCTCTGCCAGTTTAAACCCATATGATGATCAGGCCAAGTCAGCACGGGTTCATGAATGGTAAATCCTGCTGTCAAGAAGGCCAATACAGGCCTAATACATGTCCTGGATTGCCCAGGTATGATCTCCTGCTCACCCCTTCCCTCTGCTGAGGAGGCAGAGCAGAGTGTGGGAGAGAAGACAAAAGGCTCAGAGACACTCAGTCTGAGGGTCCAAGACTTGCCCAGACTCGTTCTGTTTTGCAGCAGCAAACAAGGTGCTCACATTCATTTATGCATGGCCTGTGTTTTCCCAAATAAGGGAAAGCAAGCCCTGACTTCACCTAATATGGTCAGTTTTGGCAAAGTGCCATTTTGATTGTTGAATCTCTGCAGCCAAAGGAGCCATTACATCCAGGCAGATAATAAACGGAGCTAAGTCTCAAGCAGTGTGCTCTGCTCTGACAACACGCTCTCCACCCTGCCACACTGTGCTTTGCCTCATGCTCTCTGCCCTGCCTCATGGTTCAGACCAGGTTAGGTTTGAGGTACAAGCTTTGTTCACCTGCTAGCTTTGCCATGCCTCACGTTTACCAGGAGAAGGCATGAAGTGCCTTCACAGTGTGGCGAGAATAAGCCACCAGCAAGACGTCATGTCTGCCTGCACATCATCCATCCTGGAAGTAGTCAAGACCAGGTCAGAGGCTGTGCTAAACTCCTGATAGAGCCTGGGGAAAACTCCAAAAGCCTCTAACAGCTTTGAAACCACCAACAGCAACCCCTCCATGTGCTTTGAGTACTGTCTGAGACTATAATGCAGCCCCAGAAATCCAGAGAGACTGTTTAATAAATATTCTAAAAAGCCTCTTTGTAATTAAAGTTCTGATTTAGTACCTGAATCCTATCGTGCCTTCTGCCTCAGCAGAGAGGAGCCTTTTAAGTCTCCCCAGAGGGCAAGCAGCACACTGGCTTCAAGATTCTCTTTCCAACTGCTCAAATGGTTTATATTTTTGTTAGTTTTCTTAATTGTTCTAAATTGTTTGTTCTCACTGTGTGTAAATACCCAACCCTATGTCTGTAAATCTTGTAAATAAGTTTTCTGGAAAGATTTAATATTAATAAGTAATTGACATTAATAATCTTTGCCTGCATATAATTGTTAATCCATATTAATTTTGTGTAATCCATAACACCTACTTAACAAGCCTGATCTCCCTCTACAGCAAAGTGACCCACTTAGTGGATGCAGGAAAGGCTGCGGACTTTAGTAAAGCCTTAGATCTGTCTCCCACAGCATCTTCCCAGAGTAACTGGTTGTTCATGGCTTGGATGGGGGGGATACTTTACTGAGTTAAGGACCAGCTGGATGATGTCCTAGGTTGGGGACTATAGGGTGAAAAATCCTCTAGGGACTAGAAAACTGTTATTCAATCCCATAATTGAAGGACATGGAAGTGTTGGAGCGGGTCCAGAGGAGGGCCACAAAGATGATCAGAGGGCTGGAGCAGCTCTCCTATGAGGACAGGCTGAGAGAGTTGGGGCTCTGCAGCCTGGAGAAGAGAAGGCTTCCAGGAGACCTGATAGTAGCCTTCCAGTATCTGAAGGGGGCCTACAGGAAGGCTGGGGAAGGATTATTTACAAGGTCCTGCAATGACAGGACAAGGGGCAATGGGTTTGAACTGGCAGAGGGGAGATTTAGACTGGATGTTAGGAGGAAGTTCTTTACAGTAAGGGTGGTGAGGCACTGGAACAGGTTGCCCAGGGAGGTTGTGGTTGCTCCCTCCCTGGATGTGTTCAAGGCCAGATTGGATGAGGCCTTGAGTGAGCTGTACTAGTGGGAGGTGTCCCTGCCTATGGCAGGGGGTTGGAACTAGATGATCCTTGAGGTCCCTTCCAACCTTACCATTCTATGATTCTATGATAATTCTGCTATCTCTTCATAAACTCAGGGCAAGCCCAGCTTGTTCTCCTTTCCTCCCCCTCCAGACTTGTGTCTGTCTGGAGCTGCTTTTACCAGGACAAACACGTAAGAGGCAGGCCTGTTTTGGGGCCTCCAGAGGCTGTGTTTAGGCCTACATAGGACAGAGGTGTTGTGGTGGGGGGAGGATTGCACTGGGGACTATAGATTTACCTTTGGGTTGGGGGGAAAACTTCAAGGGGGTCGCTATGGATGTTGTATCTGCATTGTAACTTCTTTCTGTACGAGCTTCATCCCAGCTGCTCTTCAAAAACCACAACAGATGGTCAGGCTCAAAGAGTGATGGAGAATGGAGCCAAACCCAGTTGGCAGGCAGATACAAGCAGCATCCCCCAGGGCTCAGCACTGGGGCTACTTCTCTTTAATACCTTTACAATGATCTGGATAAGGGAATTGAGGGCAACCTCAGTAAGCTGGCACATGACACTAGACCGGGTGGGAGTGTTGATCTGCTTGAAGGCTCTGCAAAGAGCTCTCGACAGGCTGAATTGATGCGTTGAGGTCATCTGTGTGAGGTTTAACAAAGCCAAATGTCATCTTCTGCATGTGGGTCACAACAACCTGACACAATACTACAGGCCTGGGGCAGAGTGGATGGAAATTTGCCTGATAGAAAAGGACCTGGGGATGTTGGTTGACAGCTAACTGAATGCGAGCCAACGATGGTCAAGGAAGCCAACAGCATCATGGCCTCCATCAGGAACAATGTGGCCAGCAAGAGAAGGGAAGAGATCATGTCCTGGTACTGAGCACTAGGTGAGGCCACATCTGTGTTCAGTTTTGTGGCTTTCACTACAAGAACGACACTGAGTTGTGTAGTGTTATGGGAACTTTCCCCCTGCCAATTGAAATTTACCAGACCAGTTCATACAGTTTGGAAGTATCACAGTATCACCAAGGTTGGAAGAGAACTCAAAGCTCATCAAGTCCAACCCATCACCACAGACCTCAAGACCAGACCATGGCACCAAGTGCCACGTCCAAACCCGTCTTGAACACCTCCAGGGACGCTGACTCCACCACCTCCCTGGGCAGCCCATTCCAGCAGTCAATGACTCTCTCAGGCAAGAACTTTCTCCTCACCTCCAGCCTAAACTTCCCCTGGCACAGCTTGAGACTGTGTCCTCTTGTTCTGCTGCTGCTTGCCTGAGAGAAGAAAGCAACCTCCTCCTGGCTACAAGCACCCTTCAGGTAGTTGTAGACAGCAAGAAGGTCTGCCCTGAGCCTCCTCTTCTCCAGGCTAACCAATCCCAGCTCCCTCAGCCTCTCTTCATAGGGTTTGTGCTTTGAGGCCTCTCCCCAGCCTCATTGCCCTTCTCTGGACACACTCAAGCACCTCAATGTCCTTCTTAAATTGAGGGGCCCAGAACTGCACACAGTACTCAAGGTGTATGAAGCTATATTTATAGTATGGTAAAATTTACAAGCATATAAACACAATATATTTACAATTATATACAACTGAGAAATAATAAAGAAATCCAAACCTCCCACCCCTCTTCTTGACAAGAGGAAATAGCCTGAAACTGTGCCAGAGGAGCTTTAGATTGGGTATCAGGAAAAAGTTCTTTAAGGAAATAATGGTCAGGCATTGGAATAGGTCACCTGGGGAGGTGGTGGACTCACTGCCCCTGGAGGACATGTGGATGTGGCACCCTGGGACATGGTTTAACAGCCATGGTGGTGTCACCTAAATGGTTGCACTCAATGACCTTACAGTATTTAAAACCCAAACAATTCTAAGATTCTGCCCTGATTTGCTTATCACCATTTCTGCCCTTCCAGACAACTGACCTCATTTTCCCTAAGCTCTTCTTCATATGCCACATATATCACTGCTTTGCTTTTTCTGCCCCAGGAGGTGAGATCACCCACAGCAAACTTACGTGGTTGAAGAAGTGCTGCAGCTGCTCATTGGCCAAGTTTATGCAAAGCTGTTCAAAACGATTCACTGCAAAGTTTTCAAACCCAAAAATGTCCAAGATGCCTGGAAGTGGGAAGAGAAGCACATCATGGAGCTTGCAGACCACCACTGCCAGTTGCTGTGTATCCCAACACACAACTAAATCCCCCACCATCAAGCTCTTGTGGCACAGGGAAATCCCAGTCAAGTCACCAGCAGCACCTTTTCCATAACTGCCTTTGAAGAGCTAGGTAAGGGAAGCTCCATTCCCATGCTTGGCTCCTCTGCAAAGCCAGAGTGCCCCAGAACTACGGCCTCACAGACCAACCAGCAGCTCTGAGTTGGCCAAGGCCCTATAGATCTCATCTGCTAGCTAGTATCTCCAACTATGTATTTGATAATGAGTCCCTGAAAACAATCCATTTGAAATCTCATACTGTCTTTCCTTAGCTGTGGAAATAAGAGGAGCAAGGCATGCAGAACTCACCTATCTCCCTCAGTTCCACGTGAGGATCCACATTCTCAGCCAGAAGCTCATTGATCTTGCAAACAATCCAGCCAAATACACGACCATATGCCACCTTTGCAATGGAGTCACGAGCATCTGCACACAGAGAGAACAACACCAGCTCACTGAGGGGCTCCAATGACAGCTGGGAACATAACATACAACGCAATACATTCACCTCTAACAACAATGTCTAGTGGTTTATGAAACTATTTTAAAGACCAAATAAACACCAGGTATGTCAGGTTGATCTGGCCCTTTGCACAATCACACTGAGCTCCTTCCTCTTCAGCCTGGAGAAGAGAAGGCTCCAAAGAGACCTTGTACTGGCCTTCCAGTATCTGAATGGAGCCTACAGGAAGGCTGGGGAGGGACTATTGACAAGGTCTTGTAATGACAGGACAAGGAGTAATGGGTTTGAACTGGCAGAAAAGAGATTTAAACTAGATGTTAGGAGGAAGTTCTTTCCAGTGAGGGTGGTGAGACACTGGCACCGGCTGCCCAGGAAGGATGCAGATGCTCCCACGCTGGAGGTGTTCCAGGCTAGGTTGGATGAGGCCTTGAGCAATCTGTACTAGTGGGAGGTGTTCCTGCCTATGGCAGGGGGTTGGAACTAGATGATCTTTGAGATCACTTCCAACCATATCATTCTATGATTGTTGTGATTATGGAATTTTCACAATCTTCCTACGAGATTAGACTTGGGGAGATCATCTAAAATGGGAAGTTTAATTTCCAAAAATAGTCCAGCTGCTTTTTAGAGTAACCAGACACTTGCTTGTCCCCTCTGCAGGTCTACTGAGTATGGATCCCCCACACTGCTAAACCAAGCAAGAAGCTCCAACCTGTACTCAGAAAACTGGATGGTTGTTTCTCTAGTCTGTAGCTGCTAAGTGTTTAAATACTGCGGGTAAGAGGAGGATTCAACTTAAGGAAAACTTGCTAACATTTTAAGAAGGAAACCAAATTAACAGGACCCACAGCATGATGGGAGATTTTTATTTTGTTGTCTAGACAGATTCAAGAGAAGGTAGAATCATAGAATGGTAAGGTTGGAAGGGACCTCAAGGATCATCTAGTTTCAACCCCCTGCCATAGGCAGGGACACCTCCCACTAGTACNATATGTGAAACAAAACTAATTCCCTTTGGTTTTTTAAATTTTTTTTTCTTTAATTTACTTCAAGCCATAATGTAGGAATCCTGGGATTTTGTGCTTTTTACATTTATTTTAAAAATCTTTTATTTTAATGGAATCTTTTTGTGCAACTATCTTTGATTATTTTCTTTTCTGTTGAAACAGAAGACAGCACCTTGCACTTGCTACTTTAACATTTCATTTCTTTCACCTCACTCCTTCTCTGATACTGTGCTATCTGACTGACTCTCTTAGTTATTTCTCCAACTACTACCAAGAGGTCTGCACGCTGCCAGCACTGCAACAGGGCCTTCCCTTCTTTTGTACAAAGACCTACAGTTCCCTTCTAGAGTGTACTGAGGTAGAAAGCAAAGCTAATTCCTTAGTTTATTTAATCTCTGCAGTCTCCTGGAGATCAAACAGCAGCATTCACGGTCCTACATGTCACTAAGAGATAAACGTTGATCTATTTGCATCTGTATGAGAGGAACAAAGAGGCACAGACAGGCATCTTTGTTCCCAGCAAGCTGCACATGTGTGGGGATACCACTTCATCAAATATGGGTCACTCTTTCTAGACAGCACATCTGCAATTCACTGGTTCCTACCTTCTGCCTGCTGCTGGGTGTGAAAACGTTGAATCTGCTCACCTCGGGTCACCGACATTGTACAAACAAGGCATTTCAACAGCTCATCCTCTTGGACTCCAAACTGACCCTGGGGCAGAGGAAACAGACAAGGACAGCCAACAGTAAACCCTTATTCTGCTGGCAGGGATTGTATCTCCCTGCACCCACATGACACTCGGTGTAATTGGGTCATGACTCAGATGAAGGCCTTTGACCTCTGCCGTAAGGTTTGAATTTCTGCTAGCAGCTTGCAGCACTGGGGTCAGAGGTGGGCTCTGAGATCTGCACCATGGTTGCAGTGACTAAGCTCACTCCTGCACGCTCTCTGAACTGCATCATTTTGCTCTTCAAGTGCTGCCACCCTTCACCTTTACTGGGAGCCACATTAGTCCCTGCTGAGTGGTTTTAACGACTTAGTGAACAACACCATGGAGGTCACTTTGCAGGTGCCGGCATGCCTGAGTGACAGCAAACAGCCTTCTATAATGTTATGACCAGCTGGGCAGATGAGGAGAGCAGTGGATGTTGTCTGCCTTGACTTCACTGAGGCTTTTCATAGAATCAATCATAGAATCATAGAATGGTAAGGTTGGAAGGGACCTCAAGGATCATCTAGTTCCAACCCCCTGCCATAGGCAGGGACACCTCCCACTAGCACAGGTTACTCAAGGCCTCATCCAACCTGGCCTTGAACACCTCCAGGGAGGGAGCATCCACGACCTCCCTGGGCAACCTGTTCTACTGCCTCACCACCCTCACTGGAAAGAACTTCCTCCTAACATCCAGTCTAAATCTCCCCTCTGCCAGTTTAAACCCATTGCCCCTTTTCACATTGTCCTTACAGGGAAGCTCAGAAAGTGTGGATTAGATGACTGGACAGAGGTGGTTTGAGAACTGGCTGAATAATAGAACTCAAGAGGGCTGTAATCAGTGGTGCAGGGTCTAGTTGGAGGCTTGTGGCTAGTGGTGTTCCCCAGGGATCAGTACTAGATTCAGTCTTGTTCAACATATACATCAAGAACCTGTATGCACAGATGGAGTGTGCCCTCAGCAAGTTTGCTGATGACACAAAAGTGGAAGGAGTGGCTGACACACCAGAAGGTTGTGCTGCCATTCAGCAAGACCTGGACAGCCTGGAGAGCTGTGCAGAGCTGAATCTCATGAAATTCAGTAAGAGCAAGTGCAGAGCCCTGCATCTGGGGAGGAGTAACCCCATGTATCAGTAAAGGTTAGGGGTTGATCTGATGGAAAGCAGCTCTGCAGACAAGGAGCTGTGAGTGCTGGTGGTCAAGAAGTTTATCATGAGCCCCCAATGTGTCCTTGTAGCCAAGAAGCCCAATGGTATTCTGGGATGCATTAGGAGTGTGGCCAGCAGGTTGAGGGATGTTCTTCTCCCCCTCTAATCTGCCCTGGTGAGGCTACACCTGGAGTATTGGTGTCCAGTTCTGGGCTCCCCAGTTCAAGATGGACAAAGACCTACTGGAGAGAGTCAAACAGGACACGAGGATTGTTAAAGGGACTGGAGCATCTCTCTTATAAGGAGACACTGAAAGATGTGGCACTCTGGAGCCTCATGTAGAGAAGACTGAGAGGGGATCTTACCAACGCATGTAAGTAGATAAAGAGTGAAGATTGTAAGGACAAGGCTGGGCTCTGTTCAGTGGTGGTCAGTGACTGAAAAAGGGTCAATGGGAACCAATTAGAACAGAGGTTTCACTTGAACTTAAGGAGAAACTTGTTAACATTGAGGGTGATGGTGCACTGGAACAGGTGGAACAGGTACACAGCCGGGAAGGCTGTGAAGTCTCTTTCTCTGAAGGCTTCCAAAACCCAGATGGATGAGTTCCTGTGCAACCTGATCTAGGTATGTCTGCATTAGCTGGTGAGGTTGGACTAGATGATCTCCAGAGATGACTTCCAACCCCTACCATTCTATGATTCTATAAAGACACAGAAAAGGTGGATATATGTTACATTTGTCTCTGTGATTAACAAAGCAGGATAACTTATTCATCCCTAGGAAATACATAGTTCTTAATCTGTGATAATTTCATGTGAAATAGTACAAAATTTAATTCTAGGAAACCAACAAAAATTGCTAACAGTTAAGGTCATATGCAACGGAGATTTGTAAAAAACAAAGAAGTACTGTTCAGACACTGCACACCTGAATTCCTCCAAGGAATCATCACAGTTGATTTCACAGCATCATTCAGGTTTGAAAAGACTTTAAAGATTGAGTCCAACTGTTAACATTGCCAAGTACACCACTAAACCATGTTTCTAAGCCCCACATCTTTCAAATACCTCCAGGGATGGTGACTTTACTGATTCCCTAGATAGCCTGTCCCAGGGCTTAACAACCCTTTCAGCCAAGAAATTTTTCCTAATGTCCAATCTAAACCTCTCCAGGTGGAACTGAGCCTATTTTCTCTTGTCCCATCACTTGCTGCTTGAGAGAACAGACCAACATCCACCTCCCTACAACCTGCTTTCAGGTAGTTGCAGAGAGCAAGAAAGTCTCCTGAGCCTCCTTTTCTCCATACTAAACAAGTCCATTCCCTCAGTCACTCCTTTTCTCCAGAGTAAAACAAGCCCATTCCCTCAGTCACTCCTCACAAGACTTGCTCTCCAAGCCCTTCACCAGCTTTGTTGCCCTGCTCTGGACACACTCCAACACCTCAACATCCATCTCATAAGTGAGGCATCCAAAACTGAATACAGTATTTGAGGTACAGCCTCACCAGTGTAAAGCACATAGGCACAATCACTTTCCTACTCTTACTGGCTACACTTTGCCTGATACAAGCCAGGATGCTGTTTGCCTTCTTGGCCACCTGAGCACACTGCTGGCTCACGTTCAGCAGCTGTCAACCAACACTCCCAGGTCCCTTTCTGCCAGGCAACTTTCCAGTCACTTTGCCCCAGGCCTGTAGCACTGCATGGGGTTGCTGTGCTCCAAGTGCAGGTGCCAGCACTTGACCTAGTTCAATCTCACACAGCTGGCCTCAGCTCATAGATACAGCCTGAGCATACCCTTCTGTAGAGCCTTCCTACTCTCGAGCAGATCAACACTCCTTCCTAATTCAGCCTTGTCACTTAGTAACATAAAACATTTAATTTTAAAAAGCCTGTAATGTACAAAATCAACAAGGCATGTGTGATATGGTCACATGCAAGACACTGGCTCTAGTCATATTAGAAATGGAATCTGGAAAGCGTCTTTTTGGGAATGAATAGCAGCAAATTCACATGCAGTCATAAAGTCACACTATGCATCTCCAGAATAAAACTCCTTGTTCCTCAAAAGCCTTCACATTCTGAGGCAGAAACATCATCTGACATCTCTGGCCAGAGTAACTCTTGCAGTCACACTACCAGTGGGAACTGACATCATATCTGTAATGTTTCTTTTAGATCTTCTTGTGACTCACCGCTGCAGCTTTCAGCCATCCCTGGGAGGCTTCACTCACTTTTACAGATCCATTGCTTTCCTCAGGGACAAAGGTCACATTGCCCAGAGACAACACACCAGCCAAGATAACCTGCATGTCCACTTGCTCCTAAAACACAAAAGAAAGGACACTGAAAACTTTTCAGTATGTAACATACAACAGGATAGCCCCAGAAGTTGGGAAGGTGAAAGAAGAGCCTGTGAGAAGAAGCTCTACACAAAGCGTGACAGACTCAGATGGTTTGGAAGCAACATGGAAAATCCAGAGAGAAGGAGGACTAAGCCCCAGACAGGAGCCAGAAAGAAACTCTGTGCCTGCAGGAAGCAGGGATGAAAATTAAATCCAGAACTGACCTGTTCTTGGAAGCCCACCATGTCAAGGGCATTGCACACCTCTCGGTATTTGTGCTTCCAGCGCTGTGCTACCTCCTGTGTACCATATCGTCCACTTATGTACCTGAGAAAGTGTATACCCCACACAAAACCATCACACAATCTTCCAAGGCAGTTCTGCAAAGAAGAGACTTAAGACTTCCCATCTTCTGTAACAGCCCACAAGGTTTCTTCATGTAGCTCCATTCAAATCCCATTCCACCTTCCATTCATATATTTACCTGTTCCACACAGCACAGGAAAGCCACAGGGCAAGAGGTATAGGTTCCATCGTGCTCCTCTGTCCTTCACCCCCCCATCATGAAGAATAAACTAAGATTTATCTTTACCTGTAAAGTGAAGGATCCAAGAGCCCATACATCTCCTTTTCCTCTGAAGAAAGCCCAGCAAACATGTAGTAGAATATATGGAAATTCCTCTCCCCAGTGTCTTGGTGTACTACCCGTGACTTCTCTAGGAGGTATTCACTCAGCTTTGCGCCTTGCACTGCACACAAGGTGACAGGGTAAACTTTGCACCAAGGGACATGAAGCTGACTGAGCTGTTATACACCCCTTGTTTGATGACAGACATACGGACTTTTCTAAAGTAACTTTCTCGCATGCAACACAGTATCACAGTCTCACAGTATCACCAGGGTTGGAAGAGACCTCAAAGCTCATCAAGTCCAACCCATCACCACAGACCTCAAGACCAGACCATGGCACCAAGTGCCACGTCCAATCCTGCCTTGAACACCTCCAGGGACGCTGACTCCACCACCTCCCTGGGCAGCCCATTCCAGCAGTCAATGACTCTCTCAGGCAAGAACTTTCTCCTCACCTCCAACCTAAACTTCCCCTGGCACAGCTTGAGACTGTGTCCTCTTGTTCTGCTGCTGCTTGCCTGAGAGAAGAAGGTAACCTCCCCCTGGCTACAACCACCCTTCAGGTAGTTGTAGACAGCAAGAAGGTCTCCCCTGAGCCTCCTCTTCTCCAGGCTAACCAATCCCAGCTCCCTCAGCCTCTCTCCATAGGGCTGTGCTCGAGGTCTCTCCCCAGCCTCGTTGCCCTTCTCTGGACATGCTCAAGCACCTCAATGTCCTTCTCTAGGCACTCTCTAGGCTGTCCTGAATCCTGGAAACAGGTTTCTCGAATGGCCACGAAGATGATCAGAGGGCTTGAGCAGCTCTCCTATGAGGACAGACTGAGAGAGTTGGGGCTCTGCAGCCTGCAGAAGAGAAGGTTTCAAGGAGACCTGATAGTAGCCTTCCAGGATCTGAAGGGGGCCTACAGGAAGGCTGGGGAGGGACTATTGACAAGGGCTTGCAATGACAGAACAAGGGGCAATGGGTTTGAACTGGCAGAGGGGAGATTTAGACTGGATGTTAGGAGGAAGTTCTTTCCAGTGAGGGTGGTGAGGCACTGGAACAGGTTGCCCAGGGAGGTTGTGGCTGCTCCCTCCCTGGAGGTGTTCAAGGCCAGGTTGGAGGAGGCCTTGAGTGAGCTGTGCTAGTGGGAGGTATCCCTGCCTATGGCAGGGGGTTGGAACTAGATCCTTGAGGTCCCTTCCAACCTTACCATTCTATGATTCTCCATGGTTCCTATTATCTTAGGATATGTCTGCTCATCTCCTTTTGTCAGCAACCAAGGCTTCTAGCACCAGACTATTGTGATACCTCCATTGCACTGTTACCACAATATCCTTCCAGTGCTCAGTGCCATCCAAACCTAGGATGTGGTTGTTATGTTACTTTGCACACACATCCCAGAGACAGTCAGGCATCAAAAATTCACCCTCCATGAGTTCTGGATACTTGATTTAATCCCCATCTCCCAGACTAGTTGCTTCCCTTGACTTCACCTGTATTCTTCTGGAAGCGCAGCTGTAAGTACTTTCCAAAGCGGCTGCTGTTGTCGTTCATCACAGTCTGGGCATTGCCAAAAGCTTCTAGCAATGGATTTACCTAAAACAAGTGAGCAAGCAGGATAAATGTCCTTCAAACTCAGTGATCCAATCTAACTTACTTGGAGAAGTTTAACTAGAATTTACTGTTTTAGCATTCAGCTGCAATGGGAAACACTCCATGAGAAGTCAAGAGCACTTATTTTACCTTACTCTGGATAAAGGGACTGAAAGAGGCAAATAAAACACAGACTAAGCATCATGATGTCACTGAAAATTTTTTTAAAAATTAAATTTAAAAAAAAAAAAATCAAACTCATTTTATCTCAGTAAGTTGATTGACTCACTTGTTAAAAGAGAAGGTTGGTGTAACAGATTTTCACAAAACATCTGACGTGGTATCACTAATTAACAACTGCAACACAGTAAAAATATTAGTGCAGCTTTCCAGTACTTAAAAGGGGTCTACAAGGAAGTTGAAGTGGGACTTCTTTCAAGGGCATGTAGTGATAGGACATGTGGCAATAGCTTTTAAATTGAAAGATTTGCTATAAGGAATAAATTCTTCACTATGAGAGTGTGGAGGTACTGGAACAGGTTGCCCAGAGAAGTTTCAAATCCCTTGAAGTGCTTGAGATCAGACTGGACAGGGCTGTGAGAAACTTCATTTAGTTAAAGATGTCCCTGCCCATGGCAAACTGTTCTATGATTCTGTAACAATAAATAAGATAAACATAGCACTCAGTAAATGTAAGCATGACAACTACTGAAACCTGTACACACCATTAAGGCTCAGGACAGTGAATTACAAAGAAACTCAAGGTAAGATCAGTCTGTCTTGGTAAACTGGATACAAAAAAGGTGTAAGACTTTTTTTTCCCCTATTATTTGGGCAAAGAATGTCTGCTGCCTGCAGGAACAATGCTTCAGGGTACATGCTGAGCAGCCTGGCAAACACATCTTTAAAACATGACATTCTAATCCCAAAAAGGGCCCTTGAATATATCTACAGGAATCAAGATGCCTGTTACTTCCTTACTACCATCTCTAGGCTTTCCAAGGACAGCTTGCCCAAACTGAAGTGAACTTTGTTTTCAGTGGAAGAACTGCAGGCTGGCTCCAAGCACTACGCTAAGCAAACACAGCTATCCTGCTTCCTGAAGCTGCTCAGGTCAGAAAGCAGCTTGGCAGCATGGCCCAAGCCAGCTCTCAGTGCAGTCATCAGGCATAGCAATGCCATGTTCCCACAACAGAGCACAGGCATTCACCTCAGATCTACCACACCACACTGAACCATGTCACGCTAGAGCCCAAAGCATGGCAGTGTGTATTTGGCAACATTCTGAGAGCGGGAGTCTACTGGGCTAGCTTCTGTGAGAAGCTTCTAGAAGCTTTCCCTGTCCTTGATAGAGCCAGTGCCAGCTGGCTGCAAGACAGGCCTGCTACTGGCCAAGGCCAAGATCATCAGTGATGGTGGTGGCATCTTTACCATAATATACTTAAAGAGGGGGGAAAAGCTTTCCAAAATAGCAACTGCAGCCAGAGAGAGGAGTGAGAATATGTGAGAGTAGCAACACTGCAGACACCCAGGTCAGTGACAAGGGAGGAGCAGATGTTCCAATTGTGATAGCAGAGAGATTTCCCTTGCAGCCTGTGGTGAAGACCATGGTGAGGCAAGCTGTCCACTGCAGCCCACAGTGGTTAACAGCAGAGCAGACATCCACCTGCAGCCTGTGGAGGACCCCATGCCAGAGTAGGTGGATACCTGAAGGAGGCTGTGAACTGTGAAGCCCAGCTGCAGCAGGCTCCTGGCAGGATCTGTGGACCAATGGAGAGAGAGAAGCCCCTGCTGGAGCAGGACTTTTGATGGTTCCACGGTAGAGCAGTATGCTCCTGAAGGACTATGTCTCATAGAAGGGACCCACACTGGACCAGTTTTTCCACAAACTGCAGTGTGTGAGAAGGACCCACACTGGAGAAGTTTGTGGAGTACTATCTCCCATGGGAGGGACTCCACACTGGAGCAGGAAGAGAGTGTGAGGAAGAAGTAGCAGAGACATCATGTGATGAACTCCAACCTCCACTCCCTGTCTTCCTGTGCCATTGCCAAGGTGGAGGTAGTGTAATCAGGGGTGAAGTTGAACCTGGGAAGAAGGGAAGGGTGGGGAAAAGGTTTGGTGATGTGTTCTTATTTTCACTATCTTACTCTGATGTTGTCAATAAATTATTTTCCCCCAAATCAAGTCTGTTTTCCTTGTGACAGTAGCTGCTGAGTGATCTCCTTACTTCAACCTATGAGCCTTTTGTCCTGTTTTTCTCCCCCTATGCAGTTAAAGGAGGGTGAGTCATAGAGCTGCTTTGGTGTTCAGGCAAAGTCAATTCACAACACACAGAAAGACATCTCTGGCTTTACAGGAAACCTGAAAATGTAAGACTTTAAAATTAAGTAGTCTGAGAACTCACTCTGTTTAATCTATCACATGAAAGGTTAAAGTATGACTTGCTTAAAAAACCTCACAACTCCTTTGGGAGCAACCAAAGTGCTAATACTTCACACCAAAGAGTCAAATGTTTCAAAAGCATCTAGTAAAACCATATGCAAACAGCACATACGGAGTTGGCCAGTTAGTGGGTATGTGCCTGACAGCAAGTATTGAGGAAAGGTGCCCAGGAAAGGTGAGTGACTGCTATGTGGATTCTCCATTCCTACGTACCATTAAATTAAGATTTCATTTTTCTAATAAAAGTCCTTGTTTTACCTCAAACAGGAAATTATTATGAAAAAATGACCCTAAACCATTGTCACAGAAAACATGAAAAATTACTGCAACAGTTCTTTACTGTTTAAGATACCACTACACACTTAGCAAACAAAATGACTGACCTGCCACCCATTCTAATTTGTGATCAGCTATTTCACCATCCTTACTATTTTGTTGTGTCTTAGGTATTTCTCCCTGACTTTCAGCAGTGATTCATCAGCATGGCTCCTGAGCCTAACACAAGTTGTCCTGCAGCAGTGTTGCTTCTGCATCTGCAAGTGCCATCCTGTAACGACCTACCTGAAGGATCTGCTGCTCCAGCTGTGAGTTGCCTTTGCATAGGTTCATTATGTGCTGCAACAATAGCTTCGCACTCTCTGTTTTCCCTGCACCACTCTCTCCGCTGCCAAGAAAAGCAAAGGAATTGCAAAGGAAATTCAAGTAGTTGTAAAGTACAGGCCCCTAAGCACCCCATCACCTGGGAGTGCTCTCCAGTCCAAGAGTTCCAGCATGAGAACTGGAATGAGCATGAGAACTGGAATGAGCATGAGAACAGTATGCATGAGAACAACCTGCAGTTTCACACAGCAGGTGTCACAAAGTCCTGACCCCTCCTTAGGGGAATTCTTCCCTGTCTGCAAGGGAGTACCGATACACCCCATGCCATCAGTTCTGGGTGTGGTGCACCACATAGGTCATTGGCTCTGCTTTCTAAGGAAAAAAAAATGCATCTACCATGTGGAAAACGAAGTGATCGCATGCACTGACTCCCCAACATATGCTGGAGTCAACAGCTTCCTCGTTTTTTACAATGAGATCTGCCCCACCCATTTCATACCCACAACTGAATTCCGATCTTGAGATACTGTGCCAGTCTCAAATCTCAGGCACACCATACCCACACAACCATCAGCTGGTTGAGAACGTGGGCACAGCACCGCAGAGCTGCCCACTCACCAACCAACCCACCCACCCACCGAGGCAGCAGTGCACGTCACTAGCGGGTGCCCAGCGCCTCCACCCCTAAGGCAAACAAGCAGCCCTTGCAAAGAACAGCTTTCCCTGTCCCCAGAGGCAGAATGTACAATCACCGAGACAAGATGTCCTTGACTGAGAACATCACAGCAGCAGACAATTTCACCGTTTGCATAAGGGAAAAAAAAAATAAATAAAGAGCAGTAACTACTGAAGGTCTCGATTTTCACACTCAACCTTTGAACAACTGGCGTGGCTTTACTGCTTTGTAGATCCCGGTGGTTATACACTTGTGATCAGGTATGTGTCATAGGCGGCTAAATACCTCAAATATTACAACAGATACCTGATCTCAAGTAATATTCAGACAAAATGTTCATATCCAGACAGGGCTCCTGGTTGCTATAAAAAAGTATTTTTTGTTGCCAGTGACTCCCTTCCTCTACAAAAGCACTATATTTGTCAGCACTTCCGTAGTTCAAGCTCGTCCTTGTACCCATCCACAAGCACAACAGCTTCACCAGGTCCTGCGAATGCTGTCTACTTGGTGATATTTAACTGCCCCTGTTTGTGAAGTCATTGTGCCTTATAAGGAGAGGCTGAGGGACCTGGGGCTTTTTAGTCTGGAGAAGAGAAGACTGAGAGGGGATTTAATAAAGGTTTATAAATATCTGAGGGCTGGGGGTCAGGAGAGGGGGTGTGGGGGGGACATGCTCTTCTCACTTTTTCCCTGTGATAGGACAAGGAGTAATGGATATAAGCCGCAGGTTCCACCACAACACAAGGCAGAACTTCTTTACTGTAAGGGTCACAGAGCACTGGAACTGGCTCCCTAGAGAGGTTGTGAAGTCTCCTTCTCTGGAGGCTTTCAAGGCCCATCTGGATGTGTTCCTCTGTGACCTGAGACAGACTGTACGGTCCTGCTGTGGCAGGGGGAGTTGAACTCAATGATCTCTTCGGGTCTCTTCCAACTTCTAACATCCTGTGATCTCTGGGAGACCCAAACACTGTACCACAGCAAGCATACCTAGGCTGTGTCTAAAGTTCACTGGAACTGGGAAGACAAAACAAGTCAGTGGAATCTACAGCACAGGACAAATTGATTGTAATAAGTGTTGGTCACCCAGAGCAGCTGCCACTGAAACGTGCCATCCAGACATCTCAATCTAAACTGAAGACACAGAAGAGACCACAAACAATAGTAGAGGCTGGTGCATTCCCATGCTGTTCTGATCAGTTGTAGTGTAGCAGAAGTGACTTTCTCCACTTCATCTGTACTAAATAACCTTATTAATGACTGTTTCTTCACTCACAGAGAGGAAACTTACTGTGACAGCACCACAGCAACCAGTTAATAGGACTGCAAGATGCACACAAGCAGTTCAGATACTCATCTCTGAAACCACAAGCTGCTGGCAGAAAACATTCAGACCACTGACTTCCTGGCAGACATCAGTTACAATTTCTTGTCTTCCATCTCCCTAAACAAATACTGAGACTGTTCTTTAATCCTAACAGTCCTACCCACAGCACCTCTTCCATTTGCACACCATTGCTTCGTGAAAGCACTTCCTTTAAAGCAGAAGCTCTTAGAGCTTGCGGGATAGAGAAGCGAGTGGGGCTCAAGCGACTCTCAAGGTCAGCTCTTGGTCCCACCACAAAACTCAACAGTGGTTAAGAAGTCACTGCCACACCATGCAGACTGAAAACACTGATGAAATTATCAAAACACCAATATAAGGAAGAGTATTAAGTCAAACACACTGGTGATTAGTATTTTAACTGACATGGCATTTAAATTGTTCTCTATAATACCCACAAAAGACAGTTAGTGATTTAAGGATTTATCCTCTGTGCTGTTTCAGGCTTTCTCTGCTAGTTAATGCTGCTTGAGGCTATCTCTTACTAGTCAACAGTGTCTGCTACTCAGTACAGTTTCAGCAGAACAATACTGATGTAATGGAGTGAAATGCTCAGACACCAGTACACTCTTTGGTCACACGAGCCCGTTTTTCTCCCTTCTAGAATAAAACTGACCCTGATAAACATTTTTTCCTGATTAGACTTCTGGTTAGACTCCCAAAGGTCTTACAGCAAAAAACTCTTTTGTTCTTACTTTTCCTGCTCTTTGGGAAAGCTTCACTTCGGCAGAACATGTCCTTTCCATTATTTATAAGCTTTATTACAGCAACTACAGTGGGAGCTTTTCTGCGAAAGAGGGTTTTATGTTTTTCCCCAGAGCTTCTGGATGCTAACACATCCCNCTGGCCACCTCACCTGAAACTCCAGCGGGGTGAACCCAGTGGGGTTCACAGTGGGGGTTCGCTGGCCGCCACTGGACTCCATCAGCCGTCCGGCCCCGCACGCAGTCCTCACCTGATAACGATACACTGGCTCTGTGGTCCNCAAAAGCCAGCTTTGCCTGCCACACACCTCTGCTCACCATCTGCACACTATCCTATCTGGAAAAAAGGCAAGTCAGGAAGAGCGGTGCGTTGCAAGCGCCGCTTGGGTTTTGACTGACTACCAAGAGCACTGAAGCTGAGACTCTCTTGAAATTCTAGCGGGTTGAACCCAGTGAGGGTTCACTGGCCGCCTCTTCTGAAACTCCAGTGAGGTGAACCCAATGAGGGTTCGCTG
>VWZE01007730.1:40621-52567 GCA_013396675.1 Eubucco bourcierii | reverse complement strand
TAATAATAATAATAATAATAATAATAATAATAATATTTTTGTAGTTGTTGTTGTTGTTGTTGTTGTATTTTTATATTTACATATTTATATTTTCCTTATTACTAGTGTTAGAATTTTTGCATAATAACTTTATTTTGCACAAAGTAATAAACTAGATCATGTATGGTAGAAGAGTCTGTTAAAAAGCTGTAGAGTCATTGTCAACAACTTACTTGAATACTTAGAAACTACTCTAAGGAAACATGGCTTTCCTGTTGTCTCCTGCTCAGGCTGACAAGCTCTTTTAAAATCCTCAGGAATAGTCCTGTTTGACAATTAATTGGGTAACCAACTTCAAGTACAATCTTTATTAAATTTCTTGTCTGGTTGCTCTGACATCAGCTCGTTGAGAAGAACATGACCCTGATTAAGCCACTGGAAGAAAAACTGCCAACCTGTTTGTGATTTGTTTTCTCTAAGTTGCAGTTTGCTGGAGATGATTAAAGAGACAGCTCAGAAGAAGGGGTGGAATGGAATGCTTAATGAAGCAGCCTAAAAGTCAAATCTCTCTCTGCGTCTCTCACATGTGCATATTGCTAAGCACAGTTTTATAGGTACATTTTTAAACAACCAGACATATTATACTTTTTGTTAAGTCAGAGCTAAACGTTATACTAAATCAAAACACTGAAACAGTTACAGTGTTAACTCTAGACTTTTGGGGTTTTATTAACTTTTGAACCCATTTTGGGTTAAAATGACATTTTGTTATAATTTACACTTTTGATCAAACAAACATTTTACAGATGGCAAGGTGATGTGGGTTAAGAACTTTCCTCCCCTGCCACTATTTGACATTCACCAGACTAGCTCAGACAGCTTAGAAGTAAGATGAAGCTATATTTACAGCATGGCACAATTTACAAGCATATATGAACAATATATTTACAAGTATTTACAATTATATATAAATTAGAAATAATACAGAAATACAAACTCTCTCCCAGAGGAAACTGCCCAGAAGGGTTCAAAGCTACTCCCTTTTTCTTTCTCTCTATCTCCCATCCCAAACAGGCGAACAAAAACAGAAGCCAGTAAAGCTTACGTGTTAGTTGTTAGCTGAGATTGGAAGAGAAATATTAGAGCAGATTGAAGGAGAAATTAATGTGGCAACATCCCAGTACAAAGTGAGGGAAATTTGTTTATATTATGGCTTTTTATCCCTCTCAGGAAACAAAGGAATGATACAAGACATCATCATTACTTTCTTTTCACAACCAATGATCTAATTTCTCTCATTAAAACATTCCAATTATCCTCAAACCAGCACACGAGGCAGTGTTTGTGTCCAACAAATCACCACAACAGAGGCAGAAAAAAACCCCATTCAGTGCTTGAATTACTATTATGCATAAAGCACAGCTAAAAAACTCCCCAAAATAAAAACAAAACTCAAAAAGTAGCCATGCAACAAACTACTACAGGGCCTTAAGTGAATTCCCAGATCCTTTTGGAACAAGCATGTAAACCAAAAAACAAGTTACTAAAGGTGAGATTTAAATATGTTATCAAACCTCCGTCAGTGGTAGACAATATGCGAAATATTCATACAAGGTGCAAAAAAATCTGCACTCACTTCCTGATCCCGTTAACTTTATGGAATGAATATTAGTAGAAGTAGATTTAGCTGAAAGGTTACTCTCTCAGTGAAAGAAAAAAAAAAAAAAAGTCTTCTACAGACAGTAAGTCAAAATGCATATAAGAAAAGAAAGACATCAAAAAGAAAAACGCACTTTGAAATGCATAAAAGATGGAAGAAAAAACAGCCCCTGATTCTAGAAAGGACTTTAATGACTTCATCAATGACCACCAGAGAAGACTTTTGCAACCTGTTCTAGGTTAACCTGTTTTGGTAGGGAATTGGATTGGACTACGTGATCTCCAGGTCCCTTCCAACACCTATCATTCTGTGATTTTGTCTGATTCTAGAACGTGAACTGAACAGCACGTGGGCCACCAGAAACAGTACTGCAATATAAAATGGTGAGAATTTTGATGCAAAAAGAAAATAAGCCAAAATACAAGACAGAGAAAGATAAGAAATCAGAAGACCCTGAACACAGGCAAGGTTTTAGCAAAAACTGATAGAAATATGAAATAATAAGAAAAACAAAATTACAGAAAAAAATTATATACAGAAAGAGAAGAATGAACATGGTAAGAAATGTCTCATATATATACAAAAGTAACTGGAGAAAGAAAACCTGAAAAACTCCTTTGAACAGCTCTTCCCAGATATCAATCTCTGACAAAAACAGACTGTGTGGTAAGTGCAATATCAAATGCACTTGAGATGGCACTGAAGACTCACTTGGAGGGGACAAAACCTAAAACAAACAATAAAAAAAAAACCCAACAAAAAACAAACAAAAAACTACAAAGGTAAAGGAACCTTTTCTCCAAATGGAATAAAAAAGGTTCTGTTTTTGCATAGGAAAAAGCAATGATATATAAAATCAATCCATCATTGTAAAACAATGATGGAAATAATATGGATAATGTAGAGAAGGATAGGATGTATGACTTGATGAAGAAGTACTAAGACTGTTCTCTGCTGAGAGGAGCGGGGTATAAAGTCCCAAAGCAACCCATAGGACTAGAATGGAATGTAAAGACACAGAGAGGACATAAAGACTTCCAAATATGCAGAGAAGAATAGTGTGGGAAATCAGCATCAATATAATTACACTGTAGCTGCACACAAAAAGAAAAAAGTGTTGGGAGAGAAACACAATGAACTTACATGACAGAATGGAACAAAAGAGCACAAATGCTGTATTAGAAAAAGTGATGGCCTCTCAGACAGAAAAGTTAATAAACAAGCAGAGTAACGTCAACAGAAAGCACAAAAATTAATATAAGTGTGGCTCAATAAGCATTACCAATTGAATCAGCTCACCCACCATTTAAAATAAATAACAGGCACCTCTAAACTCAGAATTATGAAACTGCAAAACCATCATAATTCTGTGTATAGTAATACATCTGGTTTTAAAGGCAATTGTTAAGAACAAACCAAATTGAAATCATCTAGATAAAATTAGAGGATTTTTTTTCTTGTGTCATGTGACATCCCATGATAATGAATTAAAGGCATAATACATGCTTCTGCAGAGGATATGGGAAACAGCATTAACTAGAAACTCCATGCTGTAAGTGAACTGCAGTGTAACTGCCATAATTATTTCATACACCACTACATTTTTCTCCAAAGAAATGAACAAATATCTTGCTTTCAAAGCACTGCTGTCACAGGAAATGAAGCTGTATTTCTGTTTTTGATATGGACAGCAAACTCCCTATGTTGGTAATTTATATACTGTGAGATTGAAGTGGTTCAAGAACTCCTTTCTAAAGCAACACAGGGAAGCACTGGTCAAGAAAGTCACCATAATATGACACTAAAAACTCCTTAGTTTTAACTCAGAGAAACAGAAAAAAAAATCTCCAGCATTATTTTTGTAATTTTAGTTTCTTTGTTTTCATATCTAGTGCCAGTTCCTTTTTGACAGTATACACACACACACACACACACACACACAAATCCTAGTGCACCTAATATAACCAAAACCTTAAAAATCCTTCATAAATCAAAGACTATTGAGTAAAACACAACTGAAGGAGTGTACTTGCTCAAATAAGCTAAAGGAATGGAAAATAAAGTTCATTTAAAGTAACGGTACACTGACCTCTATATATATTCACACGATGTTTGCACTGACTCAGTCACCTTTAATAACAAGTTCTGTGTTTACTGCTCCTTTACAGAAAACCTCACAATGTGGTAAAGCAATGTTACAAATGCTGTATTGTCTTACAATTGCCAGTCTCAAGTTCAGTAGATGTATCATGCTGTATATGCTCGTTTTCACAAACTCTTCCTCTCCAGCAACACTGCAACACAAAAAGTGTGGTATTTTTGTGGACAACAATCAATACAATGATTTTGGATTGTTAGAACTGAGAAACTTTAGTACTACATATCTATCCTCTGCAAGTTGCAGCATTTGGCTGAAATACTGAGGCGGCAATGCTCTGAAAGAAACAACCACTCCTCTCTTCAAAACAGAGGTTCACACTGTGTAGTAAAATAGAGAAGCCACTTACTAAACATATCCTAGGTATAAACAAACTTACCATTGAAAGCCTCTCTATTTTGCAGTGAAATGGACAAAGATAGACAGACATCCAGACAGCAGTTAGTGGTAATCATTTTGAAAGCTTGTTTGTTTTGCAGTGTTTGAGCGCTCCTATTCTTCAAAAAGAAAATTGGCAGCTCTTCTTGTCATGAAAAAGACTAAACTGCTGAATGAACAAAGCAATACTCTGTAAAACTGTACAGAGCAAGTGTACATCAAAGTGAATCAATACTTCATTGCAAAACTAGAGTACTTCAAGAGCTGCTACTTCAAATCCTGATGCAAATCCAAGGACAGACATGAAGATCTACATATCCAGCATGTGTTAATAATTTATGTTGCAATGCATATATAGTGAACAACAAGCTGCTTTTAAAGCAGCAATACTGATAATTTGCTTAGTATTAATTAAATACTTTAATACTTTAATTAAATATCTTTATTTAAGATTAATGAAATACTAATTTATACCGTTGTAACATACCTCAGCAATGTTCAAATATTGTCCAAATACAATTAAACATAGACTTATTAGCAGAGAAATGTACCTCGAACTATTATGTTACTCTACTCAAATATTCAGATACTTGCCTTATATATACTAAGACTCAGATCATTGAATCATAGAATGGTAAGGTTGGAAGGGACCTCAAAGATCATCTAGTTCCAACCGCCTGCCATAGGCAGGGACACCTCCCACTAGAGCAGGTTACTCAAGGCCTCGTCCACCCTGGCCTTGAACACCTCCAGGGATGAACCATCACTGTAATTAACTTACTGATTTTAAACCTTATGTTTCTTCTCTGAAATTTTACATATTCTTCCTAAATTTAACTGGTTTTATCCTGTCACTGTTCAGTCTCATTTATTAGAAAGCAGTTTCTGTGTACTACTCAACTGAATAAACATGCTTTTACCACTGAACAAGAGCTCTTTCTCTCCTTTCCCCTTCATACCTCGGTCTCACCTCTTGACTGTGTGTACAAACTACTTATCTAGGTCTAATTCTAATGTTCTTCTGAGAAAAAGATAAGCCAGCTCAACTCCACTAAGGTATTTCAAATATTAATGTTTCTGGGGTTATTACTTCACTGCTTTGGGGGACTAAGATGAAGAATGGATTGGAGCATCTCCCACAGGAGGAAAGATGGAGAGAGCTCACACTGTCTAGCCTGGAGAAGGCTCAGGGTAAATCTCATTAAGCTGTAAAATTATCTAAAAGGAAGGGGTGAAGATGACAGAGATAGGCTGTTTCCAGTGATGTCCAAGGACAGGTCTAACATGTACAAACTGAAACACAGAAGGTTTCTCTTAAGCGTCAGAAAAGACCTGCTTATTGTGAGTGTGCCTGATCAGCACAGGCTGCCTAGAGAGCTCTAGGAGAGCTGACAGAATCTCCATTCTTGAAGATCTTCAAAGTGGTCTGGACATGGTTCTGCGTAACATGCTCTACATGAGCCTGTCTGATCAGGCACATTGGATCATATGATCTCCATGGATCTCTTTCAATCTCAACCATTTGATCACTCAGGAGCAGTGAGAGAGAAAAAGAGAATAATTCAGGTTCAAGGGGAGAAAGCATGATTCTCACTGTCTCTGCTCTCAAACAGTAGATCAATATACTACAGACTAAATCACATTTCCCAAAGGATATAAAAGGTATGTAATCTAACTGTCAGTAATACTTTCCCACACAAAGTATCATCATATACTTCACACTTTCCCGGTCATATGAAAGCATACACACAGATTTTTCTTTTCACCCAAAGAACTAGAGAAACACAGAACTACAAATCAAGAAACTACTCATTTTAATTTGAAACATATTAAACCTGCAAAGTTCCTTTGAAGTATATTCAACCTCCAAAATCCCTTTGATGAACAAGAAATATAGCAAGGAATTTGGTTGAGAAGGTTAAGTAATATTGCTCATAATTCAATGCTTTGCTAAAAACTCTTTCTGGTTCTATCACTCTTATTACATGTTCCCCTCTGAGTGTAAGACATCTGGAATAAATNGGCCTTGAACACATCCAGGGAGGGAGCATCCACAACCTCCCTGGGCAACCTGTTCCAGTGTCTCACCACCCTCACTGTAAAGAACTTCCTCCTAACATCTAGTCTAAATCTCCCCTCTGCCAGTTTAAACCCACTGCCCCTTGTCCTGTCGTTGCAGGACCTTGTAAATAATCCTTCCCCAGCCTTCCTGTAGGCCCCCTTCAGATACTGGAAGGCTACTATCAGGTCCCCTCGAAGCCTTCTCTTCTCCAGGCTGAAGAGCCCCAACTCTCTCAGCCTGTCCTCGTAGGAGAGCTGCTCCAGCCCTCTGATCATCTTTGTGGCCCTCCTCTGGACCTGCTCCAACACTTCCATGTCCTTCCTGTGCTGAGGGCTCCAGAACTGCACACAGTACTCCAGGTACTAAATACAGGTGGCTAAGATGATCAGAGAAATGTACTTCAGAAAAACTCATCTTTTGTTCAGTGAAGACCCCAAAGGAGAGAGATCGAAACTTCCAGGTAGTCATTTTTAATGCCATCTTGTTTAAACAATAATGAATAAGCCTCCAAGAGTTAACTGTAAGCAGAAAATACTGTTGGGCTGTGCTGACAGTACATATTTAAAAAGATTACACTTAGGCAGTCACTAAAAAGACAGTGAAGAAGACATTGATAGCCTGCAGTTTAAACTTCACCTTTTGGAAGCAGTTCCAGAACTGACAGATTACAGCATCAGTTTCAGATGCAGAAGCTCCACTCCAAGATAAGCATTTTTTAGAGGACGCAGTAATAGATCAGACTGTCGGTTCATAATACTAAAGCTTCTCTGAAGTCTTGCATTTCCAAAAACATTAGGAACCACTGCTTTAGAACAGAGGAGTTCAGGAGGAAAATACTTCAAAACTTGCTCAAGGAAAAAGAAACACACCAAGTACCACCACAACATCCTTCACTTTGGTCAACCTCGATAGCACAGAAAATGCTTGCAAGATGTAATGCTTCCTTTCCAGTACGATCCTACTCAGAACAAACTTTACCAGCATTTGGAGGCTACCAGAATCAGCAGCTCCCTGGGAACAAAGGGACTTCAGTGATGACATCTTCCATTCTTAAAGCTGAACTTAAAAAAACTGTCCAAACATTATCCTTATATTCTGAACAGTAACACTACACCTCAAGAATTTGTTACCAAGACTAAAACTTCTTGCTCCTTGTACCAAGTTAATAAAGTCTAATTATGCTCTGGATGTAACATCATTTTGGAGAGAAATCATCATCATACATTATTGTGCAAATGCAACCACATGCCCTGCAGCAAATCAAGGACTTGAGAGTATCTTTTCTCAGTGACTCATATGTAAGAACTGTGAAGGTTGTTCTGAAATCAGATGTGAGCACAGTGAGTTTCATACCTTCTTTACAGATGGACCAGTATCATTACAGACAGAATTGCCTGTGAATTACACTTTATTACATCTTTCACTACTACTCAAAAGGGGAAAGAAGGAATCTCAAATGCTTCTCCTCCCTGTAATGTAAATGGTGTTAGGACTCAAATACTAAGGATCAGAGAAATAAAGAATAAAAAATAGTTTGGCTCAGATTCTTATCATGTTTTACTATATATCTACTTTTATGCTACACTACCAGCAAACATAACAGTCTTTCTCTGGCTCCAAGCTCCACAGTTACAATACGCTGTTTGCTACTCTCCAACAATTTAATGAATTGTAAGTGAAGTAGGCTATATTACTGCATGCAAACTCCAGGCTGTCATGCATTCTGCACTTCGGTTACCTAAGCTACTTCATGTAGTTCCTTTATTATCTTGAACTCTGCAGTAACAGAAAAAAAGCCCTACATCAACGTATCTGAATGCAATAGGAATGTGATCAACATGGTTTTGCAATATGTGTTATACTGGTCTGCAAGAATTACAGTTTTGCATTGCTCTAAATCCTTTAGTGCTCAAAAAAATAGCAACTGTACAGTTATGTCAGAACGGAACTCTACCTCATATTTAACCTGCAGTAAAATGAAGCAAGAGGATTACTTAGTTATATTTAATCATGCTGTTGTATGTTTTTCTGTTCATTTTTTTCCTTAGTGATCAGTTATCCAAATAAAAATTAAGCCACTAATATTCAAGAAACAGTATTTCAAAGTGAAGAAACATAGCTAAGATAATCGGTTTCTTTAACCCATTCAAAGGACATAAAAACAGGAAAAAAACCCAACAAAACCAACAAAGAAATAACATGCAATAGTTAATATACTGCTACCTATCAACTAATTATCCCTATTAATTTGCAAAATCAATAGACACCAGGTTCCTTTGATATAATTTAAAATGGGAAAACTTTCAGGATACGAGGACTACGTGTAACAATCCAGGGGAATCCTTAAAAGACCATTAAAGGGGAAGGAGAATGCCATTCTTGCAGCAGAAAAGCATCCCAACATCCCAGATGTCTGAGAACAGCTCGGATGTGTTTAAGATTCCTGAAAATGAAACTGATGAGTTTGCAAAACCCAAGTGTCTGCACCAGATACACACAGCGGTTGCTAAAGAAACTTTGTAAGTGTAAGTGTGAAGACAGTTCAGATAACATCCTCTCACACCCTTCATCTCAAAAAACATTGGACCAAATTTAGAGAGATAAGTCTGTCACTGCTGGGTTTACAATGCACCAGAGCTGTGAAAAACTAATGAGATGCACCTGTCTCAGAGCAAGAAAAGGATTCTGGAGCAGGAATATCTTAAGAGGGCCTACAAGAAAGCTGGTAAGAGGCTTTTTAGGATTTTTAGTGTTGGGTAGTGATAGGACTAAGGGGAATGGAGCAAAAGTAGAAGTGGTTACACTCGGTTGAAGTAGATGTTTAGAAGTTTTTCACTACGGGGGTAGATGTTCAGCAGTTAAGGCCAGGCTGGATGGGGCTCTGAGCAAGCTGATCTAGTGTGAAGTGGCCCTGCCCATGGAAGGGGAGGTTGGAATTGGATGATCTTTGAGGTCACTTCCAACCCTGACAATTCTGTGATTTCAGATGCTAGGTCTATGTGCTGGTTTGAGGTTAATTGGAATATTTTAATGAGAGAAATTAGATGATTGACTGTGAAAGGAAAATAATAGTTGTCTAGATCACTCACTGGCTTTGCTTACAGATATAAAAAATAAGAAACAATAGCAAAGTTTCTTAGTCTCTGTCTGGTTGCCACTTGCTTCATTAACTCCTTGGCTGGACCTGTATAGCTCAATCTAATCATTCTCCTTTTAACTCCTTGCCTGCATCTCACCCCTGCACATAAGCCTTCTGATATAAGGGAGGGTGTGGGAACAAGGAGGAGAGTTAGTTCAGAGCCCTTCTGAGAAGTTCTGCTGTTTGGGAGGTTTTTTTAAAATTTCTATATTACATTTAACTTGTATATAATTGTATATAGTTGTAAATATCTGTATATATGGTATATGTATGCTTGTAAATTTGTGCTATGCTGTAAAATATATCTTCATTCCCTAACCTTCAGCTGACCGAGTTAGTCTGATGAATCATGGCAGGGGGAAACTCCCAAATTACCACATTCCTTATTTTGGCGCCCAACATGAGGCTGATTTCAGTTGATTTATTGATAATTAAGTTTGAAAGTTAACATGAAGCTTTTCTGGGTAGTCTGAACTCTTTTTTAGCCCATATATCTCTGGTATTCCATCGCTGGCTGATGGCCAAAATTGTTGCCCTTGCTTTTCAATATGACACAGAGAAAAGTAAAATCTGTATTTGTGAACTTTGGAGACTATTGTCTTGGTTGGATTCGGTTTAATATTACCAATAATATTGCCAATTCCATTTTTACTAAGTCAGGAAATGCTACAACTTCTTCTTCTTAGTCTCTAGTGAGAATTACCTGGCCAATGAATCATCTTCCAGAACCCTGTAGAGAATTTTATACATCTAGTATGTTTTTACTCCTTTTGTGTGTAATTCTAGTTCTAATACTTCTGGTATTACCTTCATGTGTGAGAAATTCACATCTCTCTGCTGTGAGTACGCAGTTTGGAAAAGCTAGGAAAAGGAATTCACAAGCTTCACAGTCTTCTGAGGGAGCCATAACAGCCCTTGGCCAAGGTCACAAGAAAGATAAACAGTTACTTTCTCAAAATACCAGCTGTGTGAGTCCAGTGGGGGAAGATCATGGGGTGTCAGACATTTCTACTGAGGCAAAGACACTTCCTCCTGCAGATTCTGGGATGGCTACCAAGTCTTAGTTGTTGACAGTAACATGGCAGACAGTCAAAGAGCTAGTCTTGCTGTTGCTCAAGTCTCTGTTCTTTCTAACTCTGTTTCTAGTTCGAACTCCCAGGCAGCAGCTCAGACCCTCAAAGATTTGGACCCAATGGAGGGGACATCCAAGGCTTTTCTGACCCCAGCAAAGCACAGGCTAAAACTAAAACTTGGGCAAGGAGTGATTTGAAAGAGGATTTAGGAGAAGGCACATCTGCCACACAGGAAGAACAGAAATACAGTCTGAGAGACATAGCTAACTTACTAAAACCCCAATATAGTGATGATGGCAAAAGTTATATGAAAGCAGCTGTGAAGAAGGAGGATGGCTCTGAGGAGTATAAGAACGTTCTTAAGAGGCTTCTAAGTCTAGGCCAAGCACCAGCAGAGGGAGAGAAGAAGGATGATATCCAGAGTTCCAATGAGCCCCTGAGAGAGGTCAAGGGAATTAGGAATATTCAAGGGAAACAGGAGAACCAATTCTAGGTTGGTTAGGAAGATGCTGTGCTATTGGTGCAAATGCCCTCCCGGTAGGAGACATGTCTGCAAAACAGCTAGAGTGGAATTGACAAATACATAGCAATCCCTCCTGTTTGCTGTGTTAAAGAGATATCCCTCCCGAGATGACTTGCCATGGGCAGCTAAAAAGTGGACCACAATCGAGCAGGGAATTAAGCTTCCAAATAAATGAGTTTGTTGTGAAGGAAGTACTTCATGGAGATCATGGCACACATGAACCTAATGACCTTCCTGTTGGAATAGGTCTCATAAAGAATCTCATTAAACTTGCTCCTTCATCTTATGCCAACATCTTGACTAGCAGATTTCTAACAAAGACCTCTCACTGTTGGTAAATACACTGACCAAAAGAGGCAGATTGAGGACAGTTTGTCGCACTCTACCATAATCTCTGCCATAAAAATTATGGTTACAGAGAGAAAAGATGATATAAAAGATAGCATGAAAGAACGGAAGGAAGAACTTAAAACCTCCACATCCAATATGGCAAAGGATAACATTCCTTCACCTTCTGAAGAGGTAAATGTTTCTGCCATCAGAAACAGATGTTCACCTCCCACAAGGCAATCCCAGCCCAGGAGACAAATTCCACCCACATATCTGCAATCACGTGGATCAATTTGGGTAATCCTGCATGATCAATTTGGTAAGAACATGAACAAGTGGGATGGTCAACCTACTTTTGAAAAGAGTCAGGGAACTGGAGAGTGGCAGAAACAGAGGCAACAATGCCAGAAAAGTAGCTGTCACTTCTTCAGCTCCCCAGAGTAATTGCAATTATCCTAATAATTGTAGTTTCTCCCACCATAACATTAATCATTGTACACAACCTACATGCCATGTTGAGCATCTGGGGAGCCCTGCCTCAAGCCAGGAGGAGGAAAGGGGTAGAGGAGAAAACTGAATCTATTGGAATGTATTCATTAGGTGGCCTGGCAGTCAAAAAGTTTGGAAATACAGGGCTTTAGTTG
>VWZE01007730.1:21407-37952 GCA_013396675.1 Eubucco bourcierii | reverse complement strand
TCACTTTGTCATTTCAAACAGTTCTTTCCTTGTCCCACCCTACTGGAAAAAAACTACCTAGGAGTCCTACCTCATATGTTGCAGAAGGCTGTTACACTGTTTGCTATCTTTGGTTTATTCTGCGGGTTCTTTATTCCTCACTTACGGGCTTTAGGAGTTGCTTTCCAATGCCAGAAGCTGTCACCTTCCATCTCAGTGATCACTTACCCTTGGACAACACAGCTGTACAGAAGTCTGTGCCAACTAATAACATATACAACAAGTACAAGGGAGGTATCCAGGGAAATTTTATCACATTGGGCTTTAGTTACCAGAAATAGATTTTNCCACAGGCTTGAAACTGTTGCTCACATTAAAAAAAAAATGAAAAAAAATAAAAAAAAAAAAAAAAAAAAAAAAGTAACATACAATGAGCCAAATTTTTTTGCTTCGGCCATTGTAAAGTAGTATTTTTCCAAAGTGCCCCGTTAAGTTTTCTCCACCATCCATCAAAATGACATAGAGTTTAAGGGTTGAAAAACAAGAGGGGGAGGAAAATTTTAAATACCCTGCCTTCTCCCTGCCCCAATATTCTGCTTAAGTCAGACAAATTAAATGCCTGGGAGAGGGATACACCTGAAATCTTACTGTATTCTAGAATTTGGCACTGCAACACTGAGGAGACCACAGTTCCATGCTGTGATGGAGATACCTACTTGATTAGACAGGGACAGAATGGCTGGAGAGTAGCCAGGAAGAAAGGGACCTGGGGATGCTGGTAAATAGTAGGTTGAACATCAGCCAGCACTGTGTCCAGGTGGCCAGGAAAGCCAATGGCATCCTGGTCTCTATCAGGAACAGTGTGGCCAGTAGGACAAGGGAGGTAAGTCTTCCCCCATTCTCAGCACTGGTCAGGCCACACCTTGAGTACTGTGTCCAATTCTGGGCCTCTCAATTCAAGAGAGATGTTGAGGTACTGGAATGTGTCCAGAGAAGGGCAACAAAGCTGGTGAGGGGCCTGGAGCACAGCCCTGTGAGGAGAGGTTGAGGGAGCTGGGGGCGTTTAGCCTGGAGACCTCAGGGGTGACTTCATTGCTGTCTACAACTATCTGAAAGAAGGTTGCAGCCAGGTGGGGGTTGGTCTCTTCTCCCAGGTAACCAGCAACAGAACAAGGGGACACAGTCTCAAGTTGTGCCAGAGGAGGCTGGATACTAGGAGGAAGTTATTCACAGAGAGAGTGATTTGCCATTGGAATGGGCAGCCCAGGGAGGTGGTGGAGTCACCATCCCTGGAGGTGTTCAAGACTGGATGGGGCACTTAGTCCCATGGTCCAGTTGATTGGATAGGGCTGGGTGATAGGTTGGAGTGGATGATCTTGGAGGTCTCTTCCAACATGGTTGATTCTATGACTCCATGGTTCTATGATTAGCTCTAAGAGTGCTTCTCTGATGGGTTTGGCATTAACAGTAATGTAAAAAATTGCAGCATTTAAACACACCTTTAAATCCAAACAGCCTCAGATATGAACAACACCTGCTAAATTCTGACAAAATAAAATGTTTCCAGGCATGAGTCACAACAAAGCCCTTGATACAAAGTGCTTATGATGTTCTGCTGACCTAGGAGGATATGTGTGAATGCACATCTCAGTCTTCAGCACCTATGTTCATTCAACCTCAGCTTTATTTGCTGAAAGTCAGAGAGTAAATATTTAGTGTTTTGAGGTCTCCAAGAAAGAAACCAAGAGCTCTAAAATAACTGTTGTCAAACATGCCTTGCACAACTGGAGAAGGCCGAAGATTTCAAAATAAAAACATTGTCTTATTTGTCCTGCGAAGAGACCATCAGAACAAAATCTCTGGAATATATGTAGAGATTCTACTTGTTCCTATAAAAAGCTATATTCTTCTTTGTTGTAACAAAGAAGAATATACACAAGTTTTATATTGGATATACACAGGACAAGCATAAATTCACAGTTAAATAAATAGAGGAATATAAATGTTATCAAATTAACACCTGAAGAACAATTAGAATTTAACAAGATACCAAGAATCATATGACTAGTTGACTACATAATTTCTTCCTACTTTGATTTACACATCTGCTTAACTCAGGACTAAATGTTTCAAAGCACCAATCTCTTATTATTCTACATCAGGATATCAAAGTTAAATATTGCAAATGAAAAAAATTCAAGCTGGGTTCTGATTACTACATCCGATGTACTTTGTTCAGTAAAATGACTTGTGACCCAGCCTGACCAACACGGAACAGCATGTGTTAACTGAAACCTTTGGATTAAGGTACAGTGACTTTGGATTTATTTATATGACTTGACTAAGTCTGTGTTTTAAGGTGCATACTGTCTTGAAGCTACAGGATTAACTCCACAAAAGCCTAAAGAAAACCAAGATATGACATGGTTACCAGAAGACTGATGGTGAAGCAGTACCTTACAAAGCTGTCGTTGATAGCGTAAGTGGCCAACTGTCACAGTGTATCTACACTCGAATGATAACAAGTGCCATATGGATGAAACACACAATTAACACAGTGCTTTGCTCAGTGATCTGTGAACATTTAAAGACTTTTCATTGATGCCTTTCCCAAACACACCCAAATTATGTAAGGGATTAGATAATTCTAATTCCCAGATTACAATGGATTTGCAACTGATTTACAGACCAGTGATCGTAGATTATTCCAGCTAAGAGCAAGAGAGCTTGTGGCTGATTGGCATTTGTGGAAGAAAGCCTCCAAGCTTTCAAGAGCAGAATGTAAGTTTGAAACTTAATCACACTTCAGCAATGTACCAGCTTCTATCTCTTTCTGCATAGTCCTGAGATTTTACGACAAGTGTTCTTTCTTTTCCTGTCAAATCAAACAGGAACATACAAGTTGGAGGTGCTTCATAGAAACAACAGTCGAGCTAAGTTCAGAAGTGGTTTTCTAAAAGCACAAAAGCAAGATAAATCAGCAAGAGCAAAGTTAAGTTTTAGTTGAGAGAAAAGGCAGTTGCTCACTTGTCCAATAACTATTTGGCAGTTCAGCTGCCACTTCAAGATTATCAGAACAAAACTGTAGCGTCACACTTTTGGAAGTATGTTACTGTAGCAATTTTTTTTAGTATCTGGGTATTATTACTTCCATACCATATGTCTACTCACTAAAGTGAGTAGATCAGAGATCAAAGACACTTTACAAAAATTTAGATATAAATGACTACATTAAATGATCTTTGGCCATAGAGAAAGACCTTGGAGTCCTAGTGGACAGCCAAGTTATCCATGGGACAGCAATGTGCCCTTGTGGCCAAGAGGACCAACTGCATCCTGGGGTGAATCAAGAAAAGTGTGTTCAGCAGGTCTAGGGAGGTTCTCCTGCTCCTCTACTCTGCTCTATTGAGACTATAACTGAAATACTGTGTCCAGTTTTGGGCTCCCCTGTTCAAGAGAGACAGGGACCTGATGGAGAGAGTCCAACAGAGAGCTACAAGGATGACTGCAGGACTGGAACATCTTTCCTATGAAGAGAGACCGAGAGCTGAGGATGTTTATTCCTGAGAGAAGGCGGCTGAGAGAGGAGCTTATCAGCATCTGTAAGTATCTGAGGGGTTAGCATCAACGTGAAGGTGTGAGTATTTTTTCAGCCTGGCTACTGATAAGACAAGGAACAAAGGTACAAGCTACAACACAGGAAGTTCCATCTCAATACAAACAGATACTTCTTTACAGAGAGGGTGACAGAGCACTGGATCAGGCTGCCCAGAAATGCTGTTTCAAAACCCTCCTGGATGCATTCCTGTGCAGCTTGCCCTAGGTGATCCTTCCTGCTTTGGCCGGAGAGTTGGACTCAATGATCTCTGGAGGTCACTTTCAAACCCCTAACATTCTGTGATTTTCTGATTCTTCAGAATCTTACAGGCATAACTGTTTTAATCTGACTCTTATTTTCATGCACAAAAACTGAACCTTTTCCTGCTATCTCAAGAGTACTAGACCCTTTGGCATTAAACACTGCCACACCATCATGAAAGACATCACTGCTACTTCCTCTGCTGTCAGTCATTGGTTACAGTTAGTAAATCATGATTTACTTTTTTATCAATTTACCTTTTGCCATTTTAAGCAGAACAGTCTCTAGTACTTTGGAATAAATCTCTGTTAGTCAAATACATTAACACACTCATTCCCATCCTCTCCAGGAAACTTTCTCTTGTCATTAGCTTTAAAAACTCAATAGTTTTTACCATTCTTTTCTGCAAGTGACAAGGTACTGGCTATGTCTTACAATGCAGCAATAAAGCAATAAAAAAAAAAAAAAAGGAAAATAAAAAGTCTACCCATTCCTTTCTCAGTATAGAATGTCATGTTTTACTCAGCCTGATAATGTTGGTACTGATAGAAAGGTAGTGTCTCTTGCTTTGCCAGTTTTCAGATAAGGAATAGCTATTTTCATGGGCTAAAACATGTCATTCTCAACCACAACACTTACTTCACTCTTAGGGAAAGGAAGCAAAGCAAAACTGGATCAAAACCCTTTCAGAGTTCAGGGGAATTAAAATAAACTCTAAGATCTGAGTTGTCAGTGGACTAGTTCAGCTACCAGAGACAAGAAAAGTCACAGCAGAAAAAGGTACTTCCATCTGAACAAGAACACATTCATATATTCCCCAACTATACCAGTTCCCCAGTTACAACAGCAAAATAAGACTGGAGAATTGAAACCAGCTTTGTAGAAGTTATGTTCTTGCAAAATTAAAAAAAGAAAAAAAAAAGGGGAAAAAAAACATTCACAGCCTCCGTTAGGATATACTTTAACTGTCCAAATCAGTATCAGAAAAGCTCTAAAAATAATATTTTGTTTCACTGTGATAAACAAAACACCAATTAACCGCCTCACACTTTATTTTGAGAATCTTATCTTTGTTTTTCACTTTGATATTGCTGAAAGAAACCATTAGATTCTCCAAATCATACCAAGGATAAAACATACTCTGCAGTTTGCCATGGGAATGTCTGGCATTACTTCACAAGCCTGAAACATTAATCCATGTCTGTCAGCCAATAAACCAAACCTTGTAATGTCTCTGTTAACATCTGGGTAGACTGCCACAAGTTAAATAGGTTATATACATACCATGGAAGACATAACCATACTGCTTGCCCTGTACTTCGCTACATTACAATAGGTTCACAGGCCAGTAGTTTTTCCCATGGGAAATGGAGAATATGATCATTATTGTAAAAAAGGAATTTTACATCTCAGTGCAGTTCACATTCAGCTTAATGCTGTGAGACACAACAGGATATATATAAATATCAGCACTACGGTGTTTTTCTTTATGACCTCAGCTGCAGGTATACTCTCTGTTTATTTCACATACTGATTTGGGATAGCAAACACATATTTCAGTATGGTTGGCTCTGGAGTTTTTTGGCGTTGTGTTTTAACTTTTCTCCCTTCACAACTTTAAATTAACTTCCTTTATAGAATATGGGTTTATAAAGCTTTCTGTCAGTCTGCAGAGGTTTGAGAGGGCCCTGCTTTCATATACTACAAACTTTAGCAAGTTAATATGACTATCATTAGCACCACATAAGAGATTAAAAACTTCCACTCATTTATTAGAACCTAAGCAAAGCACAAACCATTCACACAGGGACACTAAGAAAACAATGACAGGACCAGAAAGGGAAAACAAGCATGTGTTCTTACTTGAGGGAGCAGCTTTTGGGGCTTTCAAAGTGTTATTTGCACTTTTTTTCTGAAATATTTTCATTAAAACTTATTTTTGTACATCTGACTAACTTAAACTGAAAAATGCAAAAGGAGCAAAATCCAGAATTTGCATTTACAGTTCTAACACAGTTTCACACAACTTCACTGAAGCAGGAAATGAGAAGCCTGCTCTGTGTCAGTACATATCCTTCATAAAACAGGGCCTTAGGTTTGTTATTCAGGTTTTGGAAGCCTGAGGACACCAAGCAACTCAGCAGGCAAGTTCAGCACAGACAGCAACAAGGGGGATGACACATCTGCTATCCATGGCTGCTCCAAGTCTTGCAAACACATGCAAGTGACCGTAAGCTACACAACCATTTATGTTGAGAAAAACAAGTATTTCACATGCAGTTACAAAAAATCACTATCTGCTACCTAGGCTTTTCCTAGCATGTTTGTTTTGTTTCAGTGTAAATTTTCCTAATTCGAGGTCAAATAAAATTTTCATGTGTTTCTCTCAAAGGGAGAAAGTGTGCAGTCTGTCTTCTACAATTTAAACTAATTCATTCTCTCTCCAGTACGTACTGGAGTACTAAAGTACTACTTACTTTTTATCACATCTCCTCAAACACATCCAATTGGACAGCATTAGCATATCAAGGCCTTAAGTAAGCATTTCTTTTATTAATGCTTCAAATCAGCAACAATATTCCCTCTGCTTTAAGTCTTTCACCTTTCACCTCTCTCTCTCCTTACATTGTGCCACCTAAGGTTTTGAGCCTTCAAAAAGAATTGTAGCATGGTGATCCCATTAATCAGCGTTTTGGCATGCAAATGAAAAAACCTCTTTAATGAGGTTCCTTTAAATTTCAGTTAAATGCCATTTAATTTTCCACTGGTTTTATTATTAGTTATTATTTATATAGATTAATGAAAACACACTTTGTTTCTTTACTAAAGCACGTGGTGATAAACCACATCTAGCTATATAACCATGGCACTTAACAAAATAGCAACATTCTCTTAAATAACGTGGTTAACAAGGCACAGCACACTAATTGACAAATCTTCATAAAACGTGTCACTGTACTGTGCACTGCATGCCTTTACAGCACAGTAACAGAGGCATGTTTTAACAGCCTGTCACTATCATTTACAGCTTGGGTAGGATTTCACATTATAAGAGATCTCTTTCAGTTATGATTTTATTAATTATGAACTCTGTATCAGAAGCTTCTAACAAAGATTTTAGGATAAATTATTTGACAACAGACTAAATTTAAAGGATTACAAATAAAAATGACAACTTTGGGTTGCAACCGTTTAGGCCACTGCAAAATCTAATCACCTGTCTGTAAAAAAGTGCAACGCCTAAGAAAACCAAAACCAGTCATGAACACAGTTTGTCTTTGAATTATCCTTTATATTCATCCAGCGTCTTCTGTATAATAGCTACTCCAGAAAAACAGTTAATAAGATGCAGATAAGTCTTTAAGGTCTCTTCTTTAATTCTGTCTCAGTGGCAATCAACATCCTTTTGCTAAGGAACTCCAAATACATTTGACTTGTCCTTATAAATAGAAGGATTTTACACCAACTGAAGACTAGAAACAAGTGGCAGAAAGTAAGAATCATGAAATGTGTGAAGGTTTGGGAGTTCCCCGCCCCCCCCTACTTTGTAAAATGACCCAGACTAGAACTCAGTCGGCTGGAAGTTAAGTGATGAAGCTATATTTACAGCTTTGCACAATGTACAGCAGTTATTTACACTATATACAGAATATTTACAGAAATATACAAGTTAAAGGTAATACAGAAACACAACTCCCTTCCCAGAAATCCGAGACCCCAGGAGGGGCTCCCAACCACCCTTCCACCTTCTCCCCACCCCTGTACCTTACCCCAAGGTTTGCCTTACGTGCAAGGTAAATTAGGAGGATCGGCCAGGAGGGTTAGAAGAAAAGTGGTTAGTGACGATTAATCAGCAGAGGAGTCAGAGCCCAGAAGCTGCTGGATCGCCCCAACAGCTCCTGCTCCAGCAAGAGACAGAGAGAGACTGACTTATCTATTGTTTTGGTTAGTGTTCCCAAACAATTATCCAGTAAGCGTATGAGTGAAGTAGACATCATGATGTTTTCCTTTCACAACCTATAGTGTAATTTTCTCTATTAAAATATTCTAATTAGCCTCAAACCAGCACAAAATGTCATCAGTTAATAAATTCAAGATACAAACTTTTGAAAGACAATTCAGTTATTTATTATCAGTAGCATTCCTACTTTTATAATACAAAGACTTGCTCTGAAGATACATAGGACTGTGCTAATGTCAACAATTCCAACATATTCAAGAAAATGCTCTACTAGGAACCACAGAAATGACCAACAGACAGTTCAACATTATTCACTGGAGGTAGGGAGAGTTTGTCAATGAGGCATATAGAACATTTTTCAAACATACCACAAGACCAGGTTTCGTAACAGCAGCTAGTACCACAGCTGCAGACAAAGACTGTGTATCAGTAAGGTGTTCAAGCAGCATACAGTCACAGTAGTTAGATTCCTATTTTACTCATCGCAAATAGAGGAATAAAAGAAGTTTGCATTCAGTTAGATTGGGAAGGGAAGAAGTAACAAGATAAGGCTGGCTCATTACATTTAATAACAGTCAAGGAGAGTAGCAAGGAGGAAGAGGAGGAAAGAAAAAGCAGGATTCAATAAATACAGTGCAAACCCCTCAGTTTTCTCTTGACAAGTGCTCTTTCCACATTCTGGAGTTCCTGAACCTTAAGGCAGAGACTGAGGGAGTGAACTTTCTGTGACTGTGTAAGGTAAGGTTTGAGGTCATGTCATGCACCTGAACATAGACGAGTTCATGGGCATGCACCCTGGGGTCCTGGGGACAATTGGTTGAAGTAGCTGCCAAGCTACTCACGTAACTGAAAAGCCCTGGTGGTTAGATGAAGTCTCTGGTAACTGGAAAAAAGGAAACACTTTCAGTAAGGAAAAAAAGGAGAACTTACTATGCCTAGCAAGATCAAGAACATATTCTCCTGGAAGCTGTGTCAAGGCACATGGAAGACAAGGAGGAAATTAGAGACAGACAACTTGGCTTCACCAGTGGAAAATCATGCCTGACTAAACTGGTGGATTTCTACAATGGAATGACTGCATTGGTGAGTAAGGTCCTCATCTTCCGACTCTCAGAGCCTTCAGGAGCTTTCTTGGTGTTTTGACTCCTAGATCTCACTCTGATAGATATGTTTCAGTATTAGGTATCAGAGAAGCATTTTTTCCAACTATCCCAGGGCCAGCCAATGACTCTGGCCTCTCTTCTGTTTCTTGCACGATACTTGCAGCTTTGGCACTGCTGAGGAGTAGCTTGACATCTCCAGCTCCCCCAGGCTCAGGGCAGCACATGCTGAGCATGGCCACTGAGGTGGACAACCGCTCATAAATATGCCAGCTCAGCTGTGGAGAAGCTAGTTTTGTTATCCCATACCTCTACCAGTTCTGCTACTCATGCATCCTGTGTGGATGGGCTGAGAGCAAACCTATGTGCTCCCTCTGTCAGACAAGCTCCAGCACTTTGTAAGTCTCCTTTAGCAGAAGAGTGTCAGGTGCTGAAGAAGCCTCTGGAGACGGCAAATCTGCTGCAAGGGCTGCCAGCATCAACCAGCTGCTACAGCCAAAGCTGGTGCAGGCAGCAGTAGACTCCCAGTGCTCCATCCACCTAGGAAACATGAAAAATACAGACCTACATGGCCTTCTGCATGCTCTGCTTCTGCTCTGCCTACATCTGGCACTGGACCAAGAGGAGAGATGTTTGCCCAGTTTGCAGGCAGCCTTTGGAAAAGCTGATGCACTCAGTGTGAAATTCTGCTTGACCCGTTCTTCACAATCCCTAACCTACAGGCTACTCCACTGCTTCTCTTTCCTTGTTTATTCCTTCTGAAGATTTTGCAGCCACCCATTTCAGTACTCCAGTTGTGTGAGTCATCCCACTGTATTTCCATGATTGTAATTCTGTACTCATGTTTTCCTGCTGCACAAGGGTGCTCAGCTTCTCCTGTTGCCCATGCCATGTGTGCAGGTGTAGACACGTCAGCTGAACTGACTTTTTTTTTGGAGGGGAAACCAAAAGTCTTGTGTTCTCAGGTGCTATTAGGGCTTCCAATGCATCAACATCAATCTCCACCCTTTAGCACTTGGTTCTTGTGAGGAACTTCAACTTACCTGATGTCTGTTGAAAATAAAATATAGCACAGAAGGAACAGTCTCAAAGTTTCCTAGAGTGTGTGGAGGATAAATTCCCGTCACAGCTGGTGATGGGGACAGCTAGAGAAGAAGCACTGATGGACCTGCTGTTTGCGAAGAGAGTAGCACTTGTGTGTGACCTAACACCTGGAGGAGGTCTTGAGCACAACAATCATGAAATTACAGAGTTCTCAATTGTTGGAAAAGAGGAGGATCTTCAAGAAGAGGAGGATCATCTGAACTGCCACTCTGGATTTCCAGCAGGCAGACTTTGGCATGTTTCAGAGACTGATTGACCAAGTTCCTTGGGAGGCAGCTCTAAAGGACCAAGGAGTCCAGGAAGGCTGGACATTCTTCGAACAGGAAGACTTGAAGGCACAGAAACAGGCTGCTCCCATGTGCTGAAAGCTGGTGGGGAAGAAGGCCAGCCTGGTTGAATAGAGATCTGGTTGCAGCTCAGCATAAAATGTAGAGTTGGTGGTCATTGGAACAAGCAGCAGACCACTCAGAAGGATTAATAAATTGTGACGTTATGCAGGAAGAAAATCATAAGGGTCAAAGTTCAGCTAGAAAGTAATTTGCCGTCAAACGTCCATGAGGACAAGATATGCTTCTACAAATGTACTAGCCACAACTAAGAGTACTACAAGAGGAGTACTGAGAAGAATCTCTGTCTTTTGATGGATGCAGGCATGAACAGTGGTCAAGAATAAGGAAAAGTCCAAGGTACTCAGTACCTTCTTTGCCTTAACCTGTAGCACTAGGACCAGTCGTTGGCTGGACATACAGCCCCCTGAGCTGGATGGCAGGATTGGGGAGCAGAATGAAGCCACCACAATCCAAGAGAAGATGGAGAACAAAGCATTGCACCACTCAGGCATACACAAATCTATGGGTTTGGAATGCATACACCAAATAGTACCAAGAGAGCTGGCAGAAGTGCTGACCAAGCCACTTTCCACCATTTACCAACTGGACAGATTCCCATTGTCTGGAAATTGGCAAATTTGATAACCATCTACAAGAAGGGCCAGAAGGAGGATCAGGGGAGCTACAGACCTGTGAGTCTGACCTCAGTACTAGAGAAGTTCATGGATCAGACCATCTTGACATAACACAGCACATGCAAAGCAGGTGCTCAGACCCAGACAATATAAGTCCATGAAGGGCAGGTGCTGCTTAATAAACCTATCTCATTTTTATGAAAACGTGATCCACTTAGTGGATGAGGGAAAGTCTAAGGATGTTGTTTATCTGGACTTTAGCAGAGCCTTTGACACTGTCTCCCGCAGCACCCTCCTGGAGAAACTGGCTGCTCATGGCTTGAATAGGTGGATGCTTCCCTACAAAAAAAAATCTGTCTGGATGGTTAGGTTCAAACAGTGTTGATCAGTGGACTTAAATTCAGTTGTTGGCACATCTCAAGTGGTGTTCCCTAGGGCTCAGTACTGGGGACAATTCTTTTTAATGTTTTCATCGGTAATCTTTACTGTGATATTGAGTGCACCCTCGGTAAGTTTGCAAATGACACTAAGCTGGGAGGGAGTGTTGATCTGCTTCGAGGTGGGAAGGCTCTACAGAGGAACCTGGAGAGGCTGAACTGATGGGCCAAGGCCAATTGTACAAGATTCAATGAGGTCAAGTGCAGAGTCCTGCACCTGCGTGACAACAAACCCAGGCAACACTACAGGTTTGGGTGAGAGTAGTTTGACATCTCCCCAGTACAGAAAGACCTGGGGGTGCTGATCAACAGCCACTTGAAAATGAGCCAGCAGTGTGCCCAGGTGGCCAAGAAGGTGAACAGCATCCTGGTGTGTATCAGGAATGTTGTGACCAGCAGGATCAGAGATTACGTCTTCCTGCTGAGCGCTGGTGAGTATTGTGTTCAGTTTCAAGCTCCTCATTGCAAGAAAGGCATTGATAAGCTGAAGTGTGTACAGAGAAGGGCCATAAAGCTGGTGAAGGGCCTGATTCCTTGCTCTGAGTTTTTTTTCCCCAACTCTCTGTCACACCTGTGTCCAAATGCTGGGAAAAGGGAGCTAGCTGCTTGGATCAGCTGAAATCAGCGAGTGTTTTAAAATTCCTAAAATGTGACATGGGGACTTGACAGAATTAATGAAGAAGAAACTAAAAACACTTTGTTATAAACAACAATTTTCGCCATTGGAAAATTCTGTCTTTTTACCAAAGCATACTCTTCACAGGAAATTTCTACCAAAAACTGTCACTCCTTCTGCCTCAGATGACTGTAAAGAGAACCTGAAGCATAACCTTTGCTGCTAGTGAATGTCTTCCAAACTCCCAACATGAAAACCCTACAGGCTGGGTGGTGAATGGCTGGAGAGCAGCCCTGAGGAAAAGGACCTTGGATGAAAAGCTCAACATGAGTCTGCAGTGTGCACATGCAGCCCAGACAGCCAACCGAGTCCTAGGCTGCATCAAGAGAAGCGTGGCCAGCAGGGCAAGGGAGGTGATTCTGCCCCTTTACTCTGCTCTCGTCAGACCCCACCTGGAGTACTGTGTGCAGTTCTGGAACCCTCAGCACAGGAAGGACATGGAAGTGTTGGAGCGGGTCCAGAGGAGGGCCACAAAGATGATCAGAGGGCTGGAGCAGCTCTCCTATGAGGACAGGCTGAGGGAGTTGGGGCTCTTCAGCCTGGAGAAGAGAAGGCTTCGAGGGGACCTGATAGTAGCCTTCCAGTATCTGAAGGGGGCCTACAGGAAGGCNGAGCCTTGAGTAACCTGTACTAGTGGGAGGTGTCCCTGCCTATGTCAGGGGGTTGGAACTAGATGATCCTTGAGGTCCCTTCCAACCTTACCATTCTATGATTCTATGAAATTTAAGTGGTTCTCAGAGTAAAGCATATTATGGCCCTGTCTTTAAATAATAATTAAAAACTATCATGGCAATTACATAGATTAATATTCAAACCATTGGCAATGCATGTACCAAGAAAGATTTGCATACCAGAAAAGTACTAGGACAATGCTGAGATTGTATAAACTACACATTCAGACAGCCTTGATGATTTCCACAGTCCAAGCAACAGCTACTAAGTTCAACTCAACAGTTCAGGCCCATCAAGGTTGACCCTGAATGTCTCCACAAATAGAGCCTCAACCACATCTGGGCAGTCTGTTTCAGTATTTCACCACCCTTGCTGTGAAGAACTACCTCCTAATGTCCAACATAAATATACCCTGCTCTGGTTTCATACCACTGCCCCTTGTCCTGTCATTACCAGACCTTCTAAATAGTCCCTCCCCAGTCTTCCTGTAGGTCCCTCTCAGATACTGAAATGCAGCTGTAAGGTCTCCCAGGACACTTCTCCAAGCTGAACAAGCCCAAGTCTCTCAGCCTGTACTCATAGAGCAGGTGCTCCATCCCTCTTACCATTTTTGTGGTACTCTTTTGTGCTGAGGGCCCCATAACTGTACACAGTACTCCAGGAAAGTCACCAGAGCAGAGAGGTAGAATCACCTTCCTCATCCTGCTGACCACACTTCTTTTGATGCAGCCCAAAAAATCTGCATGTGCTGGAGCATGAGTGTTGCACAATAACATTTCACAAAGTCGAAACCAGCACAGATACCCCTCAAAAGCATGGCTGAATTCTTACTTGATTCTATAGATTGGTAACTAGCCAGACACTTAAAAGTATTTCATTTGCAAGGTAGCGCACGGTACACAATGAAATTGGGACTTTGGGATTGTTTTTCCTGCAGTGCTTATCTCAATAAATAACATATTAAAACAGTATAGATGTCTACAAATGTGACAGCAGATAACATCCTTCCAATTTAATAAAACAGTATTTATCTTGCCAAAAATAAAGGTGAGACAGACTGTGCTAGCAGAAGAACCTAATCAGGATAATGCGCTATTGTCATCTTAGCTATCAGTTATAAGAAGATGACACAAGGAAAAGTTAAGAGGAGATGCCACCAGAAAAACCAAAACCAAAACAACTCCCCTGCAGTAAAGAGGGTGGGATTTTCTTTAGGTTTGTTTTTTGTGTTGGTTTGTTTGTTTTTGGTTTTTTTTTGCCATATCCTTCAAAAAAGTCTCTTATGAAAAAGTCAAGACACATGGCTTGACTGTCTTGATTTCAGTGCAGCTAAGAGATATAAACCTAGGACACAGTCGCTGTCTGGGCTGCATGTGCACACTGCAGGCTCATGTTGAGCTTTTCATCAACCCAGACTCCAAGGTCCCTTTCCTCAGGGCTGCTCTCCAGCCATTCACCACCCAGCCTGGATTTGTTCTTGGGATTGTGCCTACCCAGGTGCAGGACCTTACACTTGGCCTTATTGAATTTCATGAGGTTGGCCTGGACCCACTTCTCCAGCCTGTCCAGGTCCCTCTGGATGGCATCCCTGCCCTCTAGCAAGTCAACAGTGCCACACAGCTTGGGGTCATCTGCAAACTTGCTGAGGGTGCACTCCATTCCTCTGTCCATGTCACTGACAAAGATGTTAAACAGCACTGGTCCCAGCACTGACCCCTGAGGGACACCACTTGTCACTGGTCTCCAGGTGGACATTGTGCCATTGATCACCACTCTCTGTGTGTGACCATTCAGCCAATTCCTTATTCAGCAGTGCTCCACCCATCAAGTCCATGTTTTTCCAGTTTGGTGACCAGGATGTCATGTTGGACAGAGTCAAATGCCTTACTCAGGTCCAGGTAGATGACATCAGTTGCCCTTCCCTAGTCCATTGTCGCTGTGACTTCATCATAAAAAGCCACCAAATTTGTCAGGCAAGATCTGCCCTTGGTGAAGTCATTTCTGGTTCCCACCAATCACCTCTGCTTTGTTTTTCATTTGCCTTAGCAGAGCTTTCAGCAGGATCTGCTCCACGATCTTGCCAGGCACAGAGGTGAGGCTGACTGGTCTGTAGTTTCCAGGGTCATCCTTTTTTCCCTTCTTGAAGATGGGTGTTATGTTTGCCCTTCTCCAGTCAGCAGGAACTGACTGTTCCTGAGTAGTGTTGGCTGTAACACTTTGTTACTTTAATAATGCAGCCCAAAGTCAACAAAAGCATTTTACAAAGAGTCTCAGGTTCAACTAGGATTGAGTTAAATTTCTTCAGAAGCCGGGAGAGGCCACAGCCAGGACAGTCAGCTGAACCAACCAATAGGGTATTTGATAGCAGACTGATGTGAAGCTGTGTCACTTCAGGTATCACACAGGGTCAGGTGAGCTACTCAGGTTTTATATCACTACATATTACTTCATTACTACTATTGTTATTTCTGTTATTTTCTTCATTCTTTGTATTGTTCTAGTAAACTCTCTTTATCTCAACCTGCAGAGTTTTTGCCTTTTTTCTAACCCACCAGGAGATGGAGGGAGCAGTTGTGTGAACAGCTGCGTGGGACTTGACTGCTGGCTTTATCTACAGGACAACACTAATGCAGTCTAAAGACAGAAAAAGTAAGTATCTGAGCTGTACTGAAGATAATGCCTACCTAAAGATCCATGCTTAAACTTCTACCCAGCAATGCAGGAATTGTTAACTCCTCATGTTATACCTGGCTACCTGATCTGACTTGTTTAGCACTGCAGCACGTCACATGAGCCACATGGGATAATCACTGTACAGTTCTCTAGAGAAGAGTGTTAATAGAAACAACTTTCTCCTTTTGTATTGTACGTTTTTAAAGGCTGCTGAGGATATCTCTTAAAAGTAGGACAAAAGTAAAACTCTGACTGTGCCAACTATCTTAACTCACATTCAAGAAATGTATGGTCATTTTGTTCAACTGTTCTGAATAATCACAGAATTACAGAATGGTAGGTTGGAGGGGACCTCTGAAGATCATCTAGTCCAATGCCCCTGCAAGAAGAGAATCACCTACACTAAACCACACAGGAACATGTCCAGGTAGGTTTTGAATGACACCAGAAATGGAGACTTCACAAACTCTCTGGGCACCCTGTTCCAGTGCTCTGCCACTCTTGTAGCAATGATTTTTTTCCTTATGTATAGGTGGAATCTCCTGTATTCCAGTTCGTGTCCTTTGCCCCTTGTCCTGTCACCGGACTCTGATTCCATCCTCCTGACATGTACCATTTCATTATTTATAAGCATTCATGTGATATCCTCTCAGTCTCCTCCAGGTTAAACAGATCCACAGATTGCATTGGGTTGGAAGGGACTCTGAAAGGTCATCTTGTCTAAGACCCCTGCAGTCAGCAGGAATACTTCCAACTAGATCAGGCCATGCAGGACCACAACAAGTATGATCTCGAATGTTTCCAGGAATGGGGCCTCAACCACATCTCTGGGCAACCTTTTCCAGTATTTTACCACTCTCGTTGTAAAGAACTTCCTTCTTATGTCCAACCTAAATCTACCCTGATCCAGTTTAAAACCACTGTCCCTTGTCCTATGTCTACCAGCCCTTCTGAATACTTCTTCCCCAGTCTTCCAGTAGGTTGCCTTCAGATACTGAAATGTAGCTGTAAGATCTCCCCAGAGCCCTCTCTTGTCCAGGCTGAACATCCCCAATTCTTTCAGTCTGTCTTCACAGGAGAGGTGCTCCAGCCTTCTGATGATCTTTGCCACCCTCCTCTG
>VWZE01007730.1:10818-21175 GCA_013396675.1 Eubucco bourcierii | reverse complement strand
CTTGTTGAGCTGCACTAGCTACAGATGGAGCCAGGTCATGCCAGCACTAACATATACCCACGAGCTGCACTTAAAACTTTTATTTTAAAGGTTTCTAATCCCGTAAACTATGTTATATTCTGGAATTCACTGTGTAAGTGCATGTCCACTTAAGATATATTATATTGTATATATATATAAATATTACACACACACTATATATATATATATATAAAATATTATTGCCATTAAAATTACATTGAGAGTATTTTGCTTTATCATGACAAAGTCCTCTGCCAGTGCCACACCATTTTCTAAAATAATACCTCTGCAGGCCACAGTACTAGTATATTAGTTTATTACATATACTACTACATATTAGTAAATGCATCAATAGTAAGTTTTAAAATAGTACAGTATCAAGCTTCATTATTGCAAGCAGTCTCACTAAAATGCCCCATTCCACATTTTGCCTCTCTTTCTATTCCTTTACCCCTTTCATTAATGTTTCAGCAAAAAAAAAAATAATTTAAGGACTTTTAAAATAAATCTTACAGGAAAGTTTATGTCAGAATGTAGCAGGGGAGTGGGAAGAAATGCACCCAGTCTTATAATTAAAAAACTATGGAACTATCAGGTATGCTGTCAAATCAGGTTGGATCTCTGACTTCACACACATACTGAGAGTATAACACTACCTTATCCACTATTTGCCCTCTTGTGTACAAAATGTAAACCACACTATGTATTCATGTTGTTAAAGCCTGTCTTTACAGGGTACAAAACACATTTTTATAGGGATTAGGAATATGCCTTATAAAGCAGAATTCACTATACCACCCCATTTATAGGACTGTCAGAATTTGTGATGGAATGTGTTTAGAGACATGAGAAGTCATGATTTGCCACCTCATCAAGTTCACTTCATGCTACTGTACAGCAATGAATGTGTCACACATTTGTGATGTTGGGAAAATCCTGTAAAGCAAAAATTTACATTTATCCACTAAAAGAACACTTACAGACAAGCACTGTAGTTAGGAATTTTATTTTAACAACGGAAGATGTATTTATATTTTATCCTGGTACTTCAAGCTTTAAGTGCTTGACAAAGTAACCTAATACTTTTAAATAAATGGAGTTTATTTGCTTTGTATACAGGCTTTTAATTCACTGCCAAGTGGAAAATCGTTTTGGGAAGGAAAGCAGATTCCAGAATCAAGTTTCACGGAACAATTTTGGAATGACGTCTAATCAAGTACACTCAGTTTTTTTCCTTTTACTGCACTGACAGTAATTTGAAACATACCCTTGACAACTAAACCCAAAATTTTAAAAATCCACCACAAAAAAACCAACCAAACAACCAAACAAAAAAAACCCAACCCAATCAACCAAAAAAACCTAAGAGTTTAACATAAAGACCCAACATTGCCACCAGGGAGCAGAACACCATTGTGGAAGTAATTTCTAGACTTCTAACAGCAGATGACAGAACCTGCCCTAAGCAAGATCACAGAATCATAGAATCATAGAATGGTAAGGTTGGAAAGGACCTCAAGGATTATCTAGTTCCAACCCCCTGCCACAGGCAGGGACACCTCCCACTAGTACAGCTCACTCAAGGCCTCATCCAACCTGGCCTTGAACACCCCCAGGGAGGGAGCACCCACAACCTCCCTGGGAAACCTGTTCAAGTGCCTCACCACCCTCACTGGAAAGAACTTCCTCCTAACATCCAGTTTAAATCTTCCCTCTGCCAGTTTAAACCCATTGCCCCTTGTCCTGTCATTACAAGACCTTGTAAATAGTCCCTCCCTAGCCTTCCTGTAGGCCTCCTTCAGATACTGGTCACAAATTTAATTATGAAATTTCTATTTTAATACACTACACAACCTCTTCAAGGCATTTCAAGTCACATCAACCTGTTACTCTCCTACTCACAAAACGGTGTATGACTGGTTTACTAAGGGGCAAATGGTAGTTTTTTTTTTTAAAACAGAATAGCTTTGGATATAACTCTCCTAAAAATATTCCTGATTATATAATATAAAAATTGCAAAAATACTTACATGAAGTTTGGACGTATTTTTACAATTTCTTCTACATTTTGACATTATACTGCTTTTATTACAAATAATATTATTTCACATTTTATTAAATTCTATTTTAATAGATGTATGCTGAAGGATAATTTTAACTGATCTACATACAAGAGTGACAAGCAACAACAACAGAGAGATCCTCTTAACTTTTTAACTGTCCTCAGAACTGTAATGTTTCAAAGCAGGATCATCACTCTCCTGTCTCAGCACACTCTACTGCATTTACAGCAGTTTGTAAATCAGCCAAAGTAATCCTCAGCAGCTAGACAACGATTAGTCATCAGGGGGCTTGTAGTAGACTACCACATTCTTTCTGAAACACTTCAAAATACCACTTTAGTTCAAATGTTTGCACTTCTGATCAGACAGTAGCCTGAATGGATAGAACAACTTTCCCTCCGCAACTTCCAAGGAACTTCCAATTTGCAAGAAGCTTTAAAAAACATATTAAGTTGCTTCGGTAGAGTGAACTCTTAAAACATTTGAATGTTAGAACTTTCGTGAAGTTTGGCATCTATAGCAGCACTAAGATAGAAAATCTCATCTCTGCTTCTGTGTTTACACTTAATGAAAGATTAATTCTAAGTTTTATAGACAGCAATATAATCAATAACTTATACTTTTGCATTTATTTATTTTAAAAATACAGACCACTATTGTCACTTCTTTAATTGTTTTGTTTTACCCTTGTGTGGGATCAATTTTTTCACACCTTCACAGACTTACATTTCTGCAAAGGTGTAAGACACAGATGATGTGCTCATGACGTGTGAAACCTGACCTGACAACTCCATCAGGCCCAATCCAGGCAGCTTCAGGACATTTAAAGGCTGGTGATAGTGGTCAACACTCAAAGGAGAGTGGCCGAAAAGGTTAGCAATTTCGTTCATACAAGTCCTGAACAGCTAACTAGTCACCAAAGAGGTCCGTGTGAACTTATAAAAAATGTATTACTCAAAGCATTAAGTAACTTTAAAAAAATTCCTATGAAGAAGTTGGATCACCCATCTGTACTTTAAAAAGCAACATCTGGAGCTGTCAGGGGCATTTATAGATGTCTGTAACAGATAAGCAGTTTCAAACAATTAAAGAGGTGTTAGGTCTGAAGAAGATAAACGTGATTTGATTTCAAAGAGCTTCAAGAAAACACTTCTGCAGTAATCTAATTCCAACTAATTAGTATTTTCCAGCAACATATTAAACACACAGAACTCATGTTTTCAGCAAAATTGCTGTTTCCTATATTTAAGGCCCTTCTTAGTCTTTTCCTCCTCAGACTTTGTAAAACATGTAAATAAGTAACACAGAAATTTCCATAAAGAGGCAATCTGACTCATCTACAGAGTCAGCTTTCTTGTTCACTCATCTCTCACAAGGCTTTTAAGTGTCTGCAATAAAGTTGTAACAGATTTCATCTTACACAATAAATCACTGCCATAAATTATGCCTGAAAATTGGTTCAGGGTGTATTTTGCCCCTCCCTTCACAGAGGAAAACTTACTACCTTTGGAGAGCCAAAAGAGGCAAGTGAGGGTTTTCTACGTACATCATAAAACAAACAATGTATCTTATTTAATGTTTGGAGATTTTGCTCCTGTGACAAGAAAAATATTTTTCAATTGAATTGTCCAGTTTACACATTTTTGTTTGTTCATATTATGCACTATTATATATATATGCAGGCATCATTCTTGAATTTTTCATTTGTATAAGTGATGTTATTATTTCCCTCTGAATAGTAAGGTGAAAAGACTTAATAGAGGTACATGGCTTATACACTTCTCTTGTGACAGAAATCAAGGAAATATTCATAAAGAAATCATGCACTTGGGATCATGTCACCATGATTTAAGAGTGTAGCCAAGGAGGTTGGGGAATGGGACATGGACAAAAGCCACCACCCAGACAATTACCATGTTGGGTTTTTTTATACTTTATAAAACTGTTTAAAAGTTTTATATATATTCCAGAGAAAAGAAAGAGGAAGTGGAAGAGGAAGGAGGAGAAGAAGGAGATAGAAGGAGAAAGAAAAGCTATTTCTATTGTGAAATGGTGAGGGTTTTCTTCCCCTTGTTTTAAACACAGCCGAGTCTTTGCCCCACTTTCTTCATCTAACCTCATCTCCAGTACAATCATCACCAAAGAAAATCTCATGTTTTTAAAAAAGACATAATAGCTTTTAGTCTAAGATCACAATTCTTATTCAAAGAATGTAAACTATAAATTATCACCATGCCTCCACGTGAACTATAGAATCCACTGTAGCTTGAGAGCTCATGAAGCATAAACCCAGCACATTAATAACACAAAAAACATATTCTGAAAACGCTTGCAAACCATTAGGCAGTACAGAACTTCCAGTGTAATGTTAACAAAAGTCTCCTTCCATGGAGGTTTGGAAAAAAAAATTCTTAGAATCATGACCTTTTCCTATTCTGTCATCATATTTCTACACGTTTCTACCCTAAGTTTAATTTCAAACTGGTATTAACATTATTGTTATTTTAATACTAAGAGAAATGCAGTAATAAAATAGGCTTTTATTCAAAAAGTAGGTTAGCATTTTCCTAACACACATAGTTTCAAAGAAAAAGAAACCAGAGATGAACATACAGTTCAGGTGACCCTAAAATGACAAACGTGGCATTCCATTCCACAAACATCACATTCAGTATAAAGCTGAGGGATCATGAAGATCAAGCTCTCTTCCTCCTCTTTGCTCTCTTCTTCCACAGCCAGCATCTGAAGAAGATCCTGTCCATTCCATCTTTGATCCCAACCCATGAGTTCCTGAATCTGTCTTCCATCTGCCTCTGAGACCTGTCTGGGACTTCTGCCATGCACAACATCAGTGGTGACAGTGACTACTTGTTGCCAGCAGGCATGGGTTTGATATGGGTTTATCTATTTTTCAATATTTTTCTTTTTATTGCTGTTATTTTCATTACTGTTTGATTTCTTTTCAAATTTGTAAGTCTTGCTCCCCTACTCCCTTTCTCTTCCCTTTGAGAAGGAGAAGGAACTGGCAGAGAGCATCTGTCCCTTGTTTAGTGGCTGGCACAGCCTTAACCATTGACACTTTAGATACGATACAAGCAGGTCTGGTTGAAACTCCACTATGTTTCATTTCAGAGCTACCTTGAGGGTGTTCTGAGCCCCAAGTAAGCTCTGCTGAGATCTCATGATCATTCATCATGCCCTGTTTCTTTTTTCTTGTTCAGAACATTCTCTCATCACCAACACATTGATTTTCAGGAGTCTACTGTATCACACAGTCCAGCCTCTGGCTTGACATACAGCTTCCAAACCTTCTTCCACGGACTGCACAACCCCCTTGGGAATCTGTCCCACTACTGCCCTGCATTCCTCATGGAAAAGTTCAAAACGTACAACATGAGCCTCCTAAACCACAACCTGTGATAACTGTCCCCATCTTATACTGTCTAGCTCTGTTGAGAAAAACCCAGCTTTATCACCTCTGTAACTGCCCTAGGATTTTTACAAGGTCACTATTATATCTCCCTTAGAACTGAGCATAACCTTTCAAGTGGAAATAGTGGAACAAATTTTCCCTCATTCTACCAACGATAATCTTCCTAATCCACACCAACACGAGGTTTGTTTTACTTGATCAACTTGGTGTCCACTGAAAACCTCAAGTTCTTTTCAGTGCATCTGCCCCTCAGTCAGTCAGAGTACTGAGCATAAAACACAGAGCTATTTCACCTCATCTGTAGAACTCTGCAATATTTCTGTTTAACTCACAAGTTTCTGAAGGCCCACTCATCAGGTGTCTCAAAATCCCTCTGTATTCCATTCATTTCCCCATTTAGTTTTCTGCAGACTTGCTAAGGGTAGTTAGTCCTCCTTTCCATCTCAGCAACCAGGCTCTTGATAGAAATACCAAACAACAGAGCACACAGAACTCGACCCTGATGGTACACCACATTTTGCCAAACACTAAGTGGACAGTGAACCATCACTTACACATCAGGTCCAGAGTCTGCCTCGTGTTCTTTTCAGGCAGTTTATACCACTTTAGTTTACCAGTAATAAACACTGTCTTCTAAAGTGGAAGTATTCTCAGCCCACCACTCTCCTCACCTGCAAAGCCTGTCATTGCATCACAGAGGCAGCAAGGCTGGTAAAGCATTACTTGCCTTAGTAACATAAACTTTTCTTGATAACTTTCTTTCCCTTTCCATGTTTTCCTTGCTATTTGCGTGTTGCAGGGAAAGTACTGCAGTTGCTCAGGATTTGAGCTATCAGGGTAGTTTGCAACATCTGCAACGACTCCTTCCTGCTGTGCACACCTTGGTTAAGTTCAGTCTTTTCCCTTTTTTTGTATCTTTAATATTTAAGCACATCTAAACCTAGCACATAAGCAGTTTGCTCAAAGCCATCAAAACCCACTCACAACCAAAGGAAAGGAAAAACATTTCCTTTGGTTCCTTTGGTTTCTTTGGTTGTACTCCAGGGCAAACATTTCAGGCTTACTTCCAGAAAAGGTAATGATTTCTGTGTAAGACAGAGAGTATAAAAATTAGAGATCATTACTAGAACAGTGGTGACATCTTTACAAGTGTGTGCTCATTGCAATGGTATTTTCATTAGCAAATACCCATGGTATTGATGTAATTTAAAAGAAAGGAAAAATATTAACAAGAATGGATTTGCAAAAGACATAAATTAATAGAAGTAAAGAATTTGTTTGTTTGTTTGTTTAAAATGCTTTTTCCCAGAACTCAAAATGGAAAAGCCCTTTTTTTGCTTGATTGTCTAAAACTATTTCACCACTGGGAAAAAAAGCACACAACACACAGATCACATTTGATAGCATTTTTGTCACATGGCTTTACTCTAGTTCCTGCAACAAGTAAGTATTGTATCATTTGACAACAAATATTTAAAGAGCTTTTTTCCTGATGTATCCTGGTCTTGTGCCATACTAACGAACCGAAATAAAACTTATTTTGTATATGCAAATAAGTGCAACAAAGATAATGTTTCTAGCCAAGAACTTAGACATTATAAATAACATCTTTGAAATAAATTTAAATATTAACTGCCTTTTTGGGGAAAAGAGGGTTTCCTCCCAACTGGTTTTTTTTTTTTCATTTTTCCCTGATGTAGAGAAAGCAAATTATTTGCCCTTGTAATTATTTTCTGAACACAGAATACTGACATAAAGGACACTTTCATATCTCTGATTTGTTTAACACTTCTTACATTCTGATACAGTATTTCCATCTTCTCCAGTAACAATGTAAACAAACTAAAAATTATCAGAAATGCATGCATTTAAGTATTCTGTTACCTTAAAAAATAGCCATTGAAAAGCAGGTTTCTTTACACAATGATAATATAAATAAGAGAAGACAGAGATCATACAACAGAAGGGCTTGCAAACACAGTAATGTAATCACCTATGTAGAACAGCATACCTCAAAATACATGAGTATAATTAGACATCAAGTAGGTGAGAAGCTGGGAGCATATAGAGTAACATACAAGTTTCTTATATAGGTTTTTACTTTTAACGAGTGGCTTCTATTCAACTGTATTTGATTGTGTGAGTCAAAATAGTAAGAAAATAGTTCTGTTTACCAGCCTTTTTTAGAGAACATCATCATAACATCAACTCTTTCAGAGAAAGCAGAGGATGAAAACAGGCACATAGTTCTTATTTATTACAAACTGAGTACATCAGAAACAAACTAATCTAATTACAATGGCTACACCACTGCTACTGTTCATCTACCCAAACCTAATGGAAAACAGGAGATACCACCACTGAAGTTGTGTCATCCAAGAAAAAGCCTATCCATTTGTGCTAAATGTTCAACAAAGTTTACTGCCAGATTATCCTTCTTATACTACCTAAAAGACAAGGTTTATTAACCAGTAAGATGAACATTTAAGACTATGTGTTGTCTTTCCAGGAAAGCCAAATGTGGATCAATGCATCTTGCAATTACTGTATTAGCTAAATATTGCGTTTAGTCAACCAGATTCTACTTTTATTTTAATAATAAATTTTAACTCTCATATTTTACTAAATTTAAAAAAAAAAAATCTGGCAAAATAAGATCACAAGTCCTCAGAATACATACTAGTAAAAAGTGAAAACTGATGAATCCTACCTGCTATTCATTCTTGCTTAAACTGTTACAATAGTGGATCCTAAGCCAAACACTTAAGTCTTGGGAAACTATCTGATAACTCTTAAAACCATTAACCACAGCAGATGCATTTTTGGAATTTCAGAAGCTGAAGGAACATTTTGACCACCAGAAGGAAGAGATTGCANATAGCAAATCCCTCTCAAAAAAAACAAAAAAAAAAAAAAAAAAAAAAAAAAAAAAGTATGAGGCAGGAGCAATGTTACTATTCCACTGTAGTGCAACTCATTAACTTTATAGTTGTGAACTAGAGTAGGTAACACATGCTGCTCATCCTTGACACAGAGTATATTAGTTCAGTTTTAAGTAACAGGCTTAACAATTGCTCTTTCTAAAAGTAATGGATAACCACATATTAAAGTTTAGTCTATCAGCAAAAATCCTTGATGAAATCAAAACTTTACCTAGTAATGAACTCTTCAATAGAATCTATCATCCATATACTTTTTTTTTTTTTTTAAGTAGCCCACTAGGTAAGGGTCAGTGTTGGACCACATCCTTTCAGGAAGAACAATCTGACATCTCATGACATTTTTGAAGATACATCTGTTAAAGGGAATTTTCGAACAGAAGGTTGGTTTCAGAAATGACACAACAGGTATTGACACATGCAGACATTCAAGTACTTTTCCTTATTTAGCAAATACCCACACATATACATACAATTTTCTGTCTGCTGCCCATGCACAAAAATAAAATAGCTGCCATTCCTGCATCTCACAGATGACATTGGCTTATTTGTCTGAGTAACTTAAGTATGGTGCTGACAGTTACAATTAGTATAGAGTTTAAAGAAAAGGTGCAAATAAAATCTTGAATGAAACAGTCCTAATAATGTATTCATGAATCAGAACAGTGTGCTGAGTATTAAATGTGCAAGGAGAATTTACAGTTGACCAAAGAGTAGCATTTTAATTCATTCTGTGCTTCTCAGGAAGGTTCACTTTAAAAAGTCCAGGAAAGGGAAACATGCATGTTCTGCTTTAAAGAAAAGAAAAGCCTCATTCTTTCAAACTTTGTGGCAGAAAAAGGTGCAGTGAATGTCTCTAAAAATATTAATCTGAAAGTCAGAGACAACAGTGCCATGTTGTATCACATGCATTCTAGATCTCCTTAGAAATAAAATTTACAAAAATATCAAAAAAAAACCCACACCAAACCACAAACAAACAAATGACAACAACAACAGAAGTCCCCACCCAAAAAAAACCCACAAAAACAAAACCACAAAAAAAAACCAAACACACACACACACACAAAAAAAAAAAAAANAAAAAAAAAAAAAAAAAAAAAAAAAAAAAAAAACCCACTGGCAATTAATTATTAATTAAGTAATTAATTAATGACCTGGCAATTCACACAGGAAACTCACATCTCAAACTCAACTCTTTTTTTAAGCAAATCTTCCAAGTGGCAAATATAAGACAACAAAGAAAAAATGCTTTCAGAAAAGCCCAAATTCTATGATCTCCATCACTCCCTTTACACAGGCACGCACTATTTTCCTCCTTTGTTGTAGCAATCGAAGGACTACTCAGAAACTGAGAACTCTCCCATGCATACAGAGGATCTCAAAGGAAGCTGACAAGCAGGCTGAAGGGAAGAAAGGCTATCTGAGCTGTACGTCCTGTATACTAACTAGGTCCTGGCTGATTGCACCTAGAAAGCCAAAACACATTCCTGACCTCTCTAGCTGCCAAAAGGAAGGCACACGCTTTTCATTTTGCATTCCTCATTCAGAGTATTTCACTATTCCCTCTCTGCACCTCCAACAAGTTCCTCACACTTGCAAATGCACCGTTAAGAGAATTTTCTCACAGTGTTTCCTCATAAAGAGCTTTTATTGACAGCTAACAGTGGTAGTGGAACCATTGTGGAAGCAAAAGAGAAAAGAATCCTGCAGCCTCCCGTTGGCTTACAGGATTTTATTTTATGAGACAGTCATTTGCTTTCATGTTGGACTCCTACTTCCTGTTTAACTCTCCTAAAATGAATTGGGAGGGAAAACGGACAACTAATGCCAGCTGGCTGGCAAACATTTGAATGAAATTAACTTTTTTTTTTTTTTTTTTTTTTTTTATTTTTTTTTTT
>VWZE01007729.1:0-10793 GCA_013396675.1 Eubucco bourcierii | reverse complement strand
CTAAAAGCACCCATTTCGGTTTGCAGCTGGGATGCTTCCCAGGCATCGAGATGAAATGAGGAGCTCCTATATACACTGCTACATAGAGCTCGTTTACATATCCTCCATGGAATTGCTTTAAGTACCTTTATAAGCAGCACGGTTGAATTAAGATACAGCATATTAGCAAAGCACTTCCACCTCAAGAATTTTTCTTTCTTGATCTGCCAAATCTGTTACACAGCCTTTAGGATACAAAGTGAAACTTTTTACAGAATTAAGTAGGTGGAATAAATGAGAAATCATATTAGAGTTTATGCCTGATCCTTAAGTGCTGCTCATCCCACCTGCAATTGCCTGACAAAACTCAGATGTGCTTAGTGGCCTGAGTGACAAATACATGTCCAACAGCACTAACAACACTGCCAGCTATAGTTATCTGTTTTGTGGTAAATGCTGTTAGAATGTGGTTATGCAAAAGAGTGTGCTTCGTGTAGGCCACTGTTTTCTTTCCAAAGAAAAGCTTTCAAAAAGGGGGAAGTGGTTGTTTTGGCTTGGGCTGACTTCTCAGAGCTTTTACAACTTCCCAGAACTCTCCAAACATGAGAACAGCTTTTACTTTTAAAAAAAGTCCTCGGGTGGCGGTCAGACGCCACCGACACCCCTCTCGGGTGTTTTCTCACCCGATAACCCTTCCGAGAGAAAGGGGCGAGTGGCCGAGCGACTGCCGCAGTCCGCACCACCTCCGGACAGGGCTGCGCAGGCAGGCAGAGGCAAAACCCTCCTCGAGGCGGCGCTGCCCTTCAACAGCCCCACGACGGCACTGGCAACGGGAGCCGTTCCGCCGCGGCTGGCGGGGTGAGGGGCCGCCGTGCCTCGAGGCTGTGCGAATACGGATACCCGACCCAGACCTCCGAGACGAGGGCGTCTCCTGCGGCGGTGCGGACAGCCTCGCAGAGAGGGGTGGCAGACGGGCCACCCTGGAGGCGGACTGCGGCGCAACTGGCCAGCCCCGGCCTGCCCTTGAAGCGCGGCCGCCGGGTGGGACGTCGCGGCGTCGGGCAGGGGCGGGCCGAGACGCAGCTGCCAATCCGCCCTTCCTCCCTCTTCCCCCTCCCCGCTCTTCCCCTTCCCTTCCCCTCCTCCCCGACCGGCTTAAAACCGCGGTGTGTGCCGAAGTAGCGCAGTGCGGGAGACGGCAGCTGCGGTGGCTGGAGGGCAGGCGGCGGGCGCCATTGGTTGGAGCGCAGTGCCTGGCCGCGGCCCAGCCCCTCCCTGGCTCCTCCGCTCCCGCCCCTTGGGCCGAGGCTGTCACCGCGCTGCGCGAGGAGGAGGCGCTGCCGCTGACGCCGGGCGCTCGGCGCTGCCGGCATGTTTGACAGGACGCGGCTGCCCTTCGTGGCGCTGGATGTGATCTGCGTGGTACTGGGTACGTCGGTGGGCGGCAGAGAGGGCAAGGGAAGCCGTCCCCGCGACGCTGCGGTCCGCTCCCCTCCTGCACGACACCAGGCTAATCGCATGCTCGCTAGCCCCGTCCCCCGCGGCACTGGGCACCACCCTGGAGCGGGTCCTTTTCCAGTCTGCGTCTTGGCTGTGCCGGTCTGCCGCCTTCCACTGTTGCCTGCTGCTCCTGTGCCCCTTCCTTCTTCCCTCTCTCCTTCTCCTTCCCTTCGCCGCCGCCCCGCGTTCTCTCTCTTTCCCGGAGGAATCTGGTCACTGCTGTTCCCACGCCCGCCGGGGCCTTGGGCTTGGAAAAGAAGCGTCCTGGTGGGCGGGAACTGCTACCTCTAACCTGCTATCTAGAACTCCCTCTTGTTTCTTATGTCCTTAGTCTTCGTTCTCTAACCTTTTCTTTCAGATGTAAGCGGATTTGTGGCAAAAGCCTGTGTGGGGAAGGCAGGTGTCTGTAGCCTAGGATGTGTGTGCTGCCCATGTTGGGTCCGCAGGCTGCCCTGAAAGGGAAACAGTCGTCATCCCAGTGTCTCAGCGTGAGGAGAACCTCTTCACAGAGAGAGTGACGGAGTACTGGAATAGGCTGCCCAGGGGGTTGTGAAGTCTCCTTCTTTGAAGGCTTTCAAAACCCTCCTGGTTGTATTCCTGTGCGAACTACCCCAGGTGATCCTGCTTTTGGCAAGAGAGCTGGGCTTGATGATCTCTGGAGGTCCCTTCCAACCTCTAATATTCTGTGATAGGCTGTGCAGAAGAGATTGTGTTTAAGATACGAGTTGTACGTGGCCTTGGTGAGGCTAAACTAGTGCTCTGTTTTGAGGTTGGAAGTGAAACGAGGTATATATTAGAACATGATTTCACGTCCTGCACCGTTGAGGGACATATCTCTGCAGCAGTGAGGGACTCGTGTGGGGTCGGAGTGGTGCCTCAGGACGCTGATGACCATGTATTTGACCGTAAAAGTCTCAGCACATTGCCACAACACTGCAAATGCTTGTCGTGGCTAGCCCAAATAATACCACATTCCTAATGTTTCTTCTGTTTCATCCTCTGGCTCTGCTGAAATACGTCATGACCTGTCAGTTTGCATTAGCTTTTTGTTGTTGTTTGTTGTTGTAATGGCAATGTGTTAAGTAGTAATGTTAGGTATCAAACTGTGAAGGGGAAATTTTACTCTAGAACTGCGACGCATCAGAACTTGCTGGTGTGGAGAGCCCCAGGGAATGTCTTCGCTGTCTTAAGGTATACTTTTTGGCTAGTTTTAGGAAATGCCAGTTTGGGATATTTGCGTCTTAATCAACTGTTTGCTACTTAATTACACCAGTAATACATCTAAGCACGTTTTTGTCGTATTTAGTCAAAGAGGTCTGGCTTGTGAAGTCTTTGGTGACTGAAGAATGATAGTAGATCCATGTGATCCAGTAGGAGCAATCTTTATTCAGATCAGAAATGTTACAAAATTATGCTGTACCAGAGTTTAAAATTCTATCTTTACATCCACTAAAGCAGTCTTGTCTATCCTGGTAACTGTCCTAATAAATTGACAAGGTTTTGCACTATGCATATGCTCTGTTCTGTTTGAAGCATATGTGCATATCCTAAATAATCTTGAGTGCTCAAGGAAAGCAAAACATTACAACTACAGGAGTTGTATAACATGAGTTACCCACCTAAAAGAATAAGGGTTTCCTCAGCGCCTGCCTTGAAGTTTTACTGCCTGGGAGGTAAATTCTTGACCTTACCTTGAGGTGTAATATCACTTTACACACCTTCACTAGCTACTGTGCAGTATTTGGGTCACAGATACCCTAATCTGATTCCCTTAGTGTGCTGGAGGGTTGACAGACTTCATTTTCCCTTGGTCTTGGTTACTTCCAACTAGTAGGAGGAAGAAGGCTAGCAGTATGTAACGTGAAATCTCTTGACACCTGCAACTTTAGGGACATTGAGTTACGCATTTCATTGAAACCCTGGCTGAGACAAAGTATGTCAGTGTAAGAATGGGAAAGCTACTGGATGTAAGACCAAATTCTCTTTCCGGCTTTTGTGGCTCCTGTGCAACTGAGACAAAATGACGTAGTTCTTAAACATGTGTGTCTGGATCTGTTTTGATTTAGAAGATGTCCTGCTGTGTGCTTTTATTGTAACTTACTTTTTCACTGCCCTTCCCCCATGAAATGACTGAGGTAACTGCCCTGATAAAATGTCTTGGGGGTATTGATAACCTGGTACTTTAGTATCTCCACTTAAGAGACTGTGGAGTCTCCAGGAGAAAACTTGCTTAACTGTGTCATACTGAAACTTTAAAGCTGTCTAGACCAGATTCAGCTAGCTTGGTGGGGTAGCCCATTCTGCTACAGAAAGGGCTATTAGTAGCATATTCACAATCTTCCTGACATCTTTTCTCTGCTCCTCTTCTGCCTGTACCTTTACTTTAGTAAGTGAAGACAGGCAAGAAAAAAGTAATTTCCTTGTGTCAGGAATCTTGGACATAAAAAACCCCAGGGTTGTCACTTCAGATTGCAGTGAACTAGGTTACCTATAAGCCCACCACAGTAGAGGGAGATAACTTGCTGAGTATGTCTGTGACTGTTTTAGTCAAACTATTCTTCGTGCTGGTTCAACTGTTCCAACAGAAATTTTCCGAAGGGACGAAGGGAAAAAACTAGCATTACTACGATTTTTGGTGGCTTAAATCTGTTTATTGAAAGGTCTGACAGGTGTCCAAAATGGAGCTATAGGTAAGTGACTGAGAAAAAAGATCGAGAAAAAGTAGACGGCACAAGAGAGAACATCTCTCCCTCTTTGGGGCATTAAGTTATTATATCAGTTTGGTTGCCTGCAATTTGAATCTAAGGTTGCTCTTCATTTGCCTTAAGGAAACTCCCTCCTTCATCTATCTTTCTACCCAGGACAGGAGAGAGTATTCAGGCAAAGCAGTCTTTGACTGAGACACCCTGAGAAAATAAAAAACTCTTTGTTTTATGATGTTAATTCTTTTCTACTAAAAAGGAAAGAATTTCATTTCAGCATTAAAGTAGTTTGATATTCTGTAACCTAAAAAAAAAATTAATATTTGTAGATTTCTGCAATATCAGTCCTTAAGTAGTGTAGTGAGGCTGTATCTGCATCCTGTGAGTGTGCAGATCTGCAGTGCTCTGTGTGCACTGCATGTCCACTAGCAGCTCTGCAGTGCTCTAGGCACCAACTCCCTTACTCTGTGCTGTTTGGTAGGCAGTGTTCACTTCTATTGCTGTCAAACATGAGTTGTCTGGATGACAGAATTTCCTTCTGTATACTTTTGTTGCTTGTCCCTCCTTGTTTTTCTAATGGTGGGTTTTTTTATGTAGTGTGACACAGGTGTGTAAATAGAATGATGCTTCTAGACAATAGTAAAAGTTTTTTCACTGATACTGGACTTGATTCTTACAGTTTATTACAGTTACAATTTGTCACGCAACCCCTCCAACTTATTAGAATAACTTAATTAACTCATGACTGTCTTCTCTATAGATATAAGCTGCTCTTACAGGCCTATTGTTTGACTGCAAGTTAGGGTCCTTCATTAAGACTGGTAAACAACATTTAAGGAACAAAGTTGGAAAACTCATAGAAGTATTTCTCTAATCAGTGGAAGAACTATTAAATACATTTACCTTTAGACCTAACTCTCACAAAGTTCAAATCAGATTAAAATAACTGTGGCAGAAGTAACTGGAGCAATAAGGAAAACGTTCTCTGTGATGTTAGAGTCCAGGACAGCTCACATCAGGTCTGTGCATGTTGTAGTTCATGCCCGAGTTCAAGGATGCAATACAACAGAACTACTTCTTCAGTTAGTCTCTTGCTTGATTATACAATCAGTGACAAGCTTTGGTATGTAATTAGGGAATGTACTTGTCAATGTGTGATTGCAGATGAAATGCAATAATATATATTTGTCACCTAAGATGAGAAAAAAATGATCTTTTGGGAATTTGGTCCCTCGGTGTTCTGATCCTCTCCTCTGCAATGTCCTGGAAACAGTAAAATATTAGGATAGTCAGTAGTAAAGACTTCTAAACATCTGTATCTAATTGTTTGGTCTGTATGTAGGGATGTTACTTTGTTTCTCTAGCCTGTGCTGGATCAGAAACCGGCTGAAAACTTCCCTGCAGCCGAGCTGTTCTCCAGCAGTGAGTCTGTCTGACACTTAGCTCTTGAAACTCGCTGAGCTGCAAAGCGCTACCTGTGCGAAAAAAGAGGCTGGTAGGTGGTCAGAAGTGGGATGGGGAATTTAACACTGTGGCAGTCTTACCTTTTTGTTGTTGTGAGTCTGCTTCTAGAAAAGAGGAGAGAAGTTCTGGTCTCTAGTTCTGTGAACTAAACGCTGAAATAATAAATGCTTACCTAACTTTAAGCTTACTTTTTAAAGACTGCTGGAATGTTTTGTGAAGTGATTGTCCCCTTATACTTGGCTCTGGTGAGGCCATACCTTGAGTATTGTGTTCAGTTTTGGGCACCTCATTAAAAGAGAGATGTGTAGGTGCTGGTGCTGATGTGACTGCAAAGGAGGGCAACAAAGCTAGGGAAGGGCCTGAAGAACAACTCTTACAAAGAGCAACTGAGGAAGCTGGGGATGGTTAGCTTGAAGAAGAGAAGCCTAAGGGTGACCGCATTGTCTACAGCTACCTGGAAGGACATTGTGGGGAGGCTGCTGCTGGTCTCTTCTCACAGATAAATAGTGATAGAACAAGAGGGAATGGCCTCAAGCTGCATCTGGGTAGGTTTAGACTGGGCATTAGGAAAGATTTTTTTCACAGCAAGAGTGCTCAGGCATTGGAATGGGCTGCCCAGGGAAGTGGTCGAGTCGCCAACCCTGGATGTGTTTTAAAGTCATTTGGATGTGGTGCTTGAGGGTATGGTTTAAGGATGAACTTTGTAGAGTAGGGGTAATGGTTGGACTTAGTGATCCTAGGAGGGTATTTTCCAACCAGAATGTTTCTGTGATTCTGTAATATAGGGCAATATGCTAAACAGTGGGTGCTTGTGTNAACCTGTTCCAGTGCCTCACCACCCTCACTGGAAAGAACTTCCTCCTAACATCTAGTCTAAATCTTCCCTCTGGCAGTTTAAACTCATTGCCCCTTGTTCTGTCATTGCAAGACCTTATAATAGTCCCTCCCCAGCCTTCCTGTAGGGCCCCTTTCAGGTATTGGAAGGCTACTATAAGGACAGATAAGTTTGCTTCTGCAATATGTGACCTGGGATCATGAGATGGCTAGGCCACTCTGCACATCCTGCAATATCTTTTTGCTTCAGATACTGTTCTTCCTTTTGGAAGCATTTGCTCTTGCATTCATTGGAGGCAGCCATCTCTGATAGTTAAGGTGTTGCTGTTCGCTCAAGGAAGCTCCTATGTGGGTTATCACTTCCTCATTGCCCTAGTTCAAATATAACCTCCTCCTCTATTACTTGTGACTCACTGATACGTGTCACCATCCTATTTTTCTACATTATGTGGATGCTAAATCTTTTTTCTAGTGCATGAAAACGTTGTTAAGCTGTAACAAGTTCATGTGAAAGAACAGCTTGTCCTCATATGACACTGTCGACCAGGTACCCCAAAGTGATACTCATTAAGTTGGTACTCAGCTCATTGAAAACACGGTTGTCACCTGAAACAGGGACAAATCTTCCCTCTCCTACTGTGCTTTCTCAAACATATGAGAGTCAACACTGTCTCTTGTTGTGACATTGCCCCAGTTACTGTTCTTGGCAACAGGTTTTTTTTGGTTTTGTTTTATTTTTTTTCCCCCCACCTGAAAAATGATGCTCTGCCCAGAGATCAGCTTGCTAGGAAGCCTGCAGAATAGCTTCAGGTTAGAACTTGTCTAGTTAATGAACACTATTGAAATTCACTAACTGGGTTTTTGATCTGCCAGGAGTTACTGCTAAATGTCTCTTGTACTGTGGCTAACTCTTGCCTCAAAAAGATAAGTTCTCACAGTTGATTTTTTTACAATAATGGGTAAATATTAACTGACCTTCCAGTTTCTTCCCAAGAGCCAAATCCCAATGCTATGCTCTTCCCTCTTGGCACAAGAGCAGGCGCTTTTCAGCAGTGAGGTTCCTTATGAGCTCAGTGAGTCCTGGTGACTTTTGAACCTTAAACAGACATAAGGGCTTTTGCAGCATGCTTATATGAAGCTTAAGGGAAACTTTGCTTAAGGGAACAGGAGGAAAGGGGCTTTTCACATATTTTCTGTAGAAAATGAAGTAACACCTACGACTAAATGATAAAAGAGCAAGAGGTTTTTCCTCATCTTTACAGCTGCTTGCATGCTTGTTGAGCCTGTGCTAAGTGGATTCAGTTTACTGATCTGGTTTTAAAGAGCTAGGTAGTATGAACTTACACTGACTAAAAGCAGCTTGGCTTGAAAATTGCGCTGTCACAGCCCTGATGGGAGAAGTAAATACTGGTTGCCTGACATGGCACAGTTTTATGTAGGTGCACTGTTGCACTGAACAAATGCTGATAACAGGGCAATAGCTGTTACAACTGTGACAATCTGACTCTGTTGGAGCCATGTAAGCAGTATCACAAAGAGAACCCAATTCTGGATGGAACCTGTTGGTGAGAGAACTTGAGAATTGTAACCTTCCAAGTGGCTTGGATTTATTCCTGAAAACTGGTAAAGCTCTTTCCAGAATTAGTCCAGGAGAGTTAAAATAAACTCACCTTGGATAGTGGGAAGGGAAAAAAAAGAGTGCCAAAGAACTACATAGAATCTTAATGACAAGATACATGACCAAGATACTGTATGACTGTAAAATAAGTCAGATTTGTTGCTATGGACTTGCTGTAGCTGCTCAGAGGGTTGGTGGTGCTGCCGCCATAGATCGCAGGAGCAAAGAAAACACCCAAAGGAAGCTCCTCCTTCTTGGGGTATAATCTGGTAAAGTAGTTGACTGAAGACAGCTGAAAAATCCACCAAGACTAAAAAATTCAGATAGTGGATGAGCCGCAAATGACTAGCTTTAGCCTAGTTTTATGACAATTTAAAACTATGTAAAGCTTTCCTGAAGAAGTATCTTCCATAAGATACATTCTTAAGCTCTTTTGTTAGAACAACACCGTTACCACTGCCTCAGGCAGTGTTGATCAGTTCAGCCGCAGAAATAGACCTCTCAGTCCCACTTGTGAGTAGGTCCACAGGAAAATTTCCAGCCAGAGTGGTGTAGCCCTGTAATTTAAAAACTGTTGATGCTTAAATTAAGGATCTTCTACTCACTTCCTTGTTTATCAGCTGATGATAATTTGACCCGCTTTCTGGGATGAATTTTCATGTCTAAGTTACAAGACTGATAACAGAGGCACAGAACTTGTCTATTGATAATCTGCATTGTGTCTTTCAAAACAGTTTTGACATTCACTGGTACACAAATCCTTGTAGCACAGTCAGGTCCAGCTTTTATAATCAAAATTACTTGTTCATGTGGAGACCAAAACCAGATGCCCAGGTAAGCTCCTTTTTTGCAGAATGTGATACAGGAAAACAGTGATCCCTTGAGGTCCCTTCCAACCTTACCATTTTATGAATCTAATGATGAAACTTGTCTGTCACACTTAACCAAACACTCTAATTATCATGGTGAGTTACAGGATTTGAAATGACCAATAGAAGAAGCTGATCTTGCTTTGTTATAGACTTTGCCAATTAATCTTTAAAAGGCAGTAACCAGGGTGCATTCTGACTCTTAAACATGTTAAGATGCTTCATTTTTATCTGTATTGTACTTCAACACAGCTTTGCCATATCCTGTTTCCTTATATCTTGATACCTAGCAAATTTTTATTTTTAAATTAAAGGCAAGTATGTCAGGCCTTGGAATGCCTTTAAGCCCTGGTTCTGCTAAAAGCAATCAGAAGTGTGCAGGAGCCATATCAGTTCCACCTTATTTCTGTGACATTGCTGCTGAAACAAAGGGCCTTGCTTAGGTTTGCCCTGCATTTTAGTCCTTCCTGCCCTTTGGCTGCTGTTGCTAATCATGCAGCTTTCAGAGGAGGCACACAGGGGTTGTTTGATGTCATAGGGTAGCTTTGAGACTTTAACCATCCCTGAAGAGGAGTCATAGGTTTTTGTTACATTATCCTTTTCCAAGGAGAGGAGGAAGCTGTACTAAACAGGGATTGTGCTTAGTTTTCGCCTTAAGTGTGGAAGGTAGTTTTATATAAAATTTCAGCATCTTTAGTAACTTCTCCCCTTCTTAGAACAAGGTGGAATTTTTTCTCTTATATTAATCTTAGTGAATTTTTGTTCTTTTAACATTTGCATATTACTGTAATGCTGTTCTGACTGCATCACTGAAACTTGATAGTACTTTCTGAGCCTGAATTACTAGGAAAAAGGAACCACACATATTTATGTTTATTTATCTTGCTTTAAGGTATTGAAAAAGCAAAACTTAAGTTAAACTGAAGAGGCCGGTTTGGAAGGTCGTGAGGGAGAGGTCTGAGAGTATAAACTTCTAATTATAACTAGGGAGCTTTCTGATGTACAGCAAGCTAATGGGTAGCATATCGGGTCAAGAGGACATTTAGTGGTGAGATACAGAAGCAAGGCAGTGGCATAGAGCTCTTAAAATAACTTCAGTCAGGAACTGTTCATTAAATGCCAAAAGTCATCTTAATGTCTCCTTTTCTTAGTACTTCTTGAGTGAGTTTTCTGACTTTTTGCTGGCTCATGAAAAATCAAGGCTTCAGTTTAGTTTTATTATGTAATCCTGTGCTGCAGTAGTAGTATTCAGTTAAAGTACTCCAAAGACAATACAGTGGCTGGGTCTAACGCTGATGGAGATCCTGTGGGTGGCCATTGTCTCTGCTTGCTGGCTCAGTTTCTCGTCATTCTTTCCATCTCCCTTTGCATCTTAAGACACCAGTCATCGATGCTAGAAAATAAGATCTCTAATCATTAGTACATAGAAAAGATCACACATCTCATGGTGATAACTTCTAGTGAAACTGGAAGTGCACACCTGCGTTGTGTATGAGTACTGGAAGACATGCTATGCTGTGGCATTGTTCATTATACTCAAGTAACAGGAGCAATGTTGTGTACAAATATTTTTTTTTTTAACAAATTCTGGCTAAATGAAGTTCTGAGAGTCTTTTGAATCAGTACCAAGCAATTGCTGTGATAGCTCTGAAATATACAGTGTATTATATCTTTTTTCCTGTTTAAAAAACCCCAACTCTTTGCATCTAGTTTAATACAGAGCTTATGTTCTCAAAATGTAAAGCTAGACAATACACACATCAATGTACTGTGAAAAACTTTCTTATAACTAAAAATAGAATCATAGAATGATAAGGTTGGAAGGGA
>VWZE01007726.1:6536-20581 GCA_013396675.1 Eubucco bourcierii | reverse complement strand
TTTTTTTTTTCTTGTTCCCTATAGCCCACACCAGAGCAATTATTAGGTTAGAAAACTCCCCTAATAAATTAGTTACTTTTGGTCACCAGACCAGTAGTGAGTAATCCTTATAGAGCCTTGAGCTCAAATCCTTTTTCAAGTAGAGGATTCAGAAAAGTAAGTAAGCAAGCAAACAGAACCCCACTAACCCTGTTAGTGAAACAAAATGACATATCCAATTGGTAGACATATCCAATTGGTAGACATATCCAATTGGTAAAAGTGAAGGAAAAAAAGAGAGAGAGAGAGAGAGAGAGACAGACAGAGAGAGATAGAGAGAGAAAGGCCAGGCACTTAGTTACATGAGGTACTTGTTAAGTATTACCTCTGGAGAATAATGTAATGTACCTGATCCACAAAATCAAAATCTTAGAAGTATATGGGGTTTTACAGACAACATAAACTGAGCTAAGATACCAAAACCAAATTATGTTAGTTAAATAACCTGCAGAACAGAATGCTTTTATCTTCTTTCCTAGATGTGTCATAGATCCTGAATTCAGTAAACCATCTCTTAACATCAGGCACCAGCCAAAGATGCTAAACTTCGCTTAACATATTTAATTCACAATGTTGAGAATCTGTCACATCCTACTGAGAGATACTAAAAGCAAAAAAAAAAAGTCAGATTGAGGATTTCAATGTCTCAATGTACATGAGATCTCGACTCTTTTTTCTTTAAATCACAGAATGTTAGGGGTTGGAATGGGCTTTGAAAGATCATTTAGTCTACCCCCCTTGCCAGAGCAGAATCATCAAAGTTGCCCACTATGTGTGCATATATACATATATATGTATACATGCATATGTACACTTAAAATAACTCTTCCTGACAATTATAGAACATGTTTACATGAGTTGGCAAGGACATCAAAACAGAACGCCATCAACATCATCCTGCACTTGGGTCACAACAACTTCATGCAATGCTGCAGGACAGGGACAGAGTGACTGGAAAGTTGCCTGGCAGAAAAGGACCTGGGGGTGCTGGTTCCCAGAGAGCTGAACATAAGTCAGCAATGCGCCTAGGTGGCCAAGAAGGCCAACACCATCCTGACCTGGAGCAGCAGTAGTATTACCAGCAGTAGGGAAGTGATTGTGCCCTTGTACTCGACATTGGTGAAACTGCATCTCAAATACTGTGTTCAGTTTTGAGCCACTCAATAGAAGAACAACACTGAGTTTCTAGAGTGTGTCCAGAGAAGGGCAAGAAGGCTAGTGAAGAGTCTACAGAATACGTCCTTTGAGGAGAGGCTGAGGGAACTGGGATCGTTTAGTCTGCAGAAGAGGAGGCTGAGAGAAGATGTCATTGCTCTCTGCAACTGCCTGAAAGGAGACCGCAGTGGGGTGGGGGTCAGTATCTTCTCTCTAGTATCAGATGATAGTAAGAAAAGAAATAACCTGAATTCGTGTCAGGAAAGAATTACATTGGATATTAGGAAAAAATTCTTTATGAGAAGAGCATTCAGACACTGGAATAGGTTGCTTAGAGATGATGGACTCACCACCACTGGAGGTGTTCGAGAAACATGTGGACATGAAACACTGGGATGTGGATTAATGGCCATGGTGGTCTTTTCCAATGGCAATAATTCTATGATTGAATGATTCTGTGAACAGTGATTCATCTATTGAATGCAAATGATGTCTGCAGAAATGCTTACAATCTGGCAGAATCAGGTCATTTTCACCTTCCCTGTAACTTACACCCAGGCATTCCTCCAACCGAGCCTAGCACCATCTCATGATTCCATAGTCCACTTTCTCCATGATTGTGCTTAAAGACAGAGTGCTACAAGGGATGGAAACACTTCTGACGTAGGAATATTTTCTGTCTGCTCCAATACCATAAGCAGAGAAGAAAAAAAGTGATTGCCATTAGGCACAGAACAAGTTTTCACAGAATCACAGAAATATTCAGGTTGGAAAAGACCTCCAGGATCACTAAGTCCAACCATTATCCCTACTGTACAAAGTTCACCCTTAAACCATATCCTGAAGCACAACATCCAAATAACTTTTTAACACATCCAGAGTTGGTGACTCAACCACCTCCCTGGGCAGCCCATTCTAATGCTTGACCACTCTTTCTGGGAAAAAATGTTTCCTAAAGTCCAGTCTAAACCCATGCAGTCACAGCTTGAGGTCATTCCCTCTTGTTCTATTACTATTTAACCATGAGAAGAGACCAGCAGCAACCTCTCCACAGTGTCCTTTGAGGTAGCTGTAGAGAGCAATGTGGTCTCCTCTCAGCCTCCTCTTTTTAAAACTAAACAGCCCCTGTTCCCTCAGTCACTCTTCATAAGATTTATTCTCCAGGCCCTTCACCACCTTTGTTACCCTCCTTTGCACTTGCTCCAGCACCTCCACATTCCTCTTGTAATGAGGTGCCCAAAACTGAACACAGTGCTTGAGGTGTGGCCTCACCAGAGTCGAGTACAAGGGGACTCTAATACTAATTTCTAATACTAATTTTGTGCTTTGATAAGATATATAAACCACTTGATGATAATCTTTGTCCATTAGTTTCCTGATTTTTCACCATTCTCAGGAGCTTTATTTGAGTGGATTTTATACCTTGTCACGCACTGCTTAGGACAATGTCTAAAAGCATAACCAAACATGCAAATGAAAAATCTATCTCCTGGGGGGAAAAAAAAATCAGTATAGTATAAACTCAGTGATACAGTTTTTAAAAATGTTCTATGTGATTTTGAAATCCCCTGTGTTTTAAATGGAAAATATTTAGTTCTGGAAAAATTCCCTGCAAAGGTACAAAATAAACTGTCTTTGTGTAACCAGTTTTAGAAAATTAAATGAGCTATCTAGAAAATAAATCAGAGATCTTTACATATACCTACATACTTATACTTTACTGAACATAGGTCTCACATAATAAAAGTCTTCTCACAAGTCAGAACTGATAAGACACGAGGGAATTGCACCAGGTTACACCAGGAGAGGTTTAGGTTAGACATTAGGAAAACCTTGCATTTCAAAAGGGCTATCAAAGGCTGAAAAGAGTCTGCTCAGGGAAGTGGTTGAATCATTGTCCCTGGATGTATTTGAAAGCCATCTAGATATGGTTCTCTAGGATATGAAGTAGTAGTGGCCCTGATAGAGTTAAATAATGGTTGAACTCAATGATGTTGAAGGCCTGTTCCAAACATAGTGATTTTGTGATCCTATGATTATATAATAAATCTAACAATCATAAAGTAATGACACAGTGCTTGTTTAGATTTTTTTAAGTACCTAATGTATATTAATTGACTGATTGATTAGCCTGAATTTGTTGAACAAGATCATTATGAATTTAAGGATCTGTATTCTTCAAGGTCCTGGGCCTACTTGGCTATGCAGAACATGGTTAGGATGTTTTTTATTTGTTTTCTCTTTTCAACCTATGTTCTAATTTAATTTCTTCCCCCCCCATCACATATTTTGAAGGTATCTGTCAAATATCTAGAATTTCTTAAAGCACTTTGTTATGAAAGTTTTATGAAATTGCTAACAAAATAATTTACAAGTATTACAGATATAAAAGCTAATAACTATGAAATCTATGTGTAGACTTATGCCTCTGTGGGAGATTTCACAAGTTTTCTAAAAGTATTTCAGTTATGAGATTTTTCTTTCTTCCTTGAAAGCTTTGAAAAATGTCACAAAAATATGAGAAATCTGTTATTCTGTCACACTTACAATGACACATCCAATGATAATATACCCAGTGAAATACTAGGAAGTCACAGGACTTCAAAAGTTTTATTCAGAAACATTAAAAAGATTTATGCCAATGCTCTAAGCTCAAATTCAGAATCTGCAGAGATAAACATATACTGTGCTACATCATAACCATACTATGATTTGAAACACTTTCAGTCTATTTATTTTTTCTGTCACGCTTTTGCAGTACGCTGAACTGTGCAAGGAGACTGATATTCCTATCTTTAATAAAGAAACAAGATACATTACAGTGTTGTATGAATTCTTTGCCTTATTATTCACAGAGATGTATTAACCTAGACTACTATAAGTGAGGATCAGAAATAATTACTTTTCTAATGGTTCCCAATTCAATCTGTAAGACTGAAAAACATATCTTTTTTCTAAATGTTAAACATACATCTGCTTAGAAAGAATCTGCTTGGAAAGAATCATGTTTGCTGCTATCTGTCTTCTTTCCAAGGTAAAACTGAACAATACATGATCATCTCCAGGGATGAGGCTTCCACCCCCACCCTGGGCAAGCCTGGAATGGGTTGCCCAGGGAGGTGGTGGAAGCCTCATCCCTGGAGATGTTTAAGACTGGGCTGGATGAGGCTCTGGACAGCCTGATCTAGGCTAGGGTGTCCCTGCCATTGGCAGGGGCATTGGAACTAGGTGATCCTTGTGGTCCCTTCCAACCCTGGCTGATTCTATGATGCTATATTCCATGAAGATTTCCGCATGTACAAGTAAGGTATATAAAGGAGTGAGAAAAATTGCTCCCACCAGAAAACGTACTGAGTATGATCATAGATGAGTGTCAAAAAGGTGACATCAACAAAACAAGATATTCATTCATAGAGCAAATCCCACAAGATCTGAAAAGTCTCATATAGAAGGTTAGCTGAAACAGTAATGGACAAAGGATTTCTTATGTTTTTTATCAATCTTCTTTGTCCTATATGCACATTTACGCATGCCCTTTTGAGTAGGAACAGCAAACAAGAACAAATTAAGGATCTCAGCAATCAAATGCAGACAAATGTTGAGACTGTTTAAATATATAGATATAAATCTAAGCTATTTTTCTTTCTGCATACATTGATTGATTAGGTATCTTTCCATCAATTAGCACTGACAAGCTTTATGAAAAAGATATTAATGATAAGTGTGCTTGTCAACAAATCAAAGTCACAGAGCCTTATGAACATTGCACTTATCAGATGCCAGCTATCAGAAATATTTGCCTTCAGACTTTTTGTGAGACTTCATCAGAGTGCCACACTCTCTAACCAGGTTCTATTAGATATTCCATGTGTGGAGACTGTAATGTTTAATATGAAATATACTTATTTGAAGAGATTTGATATTACATAGGATTGCTGATTTAGCAGAGTGATTCAAAATATACTGAAAGCAGTGAACATGTAAGTTGACTTAAACAAACAAAACCCCCACTTTTCGGTCACAATGTGATTCCCATTACCAGTCTCTATAGTGTGCTTACTATTACGACACTGGGCATCCCCAATTGCCAGGAAGTGATATGAATATTGAAACCACCTCAAGTGTACTGCCTTCTTCAAAATTTCTTCATTAGTCATTGTCATTCTCTCTGTAAGGCTGAGGCATATATTCACTCCAATTATGCTTCCCTGTCTAACTCAGGGAGGCATTCATACTGTTCAACTAAACTTAGAGAGAAATATTTATAGCAGCAGCCGACCCACTCAACTGACATTACCATTTATCCAAAGCAAAAGTTTATCTTCAGTCTCCTTTGTGATGACATGCAATCAGCTTTTTTGCAACAGCTTTGGTCAGTCACAGGCATGGTCTACTCCATTTAGTGCAGACATCTAAATTTTAGGTGCATGGTGTCAGTCATGTATGAAGTACAAGTATTTGAAGATATCTAAAGGAATATCACAGTTCTCCATGTTGTGTGGAGACTACTCAAACAAGGACATATTAAAGCTGGAAATTATTTTAGAACAAAACCCAGTTTAACTAACAGGTTGGTTGTTGGGTTTTGTTTTGTTTTATTTCATCTGAAACATTATTTTTACCAATTTGTTATCAAAATTAAATAGTATTATTTATCTTAAAAGTCTAATATTTAAAAAGTGAATAACCCACAGAGAATGTCCTCAATTTGCTGTTTGTCAGAAAGAAACAAAAACCCCCAACTTCCGCTATGTTACAGTAAGTATGTCTCTGCTAGTATCCTATCTGACCTTGCAATTAAGCTTGATCATGTTATCTGTTCAAGATTTGAAGGATTTTGAATGTCTTATCTCTTTTCTGAAATGACATAGCAGATTGCTTCAAATCAGTTAAGTTATCTTTAGAAATTATAATGTAAACCTGGAAAAAATGGATTTTATTCTTTTTTTTTTTTTTTTTGAGTTCTGTGTGCATGAGACAAGGAAAATTAGTACTGAGCATGCAATTTTAAAGCCCATTTTCTTTCACTTTGCATACACCTTCTATGAATTGCCAATTTCCTTTATAGGCCAGAATGCCTCATGACATACTAAAATCAAAGAAAGGCAATCATTTTGTCAACCTTATATTCTCCTGGAGCATGGGCTCTTACATTTTCACAGCATGGGTTAGAATTTAATTAGGAGATAGATATATCATTACTCCTCTAATTCTCCCTTTCACATAACACCATCACTTTTTGCAGTATTCTTATTTGCATTATTGAGACCTCCTTTCCTATGTCTGTAGATTTCCATGAATGTGGCTTGATAGATGGACAACAAAAAGAGCCCTATCAAGACCTGAATTAATGCCTCTTAATATATTGTGTTTAACAGATCCATGTGGTAGGAGCTTACCTGCACCTACTTTCATCTTTAATCAGAAAAAGAGATACTTACAGAGGACATTTCAGCCTTTGGGACCTTATCTACCTTCCTTATAACCTGCAGTGCTGGGTGTCAACTATCTGTGACCTGTCTGTATATTTTGGCACTGTCCAACTGTCTGCCTTTGACTTAGTATTAATGAGAAAAAATGTGAAACTGTAAAAGACTGTGCAAGCCAAGACCCTACAAGATTAAGGAAGGGAAAACATAGGCAGAAGTGAAATTGTAGAGACTAACAGTATTTCAGGACATAAAAGAAAAATACTGACATGAAAGACTGTAAAAATCCAAGAAAAAAAGCAGAATCAGAAGGTAGCAATTCAGCAGAAAAAAGGATCAGACCAGACCTTTTCAAGAAGCACTGAGGGAATATATTCCCCACTTGGCTGATAACTGTCTGAACAGTAAAATTCACAGGGAGTCTCTGCTGATACTGCAAGCTTGATTATCTGAACAGCATTACAGTCTAATTCTCATGTCTGCTGTGTGTATTAGCCAATGCACAGCTCTTGTGTACTCTTGTATATATTCTTACAGAATCCTTATGGCAAGATATACCAGAAACCCGAGTAGTGTATCTATAGTTCCCAATTTCTCTTCACTTAGCACACAGAAAAGTTAGAAAACTGGTTAGAAAAGTTAGAGAATTCCATATGTGTGATGAGGGTATGCAGGATTTTATGGTGGGTTAGCAGTCTTTGACCACTCAGATCTTCAGTGATAGTTACAAATTCATACACCACAACTGAAGTACTGCTGTTCTTGAGCTTTCAGGATTGTATGAAGAGTAGAAAATTATTGTATATGTTCTGGTTGTATGCTGAATATTTTATATTAACTGTTTCCCACAATTTCACAAGCTTTGAGTCTGAAAGTGTGGGTTTGTGGTGGAGTTTGGTTTATTTATTTATTTGTCTGTTCTTGATAGTAAATTCCCCAAAACAACTATCTGATAGATGTTTATATGACTTTTAAAATAATTTTTGAAGTATGAAACATAGATGCAAATCACATGCACATTTTCTTATGGTTCACAGGTCTCAGATGTCAATTCCAGTAGCATTGCTTAATGCAGAAACTGATTTTAGAAGATTTTGTTGTGTATGTTTCTCCTAATATCTAACCTTCTGGTAATTTAAAAGGTTTGAGGTTTTGTTTGTTTGTTTGTTTTTTCTTTTCAATATCTAACACACTCCCCCCCCCTCCACCCCCCTATATTCTGAAAGGGATAGTTCACTTCCTTCATCTCTATTTAATTTTCAATGTATTTAGAAATATTTGCTTACATTTCCTGTTTTATATTTTGCCTTTAGTTGCATTCTCAGGGTATACCCTTTAAAAAAAAGAAAAAAAAAATTGTAGAGAATAGAGAGATCTAAAATAATAAAGGTGAAATGATACTAAAAGAATTTAATGTAATTCATTCTTGCAGACGCTGACACACTAATACTAATTTAATTTCTAGAGAAAAAATAGTTACAGAATTAAATTGTATATTTGGGGAGGTAGTGGAGTCACCATCCCTGGAGGTGTTAAAAAGGAGACTGGGTGAGGCATTTAATGCCATGGTTTAGCTAATTAGAAGGTATCAGGTGATAGGTTGGACTCAATGATCTCGAAGGTCTTTTCCAACCTGATTAATTCTGTGATTCTGTGATATGTTTTTATTTTGTTATTTTACTATATATTCGTGTATTTAGAGAAATTGTAACAGTTGCATTCCCTAATTTAAATATATATTCAGATATTCTAGATAGCATACTATTAGAAAAAAAAAAACCAAAAAACCCCAAAAATATCACTAATAAAACATAAAGCTGATCTGAAAATTTAAAATCTTACCAAGATGTCATCTTGATATATTCTGAGCTTGATTTTGATGAACTTTCACCCATTGTCTTACAGAAAATGTTGCAAGATGTTGTATTTCTGAAATCATATGCATCAGATATGTCAGGGCCCATGGAGTAAGAAGTCAGACCATGCACTTTGAATCACATCTGGAAGCAAAGCAGAAGTCCAAGATGTGTCTGTAATGAACTGGTATTTATTAGATGTAAACTGATGTTTTGGTTGATTTGTCTTCAGCCATAGCTGGAGTTAGTTCCAGATATAGACAAAAGAGTCAAAATACACAGTTTGTTCACATCTTAGAAGAAACATTTTAGTTCTTGGCCAAACTAAGAAAACATTTGTGTCTATTGCTGTTAACTAAAGTATCTGGGGTTATTTAGGACTTTAACAGTTTAAAATTACAAAATCAAAGGCAATAGGAATTAGATTGTTCACTTTTAAATTTTGTTTCCTCTCACATCTGCTAAGTTACTTCTTAGCAGTCTAAGATGTGAGGTTCGGCTATCTGAATTTTTGCAGTAGATGAACATGTCAAAAGACACCAAAGACATACTATCTTTGAAGATAAGTTTTATTGGAACTAAAAGTAATAAATTAGAGTAGATAAGGGAGGTCTTTGAAATGGAATCTATGCCTGCTGAGCTATCAGCACTACATAAAACCTTGTCTCATGTGTTTGCAAGAGAAGCTTGTTTCAGATAAGTGCAGCTTAACCTCAGAGGAGACATCCCCTCATCAGAGCTATTGAAAAGCAGGCTCAGTGTCATCATCACAGCCTTTTTTAGCCAAATGTTCTGTATGTTTTAAGGAAGACCTCAGGAAAAAATAAGGTTTGATGATGTCTACTTGCACAGTGATCCTAACATAAAGCACAGAGATATCAGTGAGCAGCTGAAAGCAGATGGGCCATGTGAACAGCATGGCCTGCACTGTAGCATAGGGGAATATCAGGAGCACACTGTGCCTGCAGAGTCACTTTCTGGCCATCCCTCAAATCAGAGATAGATCTGCTGTTGCTGTTTTATATCTCATCATTCTCTTCAATCTCCCCGAAGTCGTGACTTGATGCACAAGCACACGCAGAAGTAAAGATACTCACATCTAATATGAGATTATTGGTCAAGTACTTGAACATCATTCGAGCTGCCATAGGACCACAGAAAGGAACAACACTTGATATTTAGAATACTGATACTAGAATGCTAATACTGACTTGGGAAGCAGCTAACTCTTCAGCCCTTTCAACTTGTCTTCTCATTCTCATGGTTCATCCACCAGACCTGCAGATGGTTGGATTCAACTATTGTTTCTACGATTATAAAGTGTGTGTAAGAAGCCAATTCCTAATATCACATTTTCTGCACACCTTGGCACAGACACAAGTAAATATATCAAAGTACATGACTAAGACCTTCAGAACAGGTCTATGTATAAACAAGTGTTACTTTGTGTTAATGACTACAGTGATGACAGAAAGTTACAGCAGTGCACTTGGTATATTTTACTTGGAACGGGATACTACTTGACACAACATTCCCCAAGCTTCTGGCTCAGCCCTGGCAAAGAGGCAAATACGCAGGCCAATCGAGAATCTGACCTTAGATTTTCAAAGGCACTATTACATTCATAATTGCCTTGTATGACTGTGACAAGACAAAATAAAATTTTAACTGTACACCCAGCCAGTAAATCTTTCAGTAGCCTGTTTTCTCTAGCAATAACACCTCACCCAAGACATGGCTTGTTTAGAAAGAAAAATCATTAAAATGTTCAAAAAGTCACTGATATTCCATGAGCTTTAACCTGTTCATTTTCCCTCTTGGAATTTCAGAGCTTCTTTGAAGGTTCCCAACCATAAACTTGGTCATCCAATCAAACACTGCAAAGTATATCATATTTTTCAACAAATGATACCATAACACTATCTAAAATATTATTTTAGATTTGAGCCATGAGTATCAAATCTTTTGTGATCAACATTTTCCAGGGAAAACTTAATAAAGCAAGCTGAATTGGGAGGAAATTTTGAGAAGCTGTGGCATGCTTGAAGTCTTTCAGCGAGTGGAAAAAAGAATTAAATTACTTAGTAGTGTGTCAGAATGAATAGACATCACAGATGATCTTAGATAGAAGAGGAACTTTTATCTGTAGGCAGACTGAAGAGAAACAGAATCAACAGACTTCTAAATTAGAGGACTGCAGCTGGGGAGGAAGAGTCAGAATCATCTAAGATAATCAATGGTCTTGTGGTTGATGTGGTTGCTTAATTGTAAGAACAGTCAAAATTTGTTCTCTACATCAAAAATCAGAAATAGAGTCAATCTGCACCATCATCATTAATAATATTTTCCCAACCTGTATGCAAACAAATGTCTAGCTCCATCAGGCTCCTTCTCATTAAGGCAGTATACAGATCTTGTTCAGTTTTGAAATGCCTGAAATTATAGCAATTAATTATGTCATGAGGCTGGAATGATCTTGCCGTCATTACTAGCTTTGAAGGGTAATATTAAAAATGTGTGAGTTTCAAGAACATGGCATTTTTAATTCCCACTTCAGCCACCTACTGTGTCTCCTCAAGACTTCATATAGTCCATTTAACAATGTTGCATACTGCTTTTTCCACACTTAGTAGAATAATTGACATGCATGTTTTGAAAAGTGATTGGGGGATTGTGGAGGATGGGTAAAAATAAGTGTCACCTTTCTTGCTCAATTATTCCCTTAGAAGAAAAATAAACTTATACAAAATTAATTAAAACTTTATTTAATTCCACAGACTGTTTCTTAGCTTCCAAATAAGAATAAAAAGCACTAAAGGGTTTCTAATCCACATTCTTTTGAGAAATGTGACAATATTTTCATTGATTTATGTTTACCAGTGTTGTTCTTCATAGAAGAGAGCATGGGGTTTTGGTGTAATTTTTGTGTCTTTCTGCAAGATATCCTGGTATTATTTGATGCATAGGAAGTTTCCTATAAATGTGAGGAGGATTTTTTTTTTCACTGTGAGGGTGTCTAAACCCTGGAACAGGCTGACCAGAGGGGTTGTGGAGCCTCTCTCTCTGGAGTCCACCTGGACATGTTCCTGCGTGATCTGATACAGCTGATTCTGCTCTGGCAGGGAGGTTGGACTGGGTGATCTTCAAGGTCTGTTTCAGACATTCCTGACATTCTGTGATTCTGTGATTATAATTTGTTTTCCACATACCAAGTAATCTCTCCTGATTCTACTATTTACTTAATTATTCTTAATTTTATGGTTTTATACTAGCAAATACCAGGGAAAGGCAAAACAAACAACAAACAAAACCCAAAAACAACAACAAAAAAATCTTCCCAAAACCTGAAAACAAAGCCAAGTAAAGTGAAATAAAGCAAAACAAAACAGAAGAAGGAAGGAAAGAAGAAAGGAAAGGAAGGAAAGAAAGAAAGAGAAAGAAAGAAAGAGAAAGAAAGAAAGAAACATTCCAAAGTTACTTCCACTGCCTTTAAGAAAACCTAATGTGATCTGTTTACCTGATTTTAGTTGTAGAATTATAGACCAAGTAGAGAAGATGTCTATAGGTCACAACCAAGAAGAACTAAGGTCCAATTTGGTTATTTGGTTTTTTTAACTTATATTTTATCAAAAGTGGCACACTGATTGACATTATGGCATGCTTTGCAGGTTATTGTCAAAGATACTGATACCATTGTACTATTTGCTTTACAAATTAATACAAAAACTTAGTCAATTCCTCTCAGGATGAGTTTCTTGCATGATTTCAAAAAAGGGAGTCTAAACTTATAAGCATATATGATTTTTATATATAGATGAAAAAACTAGTCCTAATACTGGTGACAAGAAACAGTAGCTTTTTAATCTTTAACCTCTTCTAAATAGGAAGGGATTTTAAACATGGTAAAATTCAATGTTCATGACTTTCACGGATTTTTTTTAGAGACCTTTTCTCCTAGGGGCTTTGAAAGGCATCATGCTTTCTGTCTTGGGTTTTGTTTGTTTGTTTTCCTTTTAATTTTATTTTTTTTATTATGCATATTATAATCTTTCATCATCAAAATCTATCAATGGATATTAAGGTTTGCTACAGGGAGTGCTTTTGCTTTTTTTTTTTTAATTCTATTTTTCATTTGCTAATAACTGCCACCTTAAATTTGTGATAGACAGTGCCACTGCATCATTTTGAAATCTTATTTGTAATGCAGTGTATACTGCAGACAGCTGTTTCTATCACTCAATATTACAACATAGGCTAATAATAAAAATCAGTGCTCTGAATTATATTAAACTTATATTAAAATTAAGAACTTATGTGCATGTAACAAAATTGCTTTCAGTCCACGTTTTCTCAGCTAAGAAAACCATTTTAGTAGCATCAGAACTATATTTTCAAAGCATCTTATCTCAGAGTATGGAAGAGGAAAACTTGCCCCCTTTTAAGACACATACAAGCACACACAGATTATTCTTATTTTAATCTGCTTCTATTACAGTGCTCATTCTGTTCTTTTCTGACTATGACAGAGGCTATCTAGAGAGTCTAGCTCTTGTGATAACAAGGAAGTAAAAATTGATATGGTACAGCAGTTGTAATACACAGGTGCACACGTGCATACCCAGTCTTCTTATTTAATGCCATCATTCACCATTTATTTTTCTATTCTTCTATATTAGTATCCAGCTCCTCTAAATGTGTATGTGTATGAACTATTCCCTCTCGCAGGGAAAGAATGACATTGAACATATACAACAATCAGAAAACTAGGAAAACGAGTCTTAGTGGATATAAGACAAGTTGCCAGTTAAAAAAAAAGCCCTCACACTGAGCAAAACTAATTTAAAAAATGTTCCATGCTTTGCAGATACAATGTATATATTTTCTTTGTATTTCTTTTTGAATCTTGTTTCAAGAGTACATTGATGAAGAGCTGAAATACACTGAACTGATTATATATACACCATTATCTATCTTTAGGGCTCTTTGCAGAAAACTGAAGAATTATTAAGCTATTGAATCTACTTACCATTGTTACCTGAATGACACTGAACAGCAACTATGAAATTCTAATTATTCAGAAAAAGTAAGCTCTTCTCTTGATATTCCACCAAACATGGAGACGGACATATATGTTTACTGACTGTCGCCCAAGATGCTTGCTAAATGGCATGGCACTCTTTTAATATGTCACTGGATCCCCAGTTAAGGAAAGAAGGACAATAATATGACATACCTTCTCTGAGTACTTCAGCAGATTCCAATGTGAACTTGGTATCATTAAGACTGTTTCTAAAACAACTTTTGAAAATTAGACTGAAATAATTGCTTCTTCGTTCACTTGTTTGTTAAAGGTGAGGGATGAGGACTTTCACAAAGTAACAAACTTTCAGGATCCTGTTCACTCCTGCAGAGTCTGCAACTTATTTGCCCTGCTTTTAGAAGTTTGACTGCTCACTAGCAATTCAGATGTTGTCCAGCTCTACAAGCTAACACATATATACCAATGAAACCCAGCTAATTACCACATTGATATAGAATCATAGAATCATAGAATCATAGAATGGTA
>VWZE01007723.1:3332-17839 GCA_013396675.1 Eubucco bourcierii | reverse complement strand
CTTGTTGGTGAGGACTAGGTCCAGCACAGCACCTTTTATTGTGGGTTCCTCTACCACTTGGCAGGAGGAAGCTGTCATTAATGCATCCCAAGAACCTCTTAGATTGCTGGTGCTCTGCTGTGTTGTCCTTCCAACAGATGTCAGGGTGGTTGAAGTCCCCCATGAGGACCAGGGCCTGTGAACGTGAAGCTTCTCCTGTTTGTTCGTAGAGGGCCTCATCCACTTTGCCCTCCTGATCAGGAGGTCTGTAGCAGACTCCTTCTATGGGATCACCTTCCTGTGACTTCCATTTAACCTTCACCCACAAGCTCTCTGGTTTTGGGTTGGACATCCCCAGTTGGAGCTCCATGGCCTCTAGTCTATCTTTGATGTAGAGGACAACACCCCCTCCCCTTCTCCCCTGCCTGTCCTTCCTGAAGAATATGTAACCATCTATTGCTACATTCCAACCATGAGATGCATCCCACCACGTCTCAGTGATGTCAATGACATCATAACCCTGGAGACTTGCACATATGTGTAGTTCTTCTGTTTATTCCCCATGCTCCTTGAGTTAGTGTAGAGGCATTTCAGTTGTGCCTCTGTTGGAGCTGACTTGCTGGTTGATTTTCCCTTACCCTGCCCTTTGGCACTCTTTTCCCAATCTGTGCTTCAGCCCTAAGGTCAGGTCCCACCTGTTCATGCTCAGACATCTCTGCAGGTATCAGCTTGCCTTTACCCCTCACATTATCACTGCCACGTGGATTACCACATGATGCTTCCCTGCTAGCCTGAAGGGGAATTACCTGAAAGCGATCTGGCTCATCTCTGCAAGACTTCAATTGCATTATTTTGTCTCCAGCTTGCTTCTAGGCAGCAGGTTGAGAGCCCTTACTAATCTCCCACTGCTCCCACACTGGTGTGTCTTCCCTTACCTTGCCACCTGGAAGCCTGATGAATTTGTCTCCCTCCTCCCTCGCATCCCGTTTAAAAACCTATGAACTAGTCCTGAAATCTCCTCTGCAAAGACCCTCTTGCCCCTTCAAGAGAGGTGTCTCCTGTTTGGGCTCAACAACCTTGGTGCTGTATAGACCACACCATTGCCAAAGAACCTGAATTTGTGGTGGTGACACCATCCATGGAGCTATGTATTAAAAAAGTCTATTTGGCTGCCTAATCTAATGTTGCTGCCATCAGTTGGAATAACAGAAGAGAAGGCAACTTGTGCCCCTGACTCTCGAATCACTCGCCCCAAGGTTCTGAAGTCTTTTTTGATTGATCTGGGGCTACCAGTCATTATTTCTTCTCCTCCTATATAGAACATTAATAACAGGTAGGAGTCTGTAGAGCACACCAGGCTAGGAATTTTCCTAATAATGTCCCTAACCCGGGCTCCAGGTAGGCAGCACAGGTCCTTATGAGAGGGGTCTGCTTGACATACTGGCCTCTCTGTTCCTCGTACAATGGTATCCCCTATAACTATCACTCTCCTTTTCTTCTTTGTTGAACTGGTCTTAATTCTTGGCACTGGCAGACCTGCCCTGGGCAACTGAGCAGATGGGCTTTCTCCTCCAGTCGCCTCTGCACGATTCTCAACTTCTAGCACCCCGTACCTGTTGTGCAAGGGCAGCTGGTAAGACTGAGACAATCAGGAGGGGGCTCTCCTGCCTCTGTTGGGGGGGACCTGCCTCCACTCCCCCTCATCTCCTGGGTTTCCTCCTTTACCTGTTTTATCTGTGAAGTAAGGGGAAATGGAATCCGGTACTTCCCTGACCTGCTGCCCCTCCCCAGGGTTGGTATAGCCAAGCTCCACCAGTCAATTTCCTTTTCACAATCTCATATAGACCTTAGTCTTTCAAATTCCTCCTTCAGCCCAGCCACCATACTGAGCAGATCACTCACCTGCTCACACCTCACACAGGTTTCATACCCACTACCCTCCACTTCAAATGCTAGGCTGAGGCACTCTCTGCAGCCCGAGGTCTGGACACCTACATATTTGTGTGAGGCACCAGTCTGGGTGCCCATAGTTTTCTTAGCCATCATATTTGCCCAGGTTACAACCACAACTAATATTTTAGTGGTCTGGTTGTTGTTTAAATTTGGTGTTTTGTTTTGGGTTTGTTTGTTTGTTTGTTTTTTAAAAATAATTCTCTCAGCGCGCGCTGCAGGGGGATGGTTGCTGCCTCTCTGAACGGCGCTGTGCTGCTGGCGCGTTCGCATTTGTATCTCACGCAAAACTACGGCCACACCCCCAGCTACATCAGTCCCTTTGCGCAGGCGTGTGAGAGAGTCAACCCTGCTGCCCCTCCTCCCCTTTCTCCAGGTGCCTGTGCATTGGGAAGCTCCCTGTTCACCTGAAATCAATAACCTTAGGCACCAGAGATCGTCTCGGTGCCGGAGCTGGTCCCAGTGCCGCTGCCTCTCCAAATGGCACTGCGCTCTTGGCTCGCTCGTGTTTGTATCTCGCACGTAAGTTTAACTGGTAAAGAGTGGAAGAAACACACTATTGTAACTGGTCCTGATGCTCCTTGCATTCCGAGAATTGACTTTTTGAGACAAGGTTGTTTCAGAGATTCCAAAGGCCACAAATGGGCTTTACGAATAGCATCTGTTGAAATTGAGGATGGTAAACTGAAACTGTCCATCAGACCTGAACTTTCAGATGAATCTGCAGTTGTGGGACATCATGACATAGAGGATCTGAAACTGCCAACTGCCTCTCCAACTGTGCATCACAGGCACTATAGAACTAACCCTGACTCACTGTTGCCCGTTCCTAAGCTGATTCACCAAATGGAAAGTTACAATGTGATCAGCAAAGCTCGTTCACCTTTCAACAGTCCCATCTGGCCTGTGAGCAAGCCCAATGGAGTCTGGCGTCTCACAGTCAACTTTTGTGCCCTCTATGAGGTGACTCCACCCATGAGCGCAGCTGTACCGGACATGCTGCAACTCCAGTACGAGCTGGAATCGAAGGAAGCCAAGTGGTATGCTACCATAGACATTGCTAATGCTTTCTTCTCTATTCCCATAGCCAAGGAGTGCAGGCCTCAGTTTGCATTCACCTGGAGAGGAATCCAGTACCAGTTCAACCGTTTGCCTCAGGGGTGGAAACACAGCTCAACCATCTGTCACTCAGTGATCCACAATGCACTGGAGAAAGGTAAAGCTCCAGAACACATCCAGTTCATCAATGACAACATTGTGTGGGGCCAAACTGCTGAGGAAGTCTTCGAGAAAGGTAACACAATCATTGACATTCTGTTGCAAGCAGGCNAACACAATCATTGACATTCTGTTGCAAGCAGGCTTTGCCATCAAGAGAGACAAGGTCAAAGGACCTGCCAGAGAAATCCATTTTCTGGGAGTGCGGTGGCAGGATGGTCACCGTCGCATCCCACAGGATGTGATAAACAAAGTCTCCACCACGGCAGTTCCCACAAATAAGAAGGACACTCTTTCTTTCTTGGGTGCAGTGGGATTTTGGAGACTACTTATTCCTGGATTCAGTGAAACTTTGCACTATGTGACTAAGAAGAGAAACAATTTTGAGTGGGAACCTGAGCAACAAGCAGCCTTTGATCAGATACAGTGAGAAAGAGTCCATGCAATGCGTTCAGAGTCTGTTTGAACTGGTCTGGACATTAAAAACATTCTGTACACGTCTGCCAGTGACAATGGTCCAACTTGGGAGTCTTTGGCAGGAGCTCCAAAGGAGACACATGGTCATCCAATTGGTTTCTGCAGTCATGGCTAAAGAGGTTCAGAGACAAATTACACCCTAACAGAGAAATAATTTTTTTAGCAGCCTATGAAGAAGTGAAAGCAGTTTCTGAAGTAACTGGAACTAAGTCACAACTGCTTTTAGCTCCTAGATTGCCAATTCTGAACTGGATGTTCAAAGGCAAAGGTCCATCACCTCATCCTGCCACAGATGGAACCTGGTGTAAGTGGATGGCTTTGGCAACCCAACGAGCAGAAATAGGTAATCTCAGTTAACCTGGTCTAGTGGAGAGCTAGAAACATCAACACAACCATCAGGCAGATTTAGCTGCTAGAATTTCTCAAGTTGNGTTCTCGTTCTGGCAAGCAGTATGTGCTAACCATGGTAGAGGCCAGCACCGGATGGCTGAAACCTATCCAGTTCCACATGCTACTGCACGCAACACCATTCTTGGTTTGGAGAGACAGATCATGTGGAGACATGGAACTCCAGAGAGAATTGAATCAGACAATGGCACTCATTTCAAGAACAATCTTGTGAAAAACTGGGCCAAAGAGCACAGTATTGAGTGGATCTACCACATCCCCTACTACGCACCAGCTTCAGGAAAGATTGAGCACTACAACGGTTTGCTGAAAACCACCCTAAAAGCCATGGGGGGTGGAACTTTGAAAAACTGGGACAAATATTTAGCACAAGCAACTTGGTTGGTAAATAGTAAGGGTTCTATAAACAGAGCAGGACTTGCACAATCAGATTTGTTACAAACAGTAGATGGTGATAAAGTTCCTGTTGTATGTGAAAAGAATCTGTTAGGAAAAACTGGGTATTCAGGTGAAAGAGTTTAAAATCAGAGTGTTAGGAGTTTCTGTTTCAGGTACAACATGGTGCCCAAAGGAATAATCTATGAGGAATCTACAGTACATGAGCATGAACCCCAAGTCACCTGGGAGTCCCTGTTCTTGTCTCATCTGTGAGGAGACAAACTGTTTTCTGAGCTTCTGAATCACCTATATCTGAGATAGCCTGAATGAAGAATGAACTGAAAATATAGACTTTACTATTCATCATTGTAAACATTATTTTAGATTAGATATCGATGATTTCACGCAAAACAATGAATGACATAGAGGGGTGGATTGTGCTGGTTTGAGGCTAATTGGAATATTTTAATGAGAGAAATGAGACCATTGGTTGTGAAACAAAAATATAATTATGAAGTCTGTATCATTCATTACTTCGCTGAAAGGGATAAAAAGCCAAAAATGTAAGTAATTTGTCCCTCTGCTGTAGGATGCTTCTCTCTTCGCTTCCCCTTCCCTCTACTCTAATACCTGCCACTAACCTTGGCTAACTAGATAACAAGTAAGCTTTGCTGGTTGTTTTGGTTTCTGTCGAGGAAGGAAGAGAGAGAGAGAGAGTGGCTTTGAGCCCCTTCTGGGCAGCTTCTTTGTCTGAGAAGGAGTTTGGATTTCTGTATTATCTCCAATTTATATATACTTGTAAATACATTGTGTATGTATGCTTGGAAATCTAGCTTTGCTGTAAATAGAGCTTCGGTTTACTCCCAAGCCTCCTGAGTTGGTCTGGTAAATTTCAACAGAGGTGGGACAGAAATTCCTAAGGCATCGCAACCATCACTCCAACCTCTTTTAAGGCAGCTGTAGAGAGCAATGTGGTCTCCCTCAGTCTTCTCAACTCCAGACTAAACAATCCCACTTCCCTCTGCTATTCTTTGTATGACACTGTCCTAATCCCTCTCCAGCCCCACTGCTCTTCTCTGGATACCCTCCAGCACCTCAGTGTCTTTCCTATACTGTGGCACTGAGAATTGAACACAGTGGCCAGCCAGTAAATCAAGAAGAATGAAGACAATAGTCTCAAGACAATGTTGGAAACAGCAAGAGAAGCCAGGCAAAAATAATTTCAATGTTCAGACGTCTAACGTGAACCCTAACAAATGCAGGGCACTGAAGCTAGCTATCAGCCAGAGATGTTCCAACAGAGCAGCAAGGTGAGTGCAGCAGAGATACATGAGAAGAATCGCTGAAGATCATCAAGAGACTAAGCTTTTCACATTAAACATACAGGGCTATTTTTATCAGCTAGAGGAACAGATTTTACTTATTGAAGAACTGCTTTGATTCTTCTGGATTTCGGTATTCAAATGCAGGCTACAATGAAGGGCAGCACTAACACAACAGCTCTTCCCCAGGAAAGAGAGAATTAACAGGAAAGCACAGACTACAGTAACTCCTGTGCCTAGGGAGCATACTCTGTTGGCTTCCACCTGCCACCTGAACTGGCTCAGGTGAAACATTTTCAGAAAGATACTGAAAAAGATTCTTTGTGGGCTGCTGTCAGAGTTGCCATTTTTCCATAAGAACATCCATCCAAAGGTGTCTTTAGTGTGTGGCTCTGTTTTTCGGTCTAAAAATAAAAACGGTAAAGGAGGGTGGCTACAGCTCCTTTCCCACACATTTCCTATTCAGCCTCCCTGCTAGCTAATAGTCAATATCCTTCTCCCAAGAACGATGCTGAAAAAGGCAGTAGGTCAACTCGGACAAACAAGCACCAGTCTCCCGATGAGCTCAATCAATCCCTGGAATTCATTGTTCCTTGCAGCCAGAAGTCTGCAGTCTCCGTAATTACCCACAGTCAGGAACTTCTTCTGCAACAATTTCCAAAGATTCTAGAATTGTGGAATGGGTGGAAAGGTATCTTAAAGCCCATCTAGTTCCAAACCTTCTGCTGTGAGCAGGGACACCTCCCACCAGTTACTTAAGGTTGCACAAGGCCTCATCCAACCTCCAGGGAGAGGGCAACCACAGCCTTCCTGGGCTTTCATCAGGCTCTGGGGAGATGTCTCCTTATCTCAACTCTTTGTGCCCCACGATTGTCATGGTACAGGCCCAGCCACAGCTGATCCCCATGCAGCTGTTCACACAACTGCCCCAAATCCCAGCAGGATGGGAAGGAAAACTGGGAGATGGAGGCCAGATCTTGTGGATTGAGATAAGGACAATTTAATAGAACAACACAAAGTGACAAAGGCACCCACAAATACCCAGACCACTACTGAACATTACAGAAGCAAGCGATACAAAACACAGCCCAGCCCAGCCCAGCTGCCTGATCCTGTCCCACCACACCCCACAGCTGCCTGCTCAAAACACACACCCCTGCCCTGGCCAGCCCTCTCCAGACATAGTGGGCAAAACACCAGCATGGTATTGAGCACCCCACTGACTATCCCAGCTGTCTGTCCTATGGGTAGCCCCTCCCAGCTCCTAGTGAAGAAAATGAGCCCTGTCCTAGCAGACCCCAGAGAACCAGCTACACAGAGCACTAGGACACATCCAAAGCCAACACAAGCAGTGCCTTCATTCAGCCCTTACTGTGCCTAAGAGAGAAGGCTCATGCAAAAACACCTGTGGTTTGAAACATCTCCTCTTAATACCAGGTGTGATCTTCTGACAATTCCTACCAGAAACTGTATTTACAGAACTGTAGAATTGTTTCCGCTGGAAAACTTCAGCATGAATAAAGTTCTTTCATCTTGCCTCTCGACACACAATGCCTGGCATGCCACGGGACACAGCACGTGCCATGATGATTCCAGAGTCACAGATTTTATTCCCAAGTCTCACAAAATGGTTTAAGTGTAAGAAACCTTAAAGATCATCCAGTTCCGACCCCTCTGCCATAGGCACGGACACCTCTGACTAGACCAGGCTGCTCAAGGCCTCATCCAACCTGGCCTTGAACATCTTCAGGGATCTCCTGGGGGAACCTGTTCTAGGGTCTCACCACCCTCACTGTAAACAGTACTTTAGCATAAAGTTCTTCATGAAACGCATAGCCTGACCACCACTACATTAATAATACTTTACTAATTAGCCCATCATGACAGATCAGCAGACATTCTCTGGTTCTCAAAGAACATTTCATCAGTATTTTGCTGCATCAAACCTCCAGCTAAATCCACACCTCTTAGTAAGTTTTCTGGGAACAGTTTCCCAATGAAGGTTACCATTGCTGTGTACCACGACAGAAACAGACCTGTCAAACTAAGAACATTGTTCACTCTAAAGCCTTAAACAGAATCATATAACATTAAGGGCTGGAAGAGACCTCCAGAGAGTATCCAGTCCAAACTCGGCTGCCAGAAGAGCATTGCACAGGACAGGTCACACAGAAACACATCCAGGTGGGTTTTGAACATCTCCAGAGAAGGAGACTCTGCAACCTCTCTGGGCAGCCAGCTCCAGTGACAAAGTTTTCCCTCCTGTTCCTGTGTGTAAAGGGTTAACCTTCCTGGATGGGGGGAGTGCTCAGAACTTGACCCCAGGTCTGCTTGACCCCAAAGGTAGTGTTTAGCCCACTCCCACTGCCTGTCTGAACCCCTATATAAACAGAGGAACTTCCTGTTTCTCTCTCTCTCTCCTGGCCTGCCTACTTGCTTGATACCACTCTTTGTTCCTGCTGCTCCTGTCTTACCACCTGGCCAGTCTCTACCACACTGTGGACATCCCTTCCATCCACTGCCATCAATCTGGTTATATATATATTTTGTATCTTGTTTTCTCTTCCTTATACCTATTGGTAACTCTCCTACCTTAAATACCTTTTATTTGTTGTTAAAGTTTTTCTTTTGACTTCCAAATCATAGCCAGACTGTTCTTGAGGTGTTTTATCCCTTCTGNTGGCCAGTCTCTACCACACTGTGGACATCCCTTCCATCCACTGCCATCAATCTGGTTATATATATATTTTGTATCTTGTTTTCTCTTCCTTATACCTATTGGTAACTCTCCTACCTTAAATACCTTTTATTTGTTGTTAAAGTTTTTCTTTTGACTTCCAAATCATAGCCAGACTGTTCTTGAGGTGTTTTATCCCTTCTGTCTCCACATCTAATTCCTTTCTTTCCAAAAGGGTGGGAGAGGGGAAAGCATCCTACTATTATTGTATTGGTTTCTGTTAGATATATTTTGAGTCCCCTGGGAAGCTTAAACTCAAACCAATACACTGTGTCATCTTCTCTGTTTCAGCTTGTCCCCAGTGTCCTTTGTGCTGCCCTTGGCCACCCCTGGGCAGAGCCTGGCTGTGTCCTCCCAAAACTGCCCTGCACATCTTTAGCAGCAGCAAAGGTTCCTCTGCTCANTTGAGTCCCCTGGGAAGCTTAAACTCAAACCAATACACTGTGTCATCTTCTCTGTTTCAGCTTGTCCCCAGTGTCCTTTGTATTGGTTTCTGTTAGATATATTTTGAGTCCCCTGGGAAGCTTAAACTCAAACCAATACACTGTGTCATCTTCTCTGTTTCAGCTTGTCCCCAGTGTCCTTTGTGCTGCCCTTGGCCACCCCTGGGCAGAGCCTGGCTGTGTCCTCCCAAAACTGCCCTGCACATCTTTAGCAGCAGCAAAGGTTCCTCTGCTCAAAGCTCCAAGCCCCAGCTCCCTCAGCCTGGCCTCACAGGGGATGTTTCACTGCCTGGAGCAGCTTGGGGGCTCTGGGCTGGACTCTTTCAAGCAGTTCTTTGACACAATATTCCAGATGTGGCCTCACCAAGGCAGAGTAGACAGGGAGGAGAACCCCTCTGATCACTATCAACCTACTAATCACAGTCCTTCTAACCCACTCCAGCCCTTCTAATCCACCCCAGGCCTTCTTGGCCACAAGGGCATTGCTGGCTCATGGGCATCCTTCTATCCACCAGGACATCCAGGTCCCTTTCCTCTGCGCTGTTCTCCAGAAATTAAAGTCTCTTGATTATAACCTCAGCAGCCCAGTCCTTAAGGTTTTTTCTTTTGTAAAATTCCAGCATTCTGTTAGTTCTTTGGACATACTGTCAAAGATTCCAGAACTTAATCATAAAAATCCACACCACTTCATGTCACCTTCCTGTTGAAAAATCCCTAAATATGGTAAAAAGATGGTTCTGAAAACAAAAATTATTTGGGCTTCATCCAGAGATTTGGACTCTTTATGACAACAGTGGCTTACCTGGGCAGCTTACAGCATTCTCTAATATTCTTAGTTTAACAGTGGTGGTAAACAGCATTCTTTTGCCAGCCACACCTAAAGAATAGATGCACCCCTCAAATCCCTCTGCAAAGTCGTGGCTAAGCGGATGATGAGGCTGTCCAGAAGCACGCACCACGACTAGCCAAATGCTGACAACTGGTAGGCAAACCAGGAAATGTCTCCTTCTGAAGTCAGAGACATTTCTGTTTCTCAAAAGAATAAAAAACAATTCTGCCCCAGATGTGTTCTCTGCAATCCATCACCCTAAAGGGGTCTGAAATAATTTCCAACTACCCCAGAAGCCCTGAATGTCCAGCAGATGAAAACTTCCAGCTATCACACTAATGCTATCAACTACACATTCTTAAGAATTAACAACAGCTTCTGACTGTCTTCCTACTTCAGCAACCTGGTTTTCCAAAGAAAACTCTCTTTCTGGGCCAGAACAAAAGCACAGCCATGCTAGTTTGAGGCCAACTGGAATATTTTAATGAGAAAAATTAGATTATAGGCTGTGAAATGCAAANTGGGGGGAGTGCTCAGAACTTGACCCCAGGTCTGCTTGACCCCAAAGGTAGTGTTTAGCCCACTCCCACTGCCTGTCTGAACCCCTATATAAACAGAGGAACTTCCTGTTTCTCTCTCTCTCTCCTGGCCTGCCTACTTGCTTGATACCACTCTTTGTTCCTGCTGCTCCTGTCTTACCACCTGGCCAGTCTCTACCACACTGTGGACATCCCTTCCATCCACTGCCATCAATCTGGTTATATATATATTTTGTATCTTGTTTTCTCTTCCTTATACCTATTGGTAACTCTCCTACCTTAAATACCTTTTATTTGTTGTTAAAGTTTTTCTTTTGACTTCCAAATCATAGCCAGACTGTTCTTGAGGTGTTTTATCCCTTCTGTCTCCACATCTAATTCCTTTCTTTCCAAAAGGGTGGGAGAGGGGAAAGCATCCTACTATTATTGTATTGGTTTCTGTTAGATATATTTTGAGTCCCCTGGGAAGCTTAAACTCAAACCAATACACTGTGTCATCTTCTCTGTTTCAGCTTGTCCCCAGTGTCCTTTGTGCTGCCCTTGGCCACCCCTGGGCAGAGCCTGGCTGTGTCCTCCCAAAACTGCCCTGCACATCTTTAGCAGCAGCAAAGGTTCCTCTGCTCAAAGCTCCAAGCCCCAGCTCCCTCAGCCTGGCCTCACAGGGGATGTTTCACTGCCTGGAGCAGCTTGGGGGCTCTGGGCTGGACTCTTTCAAGCAGTTCTTTGACACAATATTCCAGATGTGGCCTCACCAAGGCAGAGTAGACAGGGAGGAGAACCCCTCTGATCACTATCAACCTACTAATCACAGTCCTTCTAACCCACTCCAGCCCTTCTAATCCACCCCAGGCCTTCTTGGCCACAAGGGCATTGCTGGCTCATGGGCATCCTTCTATCCACCAGGACATCCAGGTCCCTTTCCTCTGCGCTGTTCTCCAGAAATTAAAGTCTCTTGATTATAACCTCAGCAGCCCAGTCCTTAAGGTTTTTTCTTTTGTAAAATTCCAGCATTCTGTTAGTTCTTTGGACATACTGTCAAAGATTCCAGAACTTAATCATAAAAATCCACACCACTTCATGTCACCTTCCTGTTGAAAAATCCCTAAATATGGTAAAAAGATGGTTCTGAAAACAAAAATTATTTGGGCTTCATCCAGAGATTTGGACTCTTTATGACAACAGTGGCTTACCTGGGCAGCTTACAGCATTCTCTAATATTCTTAGTTTAACAGTGGTGGTAAACAGCATTCTTTTGCCAGCCACACCTAAAGAATAGATGCACCCCTCAAATCCCTCTGCAAAGTCGTGGCTAAGCGGATGATGAGGCTGTCCAGAAGCACGCACCACGACTAGCCAAATGCTGACAACTGGTAGGCAAACCAGGAAATGTCTCCTTCTGAAGTCAGAGACATTTCTGTTTCTCAAAAGAATAAAAAACAATTCTGCCCCAGATGTGTTCTCTGCAATCCATCACCCTAAAGGGGTCTGAAATAATTTCCAACTACCCCAGAAGCCCTGAATGTCCAGCAGATGAAAACTTCCAGCTATCACACTAATGCTATCAACTACACATTCTTAAGAATTAACAACAGCTTCTGACTGTCTTCCTACTTCAGCAACCTGGTTTTCCAAAGAAAACTCTCTTTCTGGGCCAGAACAAAAGCACAGCCATGCTAGTTTGAGGCCAACTGGAATATTTTAATGAGAAAAATTAGATTATAGGCTGTGAAATGCAAACAATGGTGATGTCTGCTGCACTCATAGGCTTGCTGAGAAGTATAAAAACAAGGACACAGACATAGACAAGGTAGTGTCTCCGTCAGAGTCGGTGTCTGTGTTTTCTCCCTGGGCTTCTGCTGTGTAACCCAACTAACCATTCTGCTTCTAACTCCCCTTGCCAACCCTCCAAACTCACCTTGCACGTAAGACAGACCCTTGGGATAAGGTAGAGTGGTGGAAAGAAGGTGGAAGGTTGGTTTGGAGCCCCTCCTGGGGACTCTGATTTCTGGGAGGGGGATTGTGTTTCTATATCACCTTTAACTTGTGTATTTCTGTATATAGCTGTAAATATTTGTAATATATTGTAAACATCTGTTTGTACATTGTGCTAAGCTGTAAATACAGCTTCAGTCCTTAACTTTGACCAGGCCGAGTCTTGTCTGGGTGAATTTATTGGGGGAGGGGTGGGTAACTCTCAAACCATCACATCTTATTTTCAGCACTTCCAAGTGGGGCTAATTAAATCTGATCTATTGCTAATTCAGTCTGGAAGTTATGATGAAGCTTATCTGGTTAGCTGGTAGTATTTTATATCCATTAGCACTATGGTACCTGCACCATTATTTGTGGCCAAGCTTGGTTCCCTTCTGTTTGATTTAATGTGGAGAAAGATTCAAGGAATGTTTTTGGATTTTGGAGACTATCTTCTCAGCTGGGTTGGCTTTAATATTGCTGGAACTGTTACCAACTTCCATTCCAAGAAAAGAACTGAAAATTAACGTTACTGCTAAAAACTTTTGGAAGCTTCCCGAGAACACAAGAGCTCACTTCACTGCTGAGGTTATCTTTCCAAGCCTGCCAAGACGTTCATCCAGATAACAGCACATTCCCAGGGGGCCTTGGGGAAGAAGGGCACAGATACACTTTCAGGGAAACTTCATCACTCCCATCTTCCTGACACAATCCAGTTAAGAGAGGGATCAAGGCTACAGGCTCCTGAAAGCTGTCGGCCTGCTGCTCCTTCGGTCTCTCTCAGGACACCACAAAAGGGTTAACAGCAACAGGCTCTGTTTCTGATGAAAATTAGCCCAATGTGCACTATCAGCTTTCCCAAGAACAATTCAGGACTGAGTGGTTATTTTCCTGTGCTCACCCTGAACAATACCTTCTGGTGATGGTGCTAGGCAAACACGGCAAGGTGTTGGCACCCAAGTGAGAGTTACAGCAGTGATGAGAACATCCATCAGACTTAGCTCAAGAGAAACCCACTCAAGCCATCAGATCTTCACTGCTAGAGTGAAGTAGCCTTAGAAGTCAGAAAATTAACATTTGCTAGAACCTCACCTACTGCTTTTTAATCTTATTATTCAAATCATTCTCACAGATAATGCTACCGATATTTCCATCCTTTAATGGTCCATGGAAATCTGGTAAGCAGTGCAACCTCCTCTTCATTTTCGACTACCAGTTTACACTAGAAGACAACTAGGGAAAATTATTTACTGCTTGTCAAAACAAGTCATCATCAACTTTGCCACCAAGAACATTCTAAACTGAAGGGCAGTCTTCAGCAGTAAAAGTCCTCTTATCTGTTCAAAGTGGGATAAAAGTGAGCTATGTTTTATGAAGATGTAACAAAGAAATCCTGACAGCAGAGATACAGAATCTGTCACAGCCTTTCCCTCAGGCCTTCTCCTTGCTCAAACAGTCCGAATGGGTAATTTGAAGAGCTGGAAGAATTAAACTGCAGTCCTGACTTCTAAAGTTGGATAAACATCCAGAAGCAAAAGCTACCACTAGCATAAGGCTAGTAAAGAAATTTGTTCCAAGAAACAAACACAGTGCTCACAGTGCTCAACTGCTGTAAGAAAACAATACAGAGATGGGGGAGAGCTCTTATACAAATACATCAAAAAAGTCCGCTTTGGATTATGCCATTCCCCAGACAAAGTTTTTATCACTCACAGTAAAGCGGATGTCAGCAGCAGGTAGGTGACAAACTGCATTACACAACGGCAGATCTAACTTGTAACTGCCTGTATGTTATTTTACCTTCAGTTTGCACACACCAGCGTTAAGCATCGTTTTTGTGGAGCAGAGGCTGACATTTCCTCCCCATCTAGTTTATTCTTGTAAAGTGGGGATGAAACCTGATCATGGGACATCGTTTCCCTTGGACGGGATAAAGGTCCCCCAAGAATTCACTTTAAAGCACCGAACAGAGACTGTTCTAGCAATGTTCTCACGGCAGCCTGCGAAGCAGCTGCAGACGGCCCTTTCCATATCCATGTTCCCAGACCCCGCAAAGGCTTCTCCCTCGGCCTGCCACGCTGCAGCGGCATTGGGCGCCGGCCAGCCCGCCCCCCGCAGCCCCTCGGCCACTCGGGGCCTACAGAAGACGCCGCCGTTCCGCGCTGGCACCCACCAGGCCGCAGCGACCGCCGCCGGCTGCCGGAAGGCGCCCCCAGCCCGGCCGCTCTCCGCCGCACCGCGGCCGCCGGCCTCGCC
>VWZE01007721.1:84540-108951 GCA_013396675.1 Eubucco bourcierii | reverse complement strand
TGAGGTGTGGGGAGGCAGGGGCAGAGGTGCTGAGGTGTGGGGAGGCAGGGGCAGAGGTGCTGAGGTGTGGGGAGGCAGGGGCAGAGGTGTTGAGGTGTGGGGAGGCAGGGGCAGAGGTGTTGAGGTGTGGGGAGGCAGGGGCAGAGGTGTTGAGGTGTGGGGAGCAGATCCCTTGGACCTGAATACGATGTGGAGGGCTGCATCGAGGCTTGGGAAGGCTTCAGGCTGGCTTGGCTGGGCATGGCAGGGGCCAGCTCTCAGGTGTGGCTGGCAGCTCTGCACAGTGCTGCCAGGACAGCTCCGTGGTGTGTTGGGAGCTGCTCTGTCGCTTCAGAGACAACTCCTGTCCGTGGGAACAGGGAAGTGCTTCCACTGCCATGCTCCACTGAGAGGGCTGCAGAGCATGGTGGGGAGGGGGTTTCTAAAGCAGCCCCTGGGTGACACTGAAGGGCTCTGCTCTTTCTTGTCCCCTCAAAGCTTGGTTGTGGCCCTGTGCTAACCTCAGAAGCATTTGGGTGCACCTGGCAGCCAGCAGAAGGTCTGCAGTCAGGAGGTTGTGTGTTTGCTTTGTGGCTCAGAGCAGCAGTGGAGAGAGGTCCTGGGTGGGTTGTTTTTTTTGGCTCCTAGCTCTCCAGGCACTGCTGGAGGGAAGAGCTGTGAATTTCTTTTCCCTCCAGCATCTGTCAGAGCCTGAGCCCTGCTGAGGTTCAGTGCATGTCCTCGGGAGGAGCTGCACAAGTCTCTGTCTGCTCACCTGGAGAGGTACTAATGAGGCCCCATCTGTCTGCTCTGCAAACTCCAGCTGTGGCTGCTAAGCAGCAGGGGAAAAAAAAGGTCAGGATGGATGTGCAGGATGCAAAAGCATCACAGCCTAGCAGGGCTCTTGATCACTGCAGTCCTCTGCTGCCTTCCTGCCCAGATTCTCCATCCAGAGGGCAGCTGCTGTGCAAGGCTGGAGGCTCAGGTGCTGCAATGAGCTGCCCAGGGAGGTGATGGAGTCACCCAGCCTGGAGGTGCTTAAAGATGGTTTGGATGTGGTGCTTGGGGCTGTGGTTTAAGGTGAGTCATGTAGAGCAGGGTTCTGGGTTGGGCTTGGTGCTCCTGAGGGGCTGTGCCAGCCTGGCTGTGTCTGTGATTCTGATTCTGTGAGTGCAAGCAGAGCTGGGCAGTTAGAAGAAGCAAGGTCTGAGGCTGGAGGGAGAGGCAGAGCCCTGCTGAGGTCCTCCCAACAAGTGCATGTGGCTGGGTGCCTGACTCCAGGCTGCAGTCTGGCTTCTCATGCAGCACGTCCTGAAACTCCCCCAGTCCTGCCTGGCAGCTGAACTGCTGGGCAAAGGTTTGACCACGAGTGACAAGAGGCTTCCAGCACCCTTGGAAAGAGAAAAAACAGGCTCCTGTGTGTCCCCCAGCACAGGCAATGCTGCTCTGGTCTTCTCTGATTCCTAATTGTCCACCTTGCTGCAGCACTGGGCCTGGCTGCAGCGAGCAAAGAGGAATCCTCTGGGAAGCTTCCTCTGCCCTGTGTTGCAAGGAGCTGCCTGCAAAGACTTTCTGCCCAGCAAGGAGCAGGGTGTTGAGTGGGTCTCTGCAGTTCCCCTGCCCCAGAACATGCAGCCCAGGTGCTGCTTTGTGCTGCACACCACAGCCCTGCTTGCTCCCTGCCACAAAGAGGAGGCTGGTTTGACCTTTGCTGGTTTGTGCTCCCCCTCCCTGGCTGGGGAAGCTGCACTTGCAACACCTTCTACCTGACTCAGCAACAGACAAGAGCAGGGCCCCTGGATGTGAGCTTTGTGGGCAGTTAGTGAGCAGCTGCCCATGGGATCAGGTCTGGCTTGTGAGCAGCTGGGTGGTGGCCAAGGCACAGCAGTGGTGATCTGCAGAGCTGGGGTTTCACCTTGGCTCTGGGGCAGGCAGCTTGCCACGGCCCTGCCATTGCTTCCACTGCTGCAGCTGCAGTCCTGCCTCAGCACTCCACATCCTCAGTGGGCCTCATGGCTCTGCTTAGTGCTGCTGCAGGTGTGCCAAGCAAGAGCTGCAGTTATTGGGCTCCCTGGCTGCTGCCTTTGCTGCTCCAAGGCAGGGATGGGTGACTGGTTCAGGGAGGAGGCTTTTGTGCTTCTGCACAACACAGTTTGCTCCAGCATCTCTGCTGGCTCTGACTGCACCTCTGAAGGGACACAATGTGCCAGTACCCTGCTGGCTTGGGTCCACTGCAGCTGGGCTCAGGCCCTCCTCTAACTCCCAGTTTCTCAGGAATATGCTCTGGGGACAGGCAGGAGCTCTCCAGCATCTTTATGCAATGCCATCTGAATCATGCAATAAACAAGTCCAAACCTTATTATTAGACTCTGGAAACTGCTGCCTTAGAGACAGGTTTGCTTATAAATATCCATTCTTTCCTCTCTGGCAAGAAAAAGGGATCTCTGCTTCTCCAGAATCTGCCTGCCCCTGCTGTTGTTGTTGCTGCTTCTTCCCACCTGAACTCATCCTCCTTGCTCTTCCAGCATCCCAAGTCCTGGCTGTGCTAATGAGATGTCAGCAGGCTGCCAAATGCCAGCCTGGGAGAACAGCAGCACTGAGCAGCTGGGCAGGGAACTTGCCAGTGTGTAGGCAGGAGCTGCTTTGGTGGCTGCAACAGAGATACTGGGGCCAGGTCCCCACTCAGCTCCACCAACAGCCTGCAGTGCCCCACGAAACAGGGAGGGCAGCAGCTCTTTGCTCTGCCTTCCTGAAGGAACAACAGGTTTAAGGCTTGCCCAAAGCCAGCTCCAAGAAGCTCTGCAGCAGGCCTCTGGGCTGTGCTGTGCAGGTGGAGTCCAGGAGGATCCATCTGGCTCAGCAGCTCTGCTGCCTCAGTCAAGGCTGGCAGCTGGCAGCTTCCCCCTCCTCATGAAGCAGCAATCTTCCCCCCATGCTAAATGTACCCAACACAGATTCCTTCTACTCTCCTGCCTGTGCTGCTGCTCTCTGCCTTTTCCAGTTGTTTTCCAGCTCTGCTTTATCTTCCCTTGCAGAGCTGAGGTTGTGTTCTGTGCACTCAGTGTTTGATCCACAGGACTGGGCTCAGCTTTCTGCCAGAACCCAGGGCTGCTCCTCCTACCTGCACAGAGACTCCTCTCCTTTGCTTAAAGCAGCTCAGAAACCTTTCCTGCCTGGTTGGGATTGTTTCTGGATGTTGTTTTTCTCCAAAGGGTCAACACTGACTGGCACTGCAGCTCTGTAAGGAAAACCAACAATTAATTGCTTCACAGCATCACAGAGTGCCAGGGGCTGGAAGGGACCTCCAGAGCTCAGCCAGTCCAACCCCCTGCCAGAGCAGCATCACCCAGAGCAGGGCACACAGAACACATCCAGGCAGGGTTTGAATATCTCCAGAGAGGGAGACTCCACAGCCCCCCTGGGCAGCCTGTGCCAGGGCTCTGCCACCCTCACAGGCAAAAAATTCCTCCTCAGGTTTCCATCAAACTTCCTCTGCCTCAGCTTGCACCCAGTGCCCCTTGTGCTGGCACTGGCATCACCCAGCAGAGCCTGGCTCCAGCCTCCTGCCACTCACCTGCACATCTTCAGAACCATTGCTGAGGTCACCTCTCAGCTCCTCTGCTCCAAGCTCCCAGCCCCAGCTCCCTCAGGCTCTGCTCCTCCCAGAGCTGTTCCATTGCCTTCAGCATCTCTGTGGCTCTGTGCTGGACTCTCTCCAGCAGTTCTGTGTCCCTCTTGAGCTGGGGGGCCCAGAACTGGACACAGGGCTCCAGATTTTATTCCCCTTTCCATTAGGCTCCCTGCACTCTGCCTTGCAGCATTCACTAATGAGTGCTTTCCCTTCCTGGCACTCTAAAACCCAGAGTTGTCCTTCTGTGGATCTGCTCCAGGATCCAAGGCTGTGTCCCAGCAGTGATGGGAGTCGTTGTGAAGGGATTGGTGCAGTCCTCATGCAGGCTTTTGGCCACAGGCAACTGAGAGAACTGTAGTGACTGAGGGAGGAGATGGTTGGGCTGATTCCTACCTTTGATGCCAATGTGGAGAACAAGGCAGAGCTGCTAACTGCAGGACCTTTTCTGTCCTTGCTGACATGGTAAAAACCTCTTTGGAACTGTGCCTACAACATACATCCCATGGCATTTGGGCAGGGAGGGATCTTCTCCTGAAGAAAGGACCCCAGGGTGCTTGCCAACCAGCTCAGGGCTCTTGAGGCTGCCTCTGCAGTGTCATTTCTGGCCTGGCCTGGCTACTGGGTGGGTGATTTGCAGCACAGCAGTGTGTGTGTGCCTGAGCTTCCACTCAGTGGCTGTGATGCCTGTGAGAGGCAGGTGGCTCTGGAGCTGCCTTCCAGCCCCCTCAAACCCTTCTTTCTGCTTTGGCTGCCTGGCAGTCACCACACAGAGCACACTCCAGTGGCACTGGCAAGAGGAGTGTGAATTTGGGTGGGTTTTGCTGGGAGATGCACCCCTGTGGACTTAGTTCCTGACAGTGTGGGGCTGGAAGCTGTTGCTGTGCTTTTGTGCTTGTTTTTTGTGCCCTAAATAGCTCTGTCCAGTTCTCCACCAGCTGACTGAAACGCTGATGGTACTTGGACAGCAAAAAAAGCTGCTAAAGCAAGCTGGTGCAGGCAGAAGCTGAGCTGCTCGGTCCCTTGAAAGGGCTCCTTGACAAAAGAGGGCAGAGCAGGCTGCAGGGAGGAGCTGGGTGTAGCTTCCTGCGCTGCTGGAGCGCTGCTGCTGGGACTCTGTTCTCAGTGCTAGCACAGGGAGGTGAGCCCAAGCCAGCTGATCCCTGGTGCCACCTGAATTCCTTGTCTGTCTCTAGCTTGCTCTCCAGAGGCATGAGGCAGACTCTGGGACTCCTTCCCGTGTGAATGGAGGCGTTGTGCAGCTCAGCTGCCCACTACTACCTGCCAGCAGTGCCTGCTGAGAAGCCCTCAGTGTTTTGTAAGCAGAGTGCCTGCTGGCCTGGGAGGGCTCCTCTGTGCCAGGGCTGCCCTCCCCAAAAGGAGCAGGATGAGATGGCTTTTTCCAGCTCCCCAGTCAATATTGACTCTCCCAAGCAAGTTGTCAGGATGCTGCTGCTGCTCTCTTGCTTTGCTGTTTGTTTCTCCTGTCTCTCTGGAAGGCTGCCCCAAAGTCTCCCACGCTGGCAGCTCTTGTTTGTGTGGCACTGACATGTGGGTGTCTGGAGAAGACAAAGCTGGGGGAGCCTTCTGATGCTTGCCAGGTCATGTTTTCATTTTCTCTTCTGAGTGTGGAGTGTGTTTCAGCCCCATCTGCTTCAGGAAAGGATGGGGTTTGGGAAGAGAAGCCACCCTCAGCTCACCACCCTCACACTGCAGAGCTTCTTCCTCTGCTCTGCTCCAACCCTGCTCTGCCTCAGCTTCAAACCATTCCCCCTTGGCCTGGCTCTGGACACCCTCATGGAAAGTTCCTCTGCAGCCTTCCTGCAGGATCCCTTCAGGTACTGGAGGGCAGCTGTAAGGTTCCCCTGGAGGCTTCTCTTCCCCAGGCTGAACCCCCCCAGCTCTGTGGCATTCCTCCTTGGGACTGAGTATGAAAGCCTGACCTGAGAGGTTTCTGCCTCCCTGCAGCTCCCAAGCAAGTCCTGCACAAGTCACAGCAGTGCAGCAGTCCCCTCCTGTGCTGGCCTCAAAGCTCCACTCTGCTCTGTGGCCAAAAATCCCCCCCAGGGCCGTGCTGGCCAGCAGGGCTCCTGCTCCCCTGCCCAGGCTCATTGTCTGTGCCCAGCTGCAGAGAGCCAGCTCAGGACAGCTGTGCCTTACTCATTTGTGTGAGGCTCACAGCTCTGGGCACTTTTAACTGCCCAGAGAAGTTTGTTCCAAATGCCAGTTCCATAAATTCTTGCCCCTGGCTGATGGAGCCAAAGGTAGAAACCACACAGGTGGGGGAAAGGGGGAATAAAGCTTAGGAAGCTTTGACCTTTCAGGGCTGGAAGGGTCCTGTGTGGGAAGTGATGGATCCTTTTCAGGTACTGTTTAGGTGCTTGCAGGAGAGGGAAGGGATTAAAACTCCTCTAGCCCCACAGAGCAGCTCCTGTGGGTTTGCCTTTCAGCAGCCCCACTGGGACTGTGTTTCCCTAAACCTACCCAAGCATTGAAGCCATAATTAGACTGAATTTGAAGAACACTCTGAGGACCTCTTGCAGCAGCTGTGGGGCAAAGTGAAGCAGGCACTGCCCAGGCAGCTGTGCAGCACACAGCTGCCCTCTGGCACCACTGCTGCTTGCAGTGCTTCCATTGCAGGGAGCTTTGGAGTGCCACAGCAGTGGGGGCAATGTCAGCAGGCAGAAAATCAACCTCTGGTGCCTGCTGCCCTGCTGGAGGAGAGGAGGCAGATTGGTGGAGGGGAAGTGATTCTCAGGTTTGTGCAGGTGTAGAGTGTCAGGTGGTGCCCTCAGGGGTGGTGCCCTCAGGGGTGGTGCCCTCAAGGGTGGTGCCCTCAGGGGTGCTGTGGCAGCTGGTCCTGTGGGGCAGGCTTTTGGCTGGTTGCATCCCTCTCTGGCCAGGGCTCATTTGCAGTGTTTAAAGGGAGCTCTGCAGGCAGTTCTGGCTTGACTCTGGGGATGATTAATGAGCAGTTCTGAGGGGATGTGAAGAGCAGTGGAGTTCAGTATGGATGGATGCTATAATTAACAACTCTATTACAATGCCTGTTAATATTTAATTATCCATGACAAAGGCTGCTCTGTAATTCTGTAAGGCTTGGTTTGTGTTCTTTGATCACATTCTGTGCTTCTGTGCTCCACAACCTCCCTGGGCAACCTGTGGACAGTTCTGGACACAGAACTGCTGGAGAGAGTCCAGCACAGAGCCACAGAGGTGCTGAAGGCAATGGAACAGCTCTGGTAGGAGCAGAGCCTGAGGGAGCTGGGGCTGGGAGCTTGGAGCAGAGGAGCTGAGAGGTGACCTCAGCAATGGTTCTGAAGATGTGCAGGTGAGTGGCAGGAGGCTGGAGCCAGGCTCTGCTGGGTGATGCCAGTGCCAGCACAAGGGGCACTGGGTGCAAGCTGAGGCAGAGGAAGTTTGATGGAAACCTGAGGAGGAATTTTTTGCCTGTGAGGGTGGCAGAGCCTTGGCACAGGCTGCCCAGGGGGGCTGTGGAGTCTCCCTCTCTGGAGATATTCAAACCCTGCCTGGATGTGTTCTGTGTGATCTGCTCTGGGTGATGCTGCTCTGGCAGGGGGTTGGACTGGCTGAGCTCTGGAGGTCCCTGCCAGCCCCTGGCACTCTGTGATGCTGTGAAGCAATTAAAGCTTTCCTTACAGAGCTGCAGTGCCAGTCAGTGTTGACATTCTGTGATGCTGAAGAAGCAGGCACAGCTGGCACTGAGGTGTTGAGGCTCCCACAAGCTGAAGAGGGGAAGCTAACCCTGTGCCCTTGCAGCCTTGTCTGTGAAAAGAGAATTCCCTGAGTGCCTTCTTCCCCAGGGAAGGCAGAGCAGGAGCAAGCAAACCCCAGCCAAGGGAAGGCAGAAGGCTGCTTCTTGACCTTACTGAGCCAGGTTGGCACATACCCACCTGGTGCCAAGCTCCAGTTAAACAAGCAAGGCCCTGACCTCTTCCCAGAGCCACATGGCTTCAGTTTCTAGTTTAATCTGGGCCCTTCACCCCTGGCTCCAGAGACACTCTCCTGGCCCCAGGCCTTCATTAATGTTTATTTAAAGCAGTCACACATTTGAAGAGAGGCCAGAGCCAGCTGAGTGCTGCCATGCACACAGCTCAGCAGGGAGGTGAGGGAGGGGATTCTGCCCTCTGCTCTGCTCTCATGAGACCCCCACCTGGGGCACAGTGCCCAGTTGTGGTGTCCCCCAGCATGACAGGGACATAGAAGCTGTTGGAATGGGTCCAGAGGAGAGCTGGAGAACCTCTGCTGGGAGGGTTGGGGATGCTCAGCATGGAGAAAAGAAGGCTCCAGGGAGACCTCAGAGCAGCCTCCCAGCACCTGGAGGGCTGCAGGAGAGCTGGGGAGGGACTTGTGACAAGGGCTGGGAATGCCAGGAGGAGAGGGAATGGATTGGAGCTGGAAAGGGGAGGTTTAGACTGGAGATGAGGAAGAAATTCTTGTTAGTGGGGATGGGGAGACACTGGCAGAGGTTGCCCAGGGAGGTTGTGGAGCAGAGAGAGGGAGGGTGAGGGCCTGGACACAGGTTTCCCAGGGAGGTTGTGGAGCACAGAAGCACAGAATGTGATCAAAGATCCCATTCTGTGCTTCTGTGCTCCACAACCTCCCTGGAGGTGTTCAGTGCCAGCCTGGATGAGCCCTTGAGCAACCTGGGGCTGGTGAGAGGTGCCCCTGCCCATTTCAGGGGTGCTTGGCATTGAATGATCTTTAAATTCCTTTCCAACCCAACCCATCCATCACTCTCTGAACCGAGCAGTGATGCTGCAGACTCTGCTTTCAGAGACAGAGACAGCTCTGAGCAGCTCCATTTATTCATTTTATTGTATTTTTAAGTCGGGGAGGGGGGCTCTGGGGGGTAGTCCTGCAGAATGTTGATTCGATTTGCTGCAGCATTGTCCCTGCCAGCAGACACCTGAGCTTGGCAGGCTGGCAGGAAAGGGCAATGCACAGCCAGGTGAGTTCAGTGCTTGGTATCCTTTATCCCATTGACGTCAGCAGCTGCAGGCTCTCAGCTTCCCTCCGCTGTAGCAGCCTGCAGGAGGCAAGCTGCAGAGAGCTTCCAAACTGCCTTCAATGTGCCTAACCTTTCCAGGGCTCAGCAGCTAATTCTCAGCTAAGTAAATGTCCATTTGTGAGTATTTTTGGGAACAAACACCCCCCCCCCCCTTCCCCCCTCTCCCCCCATCAAGCTTTCCTTCTGCAGCTCATTTTGGTCCTGGTCTGCGAACCAGCACCAGAAGGATTCTTAGCAAACCTCTGCAGCCTTTATTTGCTGCTAAGTCACAGCAGGGACTGTGGCATAAAGCTGCACTGTGGCATTTTCCTTGCAGTTTTGGATGGACATCCTCTCAAACCACCATGGTTAGACTCTTTCCTAGCACTCAGGGAAATGAAGCCTTCCCCACTAGGGATCAGTACTGAATCCCTGCTGGAAAGCTCTGGGAAAATGGAGAGGGAGAACTTTAGGAGTTAACTGTATAGCCCAAATCTGGTTTATGAGCTGCCTGCTCCTCCTGTATGAATGCTGGAAGGTTCTGTAAATCCTCTTGGAAAAGAAAAATCCAACAGGGCTACCAGGTGGTGTCCCTGGGCTGGGTTTGTCCACTCGAGTGGAAAATGCACAGCTGGTGAGAAAATCCTCAGCAGAAAGTGTGCCCATGGCCTGCCAGCCTGCTAGGGCAGCTCAGGGAGGGCACTTACCTTGGTCTGGCCTCTGCTGCACCTACCTTAGGTCCATGGCTGAGCTTGGTGACCTTGGAGGTCTGTTCCAACTGGGACTATTCTGTGATCCTCTCCATCCTGCATCCAGTCTCTTGGCAAACGCCACTGCCTGTGCTGTCTCACCCTGCTACTTGTCTCCTCCCAGCTCTACAAAATGCTGTGCTATCAGCCCCTGCTTCTCCTGCCTGCCTTGCCCAGCCCTGCTGCCCTTGGCACACTCCTCACATCCCCTGGGCTGTGGTTAGATCAGCAGCAAGCTGCTGCTTTGAGATGTACCTTTTTGACCCCTCGGAGAGGCTGATTCCTGTTAGCTCCTGATCTGTTCTTGACTCCTCTGTCCCCTCTGGCTGGGTGAGCTGTGAGGATTAGCTGCCCACATGCTGGTGTCCTGGTGAGCTGGGTGCCACCTACACCTTCTGTCCTTACAGCCTGCACTCTGCTCCCAGCTCTGCTTTCACACACCTGCCTGTTCCCCTTCATTCCTGGTTGAATCTCTGCTCTCTCCATTGCATTTCTCACCTCCTCAGGGTGAGGTGAAGCTACTCAGCAGTAGGCATGAAATAAACTGCCCTCGTCTGTGCTGCAGGGTGTTGGGTCTGTGTGGTGGCTAAACCCCTGGCAATTAAGCACCACACAGCTGCTGGCTCAGTCCCTCTGTCCCAGTGATGGGGAAGAGAGTGAGGGTGGGGAGGGAAAAGCAGAACTTGGAGGGGGTGTTGTGGAAGTAAAAGTTGTGGGCTGGGATAAAGACAATTTAGTAGAATGGAAAAGGAAGCTTGAGGAGGGAAAATTGGGACTGGAGAGGAGGAGATGAGGGTGGGGAGACACTGGCACAGATTGCCCAAGGGAGGCTGTGGAGCAGAGAGAGGGAGGGTGAGGAGACACTGGCACAGGTTGCCCAGGGAGGTTGTGGAGCACAGAGAGGGAGGGTGAGGAGACACTGGCACAGGTTGCCCAGGGAGGTTGTGGAGCACAGAGAGGGAGGGTGAGGAGACACTGGCACAGGTTGCCCAGGGAGGTTGTGGAGCACAGAGAGGGAGGGTGAGGAGACACTGGCACAGGTTGCCCAGGGAGGTTGTGGAGCACAGAGAGGGAGGGTGAGGAGACACTGGCACAGGTTGGCCAGGGAGGTGTTCAAGGCCAGGCTGGATGAGGCCCTTGAGCAACCTGTGGCTAGTGGGAGGTGTCCCTGCCCATGGCAGGGGTGGTTTGAGGTGGATGATCTTGAAGGTCCCTTCCAACCCAACCCATTCTGTGAATCTATGAATCTGTGTTTGGCTGCAAGAATCACAACTCCCTGATGTGGGCAAAATGCAAACCAGGGTGGGTGTTGCATGCTGCTGGCAGAGGGCTCAAGACAAAGTGTGAAGAAGCCTGGCAGTGATGCAGTGTTCCTCTGGGCAGCACAGGGCAGTGCTGCTTATTGAGGGACCAGGCTTGAGCTCTGTGGCTTCTCTGTGGTGCTTCAGATAATCCTAAATTAGGATCTCAGCAAGCAGAGCAGAGGAGTGGAGGAGGCTTCACCTCCAGCTGACAAACCTGCTCTTGCCCCATCTCAGGGAACTGGCCAGCCCAGTTCTGCAGCTTGGGGAGGTGCCCTTCCAGTGACCAAGCTGGTGCAGCTTCAGGGGAGTGTGTGCAACCCTGGGGCTGGTTGGTGCTGCTCACCTGTCCAAATCTGCCTGCACAAGGAGCAGTGGCTAAGCTTTGCAAGACAAAGGCTTCTGGCTGCTGGCACTTTCCTGCCCTGTACTTGCAGAGGGTCAGGTTTTGTGGTGCAGGGGTGGGGAGGGAAGGTTTTTCTGAGCTATCATTGCAAGTAGCTGCTCTCTGGAGCTAGCTGCTTCTGCAGCCCTCTCCTTTCCCCCTTTGCAATGCACCAGTTCTTTCCTGGGCTTTCTCTCCACTTCAACTACTCCCCCTCTGCCCTTCGCTGTATGCTGGAAGGACCTGGGGATGAAGCTCTGCAGGGCTCATCCTGAATGTGCTTCACCCCGGTGCAAGGCAGAGAGAGGCTGAAGCTCGCACCCTAGAGCTGCCGTGTGCTGGACTGAGGCAGTGTGAGGCAGCTGGGCAGAGGTGTGTGTGCCTTCTGCTGCCAGCCCGGGCATGAGCCCTGCCACAGCCGCCTGGGCATTGTGCTCCCGTGGCAGCCTTTGCTGCTGATCCAGCTGCCAGGGGCTTAAGAGAGCACTGCCAGCCAGAGAGCAGAGCAAAGGAAAGCTCTGCTGGCCTCGGGCCCAGCAAAGAAATGCTGTGCTCTGCAACTCTGCTGGGGATTAAAGGCTCTGACCCAGGCTGTAAGTCAGAATTCATCCCAGGGAGGGGGGAGGGGGCGGGGAGGGCTTTCTCCTGACTCCACTGGGATGAGGAGGGCTTAGCCTTGGCTCCGGGGGGAGAACTGTCTTCTAGTCAGCTTGTGAGGTGAGGTGAGGTGAGGTAACCCCTCACGGCGTGCCCCTCTCTGGCTTCACTTTGCCCGCCAGCACTGACAGACTCTGGCTGCATGGGAAAACGTTTGCCTGCTTTTCCCTGTCCTGTTTGTGCTGCTGCTGGGCAAGGAGTGACGAAGAGTCCCTGTCTGTGTGCAGCCTGAGTGACCCTGGCAGCTCTGGCTGACGTCTGTGCTGAAGCAGGGCACGCAGGGTCTTGGATCGCTGCCCGCAGCCGTTCTGGGAGGCAGCAGAGCAGCAGGGATGTGGGAAAGCAGCCACCAGAGGTGCTCCGAGCGCGTCGGGCTGGGTTAGGGCACAGCAGCAGCAGCAGCCTGGCTGGGCACAGGGTCTGAACGCTTCTGCTTCACAGGAAGGTGGAAGGATGAGGCCAGCTGGTCAGTGCTGCTGCAAGCCAAGCTGCTCGTTCTGCCGTGCTGCATCATTTGCAGAGAGAGAGCAACCTGGAGCTGAGAGGTAAGGAAGCTTTCAAGCAGACAGAGCAGCGAGGGCTGCTTGAGCTCCCTGTTTAAAAACAGAATGCAGAGATCCTTTTATTTTGTGGCAATACACTGTAATTGCTTTACAGAGCCCAGCAGGTCGGTTGCATGGGAATACTGCAGCTGAACTTGCCAAAGTGGAGCTGACAAAACTAGTGCATTTATCCCAAAGCAGAGACTAAAACCTCTAACTCCTTTAAAAAAATACATTACAGACTGTACCACACACACACACATATTGCACTTTTCTCCAGAGGACAGTTTCTTTGCTTTGTTTTTGTTTTTGTTTTGTTTTGTTTTTAACCCCATCTACATCACACCAAAGTCTCTTCAAAAGGAGGCTGTAATACAAGATAAAAGCTTAATAATTACCCTACCAGTAGTGTACACAGGTCTCTAAGGTTAGACAGAACAAAGCCACTTCAAGGTAGGACACAAAGTGGTGCCCAATGGATACTCTGTGGTATCAGGAGGGCATCACCAGCAGCCTTTTCATCTAATTGGCTTCAAGGAATTGGTCTGAAATGTGAAGTGTGCTTTGGGTTGAGGGAGGAGTTCAGTCTAAGCTACATTTAAAAAAAAAATAAATCACTGTAGCTTTCCCCTTCCTCACTACTGCAAAGCTCAGATGAGCTCAGGCTGGTTGGCACATCCTGATGAAAATGAATCACAGCACTCCAGAGCAGAATGGGTTTGGAGTCCTGCAATGGTAGAGTGTCCTGGAGCTGGATGGGGAAGGACATGGTGAAGGTTCTGGCAGTGACCCAGCTCCTGGAGCAAACCTGGGTTTGTCTCCACAGCTCTTGGGGGTCCTGTGAGCTCTCACTACAGAGTTCCTTGAGTGTTTGGTCAGAGACAGTAAAATTCCAGGAAGTGTTTATTGTGGTGTGGGGTAGGGGCAAAGGAATGAAGGAGTTGGGTTCTTCATTGCCTCTTTTCTTCTTCTTCCTCCTCACTGTTTTCTTTCCCAGCAGTGAGCTGCCTGCTCTGTTATGCTGCAGTGTCTGCCAAGCTCCTTCCCTTCTCCATTAGTCACTTCAGGTGCCACAGGGGTTTCACCAAATGTCTTTGGTTGGAAGAGACCTTCAGGAGCATCCAGTCCAACCTTCAACCCAGCACTGCCAGGCCACCACCAAGCCATGTCCCTAAGCACCAGGTCCACAGGCTGCTTGCTCCAGGGATGGTGAGTCCTCCACTGCCCTGGGCAGAGCATTCCAACGTTTGAGATCCCTTTCAGTGAAGAAATATTTCCTCATCTCCAATGTGTGTGTGTTCCACAGCCACTTCCTGTGTCAGATGAGGTCCCTTTTGAACAGGATCCACCCAAGAGCCCCCTTTTGTGTCTCTCTCAGCTGTTTTGCCCTCTTTATCTTGTCTCCCATAAGTAGTGGATGGATGTGATCCCTCTTCCTTGGACTCTCCTTTGCTGCTGCCTGGAGAATTTCTGTGATATCAGAGGTAGAAGCTGAGCACTTATGGATTGAGTCCAGCTGCCCAGAGCTGGACCATTATCAAAACAGGCTGCACAGCAACTGGAGTTGCCTCTCTAACTGTAGCACACAGGAAGCAAAAATGTCTTCTGTGGGGTGTTAAACCTCCTCCTCCTTCACAGCCTCCAATGCAGTGGCTGAAGTCCTACCCCACTCAGACGTGGGCTTATTGCTGGAGATGCTGGCTGCTTACCCACCCCTTCCACACCCTTTGCTCCCCAAACCTTCCAGCAGGGGATGATTATTGTTTTTATGACATGTGATCAGCACAGTTTCTCTGCCATTCTTTTGTGCTTTGAGTCTGCAATTGTGCTTAAAAGTTTGCTCAGAAGAGTGCTGTGTCCTCTTCAGCTTCCACCCCCTCCAACACTTCAAACTGGAGAGCTAAACTCTCTGCAGGTTCTCCTGTGTCTCAGCTGAAAAGCTCTGCAGACAAACTGGCTTGGTTGAGTTGGTTTTTTTTTGTTAAGTCTTTCTTGAAATGCTTCAATACATCAGGTTGTGATGCTAAAATATTGCTGTCATACTTCTTATCTTCTATATACAGGAAAGAAAGTTAACTGCCACGTTCCACATGGTGGAACATGAGCTCTGAAGGGACTTTGGCTGCAGCAAAGATATAAATGGGGCCTTTTAATCAATCTATTTTCTTCAGGGGGAAGGGAAAAAAAAAAAAAAAAAAAAAAAAGAGCCTGTAGGGCTGCTAAAAGAACTGAAAAAGGCACAGCACTATCACTTCACAGGGGTTGGTGCTCATTGATTTTTGTTTTTCCACCCTTAAATTCTAAGAGCCTAACTAACTGCCCAAACATACAAAGCTCAATAAACCACCAGCAACACAGACTGCAAATTCAAACCAGTTTGGTTGGTTGTCAAAATGCAACAGGAGAACAGGTGGATCCTTCCCAATCAGAACTGCTCCAAGCCACAGCTCTCCTCCAAGGGCTGGGTTGGTTTCAAAAGCCACCCAGGTAGGGTTTGATTGGGTTTTTAAATCCCATTGGCTTGCAGCTCTTGATCTGTCCCATGGTTCTTCTTCTCTTCTCTCTCTCTGTTAGCTAATCCTTCATCCTTTAGTATTCCCATCCCCACCTAGAGGTGTCTACAAGCCACTCTGGTGCCCTGTGACAGTTCCAGGCATCTTTTGGACAGAGTCAAGATGCCACTTAGCAGAGATTCATAGATCCATAGAATGGGTTGGGTTGGAAAGGATCTTAAAGCTCATCCAGTTCCAACCCCTTGCCACGGGGACACTTCCCACTAGAACAGGTTGCTCAAGGCCTCATCCAGCCTGGCCTTAAACACTTCCAGGGATGAAGAACTTCTTCCCAATGTCTAGTCTAAGTCTTCTCTCTCTCTGTTGGCTAATCTTTTATCCTTTAGCATTCTGATCCCCACCCAGAGCTCTCTGCAACCCACTGACAGTTCCAGGTAGCATTTGACAAAGCCAAGATGTCACTTAGCAGAGATGCAGAACCATCTCTTTGTGGACAACCAAACTGCCTTGGCAGGCTGGGGGAATGCTGTTTGCTTGCCAGCAGGAAGCAGTGGAGGCTGTCTAGAAGCCCTGGTGACCCCAGAGGTTGCTGTGGAGCAGTTCCAGATCAATACCTTAGCCAGCAACCAGATGCCAAAGTGTAACTTTTCCTTTCTTTCCACCTCCCTTCTGCTGGCTCCAGAGTTGCCATCAGCACAGACCAAACTCTACCCTGAATGTGAATGCAAACTATTGCTCTGTTTTTTTGCCAAGTAGCACACCACAGAGTGCACTTAGCCTCATGTCTCCATGTGAATGTTAGCTGAATGCTGACCAACTCTCCCCCTCTTCCCTTTTTTTTGCTTTTTTCAGAAGGGGTCATTTCCTTCCTCTAAAATTCACTTTTTTTCTTTCTGGCCTCCCATGCACATCAGTTCTTTGTGGGATGAAACTGCACTACCTGTTCCCTAGCTCCTGCTACCAGCCAAAGGAGCTAGCAGCCAAACAGTTCTCACCACCTCCTGCTTTTCTTTTCCAGCAAGGTGGACTTTTTGTTGTGTTGTTTTCTTTTCTTTTTAGCTCCCCTCTTAATTCAAAAGGGTTCAAAAATTACCATGAACTTAGGGGTAGGAACGAAACCAAAACGAGTAAAATTCACATGCTCCTCCTCCATTTGTCCTGTCTTCCTCTCCTCTGTTAGTCAGCCCATGGCATTAATTCACCAGGACATAGCCACTGTGCTGGGGATCTACAGTCTCCATCATTTCACAATCAAAGTGTCCAGGCAGTTCTGAGAGGGTTAATGCATCATAGTTCGACTGGGCCTCAGGAGATGCTGAGCTGCTCTGGCTGTCAGGCAACGCTACACTGCTCTGTTGTGCTGGGTCCATGGAATACTGGCACTGCTCTGGGTAGTCTGGCTCAGGAGAAGTGACAACAGGCAATTCACAAGTCTGGTAGGGATAGGACTGTGGTGGCTGCTGCCCCGGGACTGGCGGCGGCAGGCGCGAGGAGCTGGCGAGGGGCGAAGGCGGCAGTGGGTCCAGCTGCACCTTCTGGTACTGGCTGAGGAAAGGGTCATACTGCATTTGTTCTGAGGAAGGCTCCAGCACAGGGCTCAGAGGCTGCTGCAAGCTGAACTGGCTTGATTGCTGCTGCTGTTGCTGTTGTTGCTCCTCCTGGCATGGCAGTGGCAGTTGACTCGACCTTGGGTAGGAGCTCTCAGCTATCTGCATCTGGTTAAAATAGGCCTGCAGCTGGGACTGCTTCTGAAGGAAGAGTCGTTTCTGATGCAGCCTGGAGCAAGGACAGGAACAGCAATTATTTTTGTCTTTTGAAGTGTTAAGGCACTAAGTAGAAGGTTTTGCATGCTAGTCACTGTCACTCAGAGTTCCAGCAAGGAGTAAAGGACAGGCTGGAAAATTCCTGGGCCACCCTGTTTAGTGCTCCAGCAGACCAATACCTTCTCACCTCTCAGCAGATGTAAAGGCTTTGGACCTCCTTTTGATAACCTTTTTAACTGCTTGGTCAGGAACTAAGTCAGCCTCATGGACTGTTTAATCTGAATTCTATTTCTGTTTGGAGCCTGCTGCTCACTGGTGTATGGAACCTGGGAGCTGAAGAATTTGGAATCACTGCCTACTAACAAAAATTAAGTCTCCTTCCACCTCCCAACCCCCAAATTCCTTTTCTCTGAACTCTGCTGCTCCCTGTGAACTTTTAGGAAGCTCTGGGGTTTGCCTCTTTGGAAACAGCAAAAATTCACACCACAAGGCAAGGCTGTAGCTACCCTGAGTGTCAAGTGGAGGGGGCCAATCTCTCTTGGGTGGTGCACAGTGATAAGACAAGGGAGAGAGTATACAAAAAACATGAACACAGAAAGTTTCACCTCAGCATGAGGAGAAACTTCTTTACAGTGAGGGTGACAGAGCACTGGAACAGCCCAGGGGGGTTGTGGAGTCTCCTTCTCTGGAGACTTTCCAAACCTGCCTGGATGCATTCCTGTGAGGACTACTCTGGGTGATCCTGCTCTGGCAGGGGTGGGGTTGGACTGGATGATCTCTGGAGGTCCCTTCCAGGCTCTAACATTCTGTGATGCTTACCTGTGCTCCTGTAGCTGCTGTTCCAGGCTGCGAGGCAGCTCTTTGCAGTACAGCTGGCAAGTGTTCTGGGCTTTGGAGAGCAGAGTGGACTTCTGCAAGGAAAGCAGTGCTGGTATAAACTGCATTGCATGCATGAGTCCACAAAGATGGTCAGAGGGCTGGAGAGCCTCTGCTAGGAGGACAGGATGAGAGAGCTGGGGCTGTTCAGCCTGGGAAAGAGAAGGCTCCAGGGAGACCTTAAGGCTGCATTTCAGTATCTGAAGGGGACCCCCAGGCAGGCTGAGGAGGGACTGTGCAGAAGGGCTTGGAGTGATAGGACAAGGGGCAATGGTTTGAAAGTGGAGCAGGGGAGCTTTAGGTTGGACACCAGGAGGAAGCTGTGCACAGGGAGGGAGGTGAGACACTGGCACAGGCTGCCCAGGGCTGTGCTTGAGGCCCCATCCCTGCAGCCATCCCAGCTCAGCCTTGCTGTGTGCCTGTGCAGCCTGCTCCAGCTGGAGCTGTCCCTGCTGCCTGCAGAGGGGTTGGACAAGAAGAGCTTTGAGGCTCCCTTCCAACCTGATGCAATCTGGGAACCTGTGAATTTAGCCTCAGGCTGATTTCCCAGAGTGTGTGGTGAGTTGAGCTGAGGGCAGGGCTGGTACCTGCAGCCTGTGTTGCAGGTATTGTGTTTCCAGGCTCTGCTGTCTGGACACCAGTGGAGGATGTGCACCGTTAGAGAAGGCAGAGGCAGCTTCCTGCTGCTGCTGCTGAGATGCTTCCTCCTGCAGAGAGAAGAGGAACCAGTTTCAACCCCACAAAAGGCTTTCTCTAAGGATTTCCCCTGGCAGAGGTTTCACAGTTGGCCTCACTTGGTGAGGAGCCTAAATGACAAAGGTCTGAGCTCTGTGTGCTGCGAGGTGGCAGGAGCTCAGGTCTCTAACTAGAATGTATGTCATGGATTTTCTGTCCTGCCCTCTCAAACAGTAACTGTACAGTTGTGGCTGTGAAAACACCCAGCTCTGAATGTGCTTTTGTGCAGGTCTCATTTCACAGCTTCATGACAGAAGGCAGAGAGCTTTCAGCAGCAGTGGAGGGGATATGCACAGAGTCAGCATCTCTAGCAAGCTGGAGAGTGCTGACATAGGAGGGGAGGAATCTGTTGTGATGAGCACACTGTGAGCACTGGAGCATGTTTACATCATGGAGAGGCTCTTGTGGAAACACCACAGCTTTGTGGGTGTCAGAAATGTTCTTTTCCAGCAGTCAGAAAGCAACAGCTGGAGCTTCATCTGGAACTTCAGGTGCTTCCAGGGCCTGGGTGCTTCTCACCCACTGCATTCCTGGGGTTTAGCAGAAGCTATTCCTGTTTTCTGTGACCTCTTCCATTCCAAACCACAGTAGGCAGGCAGCTGCTAGAAGCTGTTTAGCATTTCACTACACAAATGAGGCTCACTTAGCACTCAGCTTCTGCACTGCTTACACTTACACCAGGCAGGCTCTAACAAGGAGAGATGTGACTGAGATCTGTTAAATCTGAACCATCCTTCAGATTAAAAAGCAGTAATAAGATGTTGGATTTGGAAAGTTAACAAGGCCACCTCACTGCCACCAAAGGTGGCAAAGGTTAGCTTGGAAATGTCCAATCTCTATCCTGCAGAAGACAAAGAAGTGGGAGCCTTGGCTGTAAATCAGCTTTTCCCAGTTCCCCAGAGCATCTTCTCCTCTCCTCCTCTGTCCCAAAGCATTAACAGCTGAAAGATGGAGCTTTAAGTACCTGTGGAGGACTATTAATGATGTCCTGAAACTGGCTGGCAGTTGATGTCAAAGAAGGTTCCTCTTCTGAGCCCATCTGTTCATACAGCAGCTGGACTTTGTTCAGCTCCAGGATTCCTTTGGTTCGTGCCAGATTCTGGAGGTGTTGTCTAAAGGCTACAATTCCTGGGGTGGAGCAAAACCCTCGTCACAAAAAGCAGCTCATGTGTCTGGTTAGCAGAGCAAATGTGGGCCAAGCTGAGTAACAAAGAGAGTCACTAAGGTGGCTTGGTGGCAGGGACACCTCCCACTAGTACAGGTCACTCAAGGCCTTGTCCAACCTGCCCTTGCAAACACCTCCAGGGAGGTTGTGGAGCACAGAGAGGGAGGGTGAGGAGACACTGGCACAGGCTGCCCAGGGAGGTTGTGGAGCACAGAGAGGGAGGGTGAGGAGACACTGGCACAGGCTGCCCAGGGAGGTTGTGGAGCACAGAGAGGGAGGGTGAGGAGACACTGGCACAGGCTGCCCAGGGAGGTTGTGGAGCACAGAATCACCCAACGTGATCAAAGATCACGTTGGGTGATTCTGTGCTCTACACCCTCCCTGGGCAGCCTGTGCCAGTGTCTCACCACCCTCACTGCAAACAACTTCCTCCTCACATCCAGTTTCAATCTCCCCTCTGACACTTCAAACCCATTCCCCTTGTCCTGCCATTCCCAGCCCTTGTCAATAGTCCCTCCCCAGCCTTCCTGGAGCTCCCTTCAGACCCTGCAAGGCCACTCCGAGCTCTCCTGGAAGCCTTCTCCTCTGCAGGCTGCAGAGCCCCAACTCTCTCAGCCTGTGCTCACAGCAGAGCTGCTGCAGCCCTCTCAGGATGATTACCTTGGGTGAGGGAGGTGTCAGAAGCTCTTCGCCCCTCTCGGAAGCTGACAGGAGAGCGGTTGTGGGTCTCTCGCTTTTGGGAGGTGAGTGCCTGCATGGCTGGGTTGGCAGGCCTCAGGCCTATGAAAGGGGTTGTCATCCTGGATGCTTGGTGGTTGGGCAGCACCATCTCCTTCAAGGAAGGAGTGTCCTCCAGGAATTTAAGATCTCTCTGAATGGATCCCATCTCATACTCTGAATCAATGCTGCCCAGAGAGGAGTTTTCATCCAACGAGTAGACTTTGCCTGTTACAAAAACCAAGAGACAAATAAAAAAAACCCAAAAAACAAAAACCAAATCAGAATAAAGGGGAAAACTACAGCAGTAATTTAGCAAGGAAACTCCCACAGGCTCAAACTATTCCTGTCTTAGAGGAAAGAGAACAAAAAAACCCAAAAGGCAGGTTTCATAAAGTGGTTGCAGTGTAACACTTGCAGGAGCACAACAGAGATTTGCTGCTGGTTATCATAGCAGTAAGAGGCTATGCAGATGATGTCCACTGGCTCCCTGGGAGGGCATTCAGTGCTTTGGTTTTTTTTTCTCTTTGCAGAGTATCCTGATAAGGCTCCAGCCTGAGCTAAGGCTTGGTCCTCTTGCTGCTTTTGGAATACCTGAGAATCCAGAAGTTTTGTTTCCCCACTTATTCTGCCAGCACATCTTTAGGGGCTGAATGACTTAGTGACACGTGAAAGAGAACAAGCTGACCTGCCAGACTTCACTGGTTGCTGTTGGGGCTGTACATGACTGTAGCCAGCTGTTGTTTGCTGCTTTGGTTTTACACTCTCTGTACAGCAGTTTTTGGGGTGTTTTGTTAGGGTTTTTTTTTCCCTCCTTTGGCCTTTATACCAAACACTAAGTAACAAACCCAAAGAGCAGTCTCGACCCCCAAGAAACTTGTCCTGTGCTTGTCGCTTTCAGAACCTAATGGTTTTCATTCTGGGTTTACAAACTTGAGTGCTGAGAGCAGGAAATGAGCTTTGAGGAGTCTCTGCTAACTTCTGTACCTGTGCCTGGCATCATCACCAGCTGGTTGGTAACTTCTGCCAGGGTGTGACGTCGCTTCCCACAGCGAGCGGCTTGGAGGGCTGCAAACGCCTGCGCAGGGTCCTCCTCGGACTCTCCTTCTGCCTCTATCCCTTCATCAATAGAAGTCTCCATCATGCTGGTAGGGAGGGATTTGCATCCCTTCCTGATCATCACAGGGGGCACAGGGTCTAGCAGACAGCCATTTACCTAACAGGCACAAGGAGAGAGAGAGACCTTGCAGTTGTGCACAAGAAACGGAGAAGATAAAGCTCAAAGAACAACAAAATCACTTCTGGAGGTTGACTTTTCCTTCTGCAAACAGCTGTGCTGAGATTGGAATAGAAGCAAAGAGCAAGAGAGGCAGATTAGGGATCAAAAATAGATACAGCTGTTGACAGTTATGTGCAAGGGAGAAAGGGAAAGAGGATCTGCAAGACCTAGAACTGATGTTCAGAGAATACTTCAGTCGAGGAAATGCAGCCCAATGTGTTTCGGTCAGCTGGTACCAGGAAAGGCACAAATCAACTCTTTAGATGCTAAAGGTCTTTGCATTTATAGAATCATAGAATGGGAAGGTTGGAAGGGACCTCAGGATCATCCAGTTCCATAGGCAGGGACACCTCCCACTAGTACAGGGCACTCAGGGAGTCATCCAGCCTGGTCCTGAACACCTCCAGGGAGGTTGTGGAGCACAGAATCACCCAACGTGATCAAAGATCACATTCTGTGCTCCACAACGTCCCTGGGCAACCTGTGCCAGTGTCTCACCACCCTCAGCCTGTGCCAGTGTCTCACCACCCTCAGCCTGTGCCAGTGTCTCACCACCCTCAGTCTGTGCCAGTCTCTCACCACCCTCACTGCAAACAACTTCCTCCTAATATCCACTTCCAATCTCCCCTCTACCAGTTCCAACCCATTGCCCCTTGTCCTGGCATTGCAAGACCTTGTCAATAGTCCCTCCCCAGCCTTCCTGCAGCCCCATTCAGACCCTGCAAGGCCACTCCAAGCTCTCCTGGAAGCCTTCTCCTCTCCAGGCTGCACAGCCCCAACTCTCTCAGCCTGTCCTCACAGCAGAGCTGCTGCAGCCCTCTCAGCATCTTGGTGGCCTCCTCTGCACTGGCTCCAACACTTCCATGGCCTTCCTGTGCTGCACCCAGGACTGCAGCTGGGGTCTGAGGAGAGCACTTGCTGTCTATCCTGACAGGCTACCCAAGGACTGGAGCAGGGGAGATTAAGGTTAGACATCAGGAGGAAGTTCTGCACAATGAGGATGGTGAAATATTGGAAGAGGTTCCCCAGGGCTGTGCTTGAGGCCCCATCCCTGAAGACTTGAATTCAAGCCTTCATGTAGCCCTGTGCAGCCTGCTCTAGTTGGAGGTGTCCTTGCTGCCTGCAGAGAGGTTGGACAAGATGCCCTTTGAGCTGATCTTTTCCAACATGATGCAATCTGTGAATCTCTAAAGATTGGGTCCTTGAGAAAGGACCTCTGAAAGCAGAGAGCAGCAGCAAGAGTCACAGCTCAGCAACCTTCAATGTCAGTACACAGGAGGTGTCCTGAGGCCACTGAAGTGACATTAGTCAGCAGCCCTGGCTGCACAGTGCCAGGATCATGAGCTGTGCCCTGTCAGAAGGAACTGATCTTCAGCCATTGGAGAGCTACAGCTCCCAGCACCAGCTGTGCTTTCACTAGGCAGGACTTCAGAGGGCAGCAATCTTTTCCAGCTTGGACAAAAGAGCAGGGTGGCTTTGAACTGTACCTTTGGTGTCTCCACTCTTTCTTCCTCCATAAATGCTGTCTCTCCCTGGCAGCTGGATGGAGGGAATGAAAAAGCTTCTGCTCCTGAAGCTGAGGAAAGGCCTGGAGATTGCAACAATCTGGTGTTCTGTGAATGCAAGTTAACTGAGGGTACCACAGCTTGTGCCTGGAAAAAAGATTGGAAAGAACTTCAAGACAGGAACAGTTTTAAATAGAAGACAACACAGAGAGGCAGAAATTAAAGAAATAATCACAGAATGGCTCAGGTTGGAAGGGAGCTCAGAGCTCATCTACTCCAACCTCCCCACCACAGGCAGGGACACCTCTCAGCTAGACTCAGCTGCTCAAGGCCTCATCCAACCTGGCCTTGAACACTTCCAGGCAGGAGACATCTACAACCTCCCTGGGCAGCCTGTTCCAGAGCCTCACCATCCTCCTGCTGAAGAACTTCAGACATGGACAAAGAATCACAGAATGGCTCAGGTTGGAAGGGAGCTCAGAGCTCATCTTCTCCAACCTCCCTGCCATGAGCAGGGACACCTCTCAACTAGGCTTGGCTGCCCAAGGCCTCACCCAGCCTGGCCTTCAACACCTCCACAACCACTCTGGGCAGCCTGTGCCAGGCTCTCACCACCCTCCTGCTGAAGAACTTCTCCCTCAGCTCCAGTCTAACCCTGCTCTGCCTCAGCTCCAAACCGTTCCCCCTTGGCCTGTCTCTAGACACCCTCAGGACATGTCCCTCTGCAGCCTTCCTGCAGGATCCCTTCAGCTACTGCAAGGGAGCTCTGAGGTTCTCCTGGAGCCTTCTCCAGGCTGTCAGTCCCCAGCTCCCTCAGCCTGTGCTCACAGCAGAGCTGCTCCAGCCTAGCCCCTTTCCAAAGCACAACTGTGAGATTCCTTCCCTTGTTCCTGGTGAATTCCATTCTTAGCCTTGAGACATTTCAAAAAGCAGCAGCACTTCCCAAGCACACCAAGAGCACAGCTCTCCAGAAATTCAACAGCTTCTTTGGCAATCACAGTAAGAGATCCTCCAAGCCTTGCCCAGTCTCCAGAAATGGTATTTCTCTAACATTTTAACCCAAAACTCCCCAGCACAACCTTTGAAAAGCTTCAAATGGGAAGTGTTGCAATCAGAAGCAGAAGCAGAGTGCTTCTGACTGGGAAATAACCTGTGAGTTATGGTTAAACCACACAGCTACCCATGAAAGCCAAAACCATTGCTTGTCCTTTGGGTACCACAATGCAATCAACTTCCCTTTCTCATTTCCAATTTATCCAGACCCTTCCAAACTCTTTTTTTTTTTTTTTTTTTTCAACATTTTTGGGAGAGGGGGAAGGGAGGAGGCAGCAGAACCATTTGTGGGAGAAATGCCAGACAACAGATTTGTCACCATACAGTGCTGCCAGGAGGCAAAGAGCAGTGTGGGCAGCAGGGCAAGGGAGGGGATTGTGCCTCTTGGCTCTGCTCTCCTCAGACCCCAGCTGCAGTCCTGGGTGCAGTTCTTAAGCCCCCAGCACAGGAAGGCCATGGAAGGGTTGGAGCCAGTGCAGAGGAGGCCACCAAGATGCTGAGAGGGCTGCAGCAGCTCTGCTGTGAGGACAGGCTGAGAGAGTTGGGGCTGTGC
>VWZE01007721.1:43426-54443 GCA_013396675.1 Eubucco bourcierii | reverse complement strand
GCAAGTCACTGGTGGGGGCAAGTCACTGGTGGGAGCAAGTCACTGGTGGGGGCAAGTCACTGGTGGGGGCAAGTCACTGCTGAGGAGATTCCCATTGGACTCCAGAAGGAAATGTTTCCCTGTGAGAACAGTTAGAGATAGGAATCCTCTCCCAAGAGATTCCTGGTCTAGATGAGGATGTTCCTGCTGATTGTGGTGGGGGTTGGACCTTTGGAGGTCCCTTCCAGCCCAGCCCATTCTATGATTCTGTGATTTCCTTTCACTGGGAAGTCTGGGGAGTCAGCTTGGCAGGGTGCTGAGCCAGCTGATAGAATGGTAAGGTTGGAAGGGACCTCAAAACTCATCCAGTTCCAACCCCCTGCCATAGGCAAGGACACCTCCCACTAGCACAGGTCACTCAAGGCCTCATCTAACATGGCCTTGAACATCTCCAGGGAGGGAGCAGCCACAACCTCCCTGGGCAACCTGTGCCAGTGTCTCACCACACTCAGTGTAAAGACCATCTGGCATGGCAGCATCCTTTTTAGCTTTTTAGACTCATCTAGGCTGGCACTGAACACCTCCAGGGAAGTTGTGGAGCAAAGAAGACCTTCAGGGAGGTTGTGGAGCACAGAATCACCCAACGTGATCTTTGATCACGTTGGGTGCTTCTGTGCTCCACAACCTCCCTGGGCAACCTGTGCCAGTGTCTCCTCACCCTCCCTCTTTGTGCTCCACCACCTCCCTGGGCAACCTGTGCCAGTGTCTCCTCACCCTCCCTCTTTGTGCTCCACCACCTCCCTGGGCAACCTGTGCCAGTGTCTCCTCACCCTCCCTCTTTGTGCTCCACCACCTCCCTGGGCAACCTGTGCCAGTGTCTCACCAACTCCACTCATTTCAACTCCACTATCTCCTAGAAAAGTTGGAGCAGATGACCCTTAGTGTCCCTTCTAACCTGGCATTCTGAGATTCTTTTGCTTAGTTCTCTGCAGCATGGCAAACAATCCCAGACACTGCATCAACAAGAGCAGGACTGTGTTGCTGCAGAATGGAGTATGGAATAGCACAAGGAAAGTGCTACCTGTAGGGAAGCTTCCTGCTCTGTAAGTTTTTAGCCTGTGAGTGGCCTTGACAGTGAATGTGACAGAGAATTTCTCCTGAAAGTTAGGATTTCACTGAAGTAAACCCTCCCACCCCAGGCAAATATTTATAACTTACCTCTGGGAGAATTCTCCACTGGAGCATTTGTTGGCTTCTCTAAAAGGAAGGGAAAAAAAAAAAACAAACAAACCAAAACCAACAAACCACAAAACAAACCAACAGATAAGCACAATTTCCTCACAAGCTTGACAGATCAAATGTGCTGAATGCAGTCCAACAACATCAGAACCCTTCTGTCATAGATCCATAAAATGGTTTGGGTGGGAAGGGAGATTCAAGATCATCCAGTTCCATGGGCAGGGACACCTCCCACCAGCCCCAGGTTGCTCAAGGCCTCATCCAGCCTGGTCCTGAACACTTCCAGGGAGGTTGTGGAGCACAGAAGCACAGAATGGGATCAGAGGTCACATTCTGTGCTTCTGTGCTCCACAACCTCCCTGAGCAACCTGTGCCAATGTCTCCTCATCCTCCCTCTCTGTGCTCCACAACCTCCCTGGCCAACCTGTGCCAGTGTCTCCTCATCCTCCCTCTCTGTGCTCCCCAACCTCCCTGCCCAACCTGTGCCAGTGTCTCCTCATCCTCCCTCTCTGTGCTCCCCAACCTCCCTGGGCAACCTGTGCCAGTGTCTCCTCACCCTCCCTCTCTGTGCTCCACAACCTCCCTGGGCAACCTGTGCCAGTGTCTCCTCACCCTCCCTCTCTGTGCTCCACAACCTCCCTGGGCAACCTGTGCCAGTGTCTCCTCACCCTCCCTCTCTCTGCTCCACAACCTCCCTGGCCAACCTGTGCCAGTGTCTCCTCAGCCTCCCTCTCTGTGCTCCACAACCTCCCTGGGCAACCTGTGCCAGTGTCTCCTCACCCTCACTCTCAAGAATTTCTTCCTCATCTCCATCCTAAACCTCCCCTTCTCCAGCTCAAATCCATTCTGTCTCACCCTAGCACTACAAGTCCTTGTCAAAAGTCCCTCCCCAGATTTCTTCCTTCAGGCCCCATTTGAGATCTCAAGTTCTGCATAAAAATCCTCTGATAATCCAGAAGCTACAAGGCAAAGAGCTACAGAGATTGAACCCTGAGATTGTTTTCCCCTAGGACTTGCACACATTTAAAGATGTCTCTCTCCCACCAGATCTTCCCAGTGAAGCCAAGCAAGATCTTTTTTTCCCTGTTACTTCACTCTCCTCATGCCTCCTCTTGAGGCCTAGGAGCAGCCTGAATTTTACATTTGCAGAACAACTTCTTACCTAGGGAGTATTTGCAAATGAAGTTATTTTTCATGTTGCATCTGTCATCATTCCACTGGAACATGTAAGGCCCTCCAACACCTGCTGGGGCAGATGGCTGATGGTACATCACCACACAGATCTCACTGCCACAGGATGGCTCATCCACATACCAGTTCCTAAGAGATACAACAAATGTGGCAAGGAAGACTTGAGGCCACTTGCTGTGGGCCAGCAGAAGCTCAGGTGGGAATAGAGGGCACACAGAGGGCAGAATAAAAGAGAATTACAGCTCAGCACACCCCACTTGCCCCTCACCACCTGCTTCTACTGTGTAAAAGTAGGAACAATACCAAAATAATTATTGAAGGTGTTCTTTTTGGAATGCTCAGTTTGGGTTGGAAAAGCTCTCCAAGATCATAGCAGTCCAACCATCAACCCAACACCACCATGGCCATGAAACTGTGTCCCAAAGTGTCCACACATTTCATGAACACCTCCCAGGACAGGGATTCCAGCACCTCCCTGGGCAGCCTGTTCCAGTCCCTGAGCACTCTTGCAGCAAAGACATTTCTCCTCATCTCCAACCTAACCCTCCCCTGGCACAATTTCAGGCCATTTCCTTTTCTTCTCTTGAAACAAGGGAGAAGAGCCCAACCCCCACCTCACTGCAACCTTCTTCCAGGCACTTGTGGAGAGCAATGAGGTCTCCCCTCACCCTCCAGACCAAACACCCCCAGTTCCCTCACAGCTGCTCCTCCCCAGCCCTGTTCTCCAGAGCCTTCATCAGCTTTGTTGCCTTCTCTGGACATGCTCCATCAGCTCAATGCCCTTCTTGGAGTGAGGGACTCAAAACTGAGCCTAGGATCTGAGATGTGGCCTCACCACATCTCAGACTGTGCCCAGTACAGGGGCACAATCACTGCTTTAGATGATTCCTTTGAGAGCCTCCTTTCTGACTGCTAAGGGCAGGTGGCAGTCCCTGACCAGGCTGCTTTCTCCACAGGCACCTACCGGAACTTGGCTGTGCTGCCATCCGACCAGGAGTAGAGGTTCTGGCACTCAGTGCTGTTGTCTACCTCCTCTTTTGTCCTCCTAAGCCCTATCCAAAAATCTCCATCAGAAGCTAAGAGGCTCTGAATGAATTTTTCGATCAGTCTTTGCTCTGCTGCTGTTTCCACGCTGAGGAGCTGGCCGCGGTCAGCCCTGCAGGCATTGTCTGCTTCTTCATAGCTCACCCTGCGCCAGGCGTCGTGAAAATAAACGATCTTGTAGCACGGCTGCTGAGTGCCACCGCGGCACACCCTCTGCCCTGCAGGCATGGAGAGAAACCAGTCACAGAAACCGTGCCTCTTGGTACCAGAGCAAAGGCTAATCACAGGCTCAGAGGATGTCAGGGGATGGAAGGGACCCAAAGAGCTCATCCAGTCTGAGCCACCTGCCAGAGCAGGAGCAGACAATGCAGCTCAGGGCACACAGAACACATCCAGACAGGCCTGCAAAGGCTCCACAGAAGGAGACTCCACAACCTCTCTGGGCAGCCTGTGCCAGGGCTCTGGGACCCTTCCAGGCAAGAAGTTGCCCTTGTGTTGAGCTGGAACCTCCTGTGCTGCAGCTTCCATCCATTGCTGCTTGTCCTATCCCAGGCAGCAGTGAGCAGAGCCTGTCCCCCCCTCCTGACCCCCAGCCCTCAGATAGTTATAAACATTGATTCAATCCCCTCTCAGTCTTCTCTCCTCCAGACTGCACAGCCCCAGGTCCCTCAGCCTCTCCTCACCAGGCAGTGCTCATTCTCCTAATCTGCTTGAGTTCTGCACTGTGGGAAGACAAAACACAGCTAAAGTCCCTGCACTATGGCAACTCCAAGCTTCTCTTACTGCTCCTAACAGCTGAAGTTGCTCTGCACAGCACCATTCTTTCATGTCCTGCACTTTCCAGCTCCCTCATGAATTCTATACAAATTGAAGACCCTAAGAGTCACTACAGACTAGAGGTTGTCCTGCCCCAGAGCAGCTCTGTGGAGAAAGACCTAATGGACAGTTAGGCTCTCCATGGGACAGCAACCTGCCCCTGTGGGACAGAATTGTGCCCCTGTGGGACAGAATTGTGCTCCCGTGGGACAGCAACCTGCCCCTGTGGCCAAAGGGCCAACGATATCCTGAGGTGCATCAAGGAAAGAGGGCTAGAGAGGTTCTCCTCCCCCTCTGCTCTGCTCTAGCGAGACCACACCTGGAATACTGTGTCCAGTTTGGGGCTTTGCAGTTCAAGAGAGACAGGGATCTGCTGGAGAGAGCCCAACAGAGAGCTATGAGGGTGATGAAGGGACTTGAACATCTCTGCTGTAAAGAAAGACTGAGAGACCTGGGGCTGGTTAATCTGGAGAACATTAAGAGGGCATCTTACTGATGTCAGTAAACATCTGAGGGGTGGGTGTTAAGATGAAGCTGCCAGGCCCTTTTTGGTGGTGCCCAGTGACAGGACAAGGAGCAACAAGTACAAGCTGGAACCCAGGAAGCTCCACCTCAGCATGAGGAGAAATATTTTGAGGGTGCTGTAGCCCTGGAGCAGGCTGCCCAGAGAGGTTGTGGAGTCTCCTTCTCTGGAGATATTCAAGGCTCATCTGGATGTGCTCTGGCAGGAGGATTGGACTGGATGATCTCTGGAAGTCCCAATCCCTAACATTCTGTGATTGTAGAGCTCCCTACAAAGGGACAATGCAGTGCCACAGAGAAAGCTGTTGTGTAACCTCTTAAAAAACAGAGTTCATTTACAAGGCTTCCCAAAGGAGGCTTTTAAAAATTATTAAAGAACCTAAATGGCTAAAATTAGAGATCCACAAGCAGAGACAATAAATTTCTCTTCTAGGGTAGATGTAGGAGTCCATGTGGCAGGGTATCAGGATGTGTTCACACAGTCCAACTCTAAGCATTGCTCTGCATTCTTAGGTTGCTGACTGCCCAGGAAGTAAACAATGTCTGTTTTCAGGCTCTCAGAAGCCAAGGACCTCCTTGTGCATGCAGCAGCACAGCTTATTGTGATTAGAAGGAAACTAAAGATCAAAGTGAAGAGATAGATAATCTAAAACGATGCCATTGGGTGTTTCTCAGTAGAAGTGCCCCAATATTTAGACTGTAGAAACCAAGTTTTGTTTTCCTCAGTAAATATTTCTTTGCAGACACAATCTGCTAACCTTCCTGTTTGTACAGATCGAAACAAAAAATAATTAGCAACATTTGTAATTGTGCTCAGAACAAATGGGATGTGAGGACAGGCCATTAGAAACCCCTCCATGGGATATATGCTCACTTCTCCTTAGTCTTATAGAATCAGAAAATGCTTTGAGTTGGAAGGGACTTCTTAAGGTCATCCAAGCCAAGTCCCCTGCAGTGGGCAGGGACACCTTCAACTCCATCAGGTTGCTCAAAGCCCTGTTCAGCCTGACCTGGAATGTTTTCAGGAGTGGGTATCCACCAGCTCTCTGGTCAGTCTTTGTCTTACCACTCTCAATGTAAAAATTTTCTTCCTCAGATCTAGTTTGAATCTTTCCTCTTTTAGTTTTAAGCAATCACTCCTTGCCCTGTCACAGCAGGCCCTGGTAATGCTGTCCCCATCTCCCCTACAGACTCCCTGCAAGTACTAAAAGGCCACAAGAAGGTCTCCCTGGGGCCTTCTCCAGGCTGAACCACCCCAGCTCTCTCAGCCTGTCCTCACAGCAGAGGGGTTCCAGCCCTTAGATCGTTTTTGTGACCCTCCTGTGGACCTGCTGCAACAAGTCCATGTCTGTCCTGTGCCCAGGACTCCAGAGCTGAGCCCAGCACTGCAGGTGAGGGGCTCAGCAGAGCAGGTAGGCAGAATCCCCTCCCTCCACCTCCTGCTCAGGCTGCTGGGGATCAGCCCAGGACAAGGTTGGCTTCTGGCATGTGAGAGCACATTGCCACCTCATCTCCAGCCTTTCACACACCAGTACCCCCATATATATTTTCTCACCTGTTTGTGCATGGCCACTCTGAGAGGGGGGAACTAAACCACATTTCTCAGTGGAGTTTTTGAACTCAGAATCACAGGCTGCTACCATTTTACACACAAATGAAAACCACAATTCCAAAGCAGTATTTAAAAGCATATCTCTGGGCACAACCTGTGTTGCTCTTGGTAGCTTAACACTCGTGCTTGGTGAAAAATGCCAAAACCTCTTACCTCTTCTGAGGGAGATATCCACTGCTGTAGTGAAAGGCAGAAGAGAAACACAGCACATTGTCACTCCAGACCTGCAGCAGCTCTCTAGAAACACTGTCACAAACTGCACTGCAGTTCTTTCCTGACACCCAGCACATTTTCCTCCCCCTATTAACCAGCAGAAAATCTCCCTCAGTAGCCAAACTTGCCCAGGCCTTCAGCTAAGGAAAAAATTATTGTAGTTGCTCTTCACTACCAATTGGGTTCCTGAGTGGACTTTAGATAACAGAGGGCAATTGATGTGTAGCTCTAAGCAGTGCTGAAAGAGTTCCTTGTATCCTCTCCTTATCCCCTGAATGCCTACATGGGATCTGCCTCAAAGCCTTCTGACTTCAGTGAGCCTTGGAATGCAAGACTTGGGATGAGTCAACTACACTGAGAAGTAAAAAATTCCTGAGAAGAAATCCATTTCCAAGCTGGCAGCTGAGCCCTCTAACTCACTCCCACAAAAGTCCTAATGCAGAATTCAAAGTGTATTTATAGATAGAATAAAACTATTTTAGCTTCCCTTGGACTAACACAAACATCTCATAGCTTTCTGTGGAACACACCAACCAGACTGGCTGCTTTGTGCCCTAAATCCAGGCTACACTACTTAGTTTTGGATGCTACATCCAAAAGTCCTGCTGGTCCGACCTTCAGCTGCCGCGGGTCTGCTCCTATAAAAGCTGTCTGCACAAAACCAGAACAGACATAACCAAAGGAGACTTGGTAAGAGGAAAGTCAGCGAGTGCTGGCTGCACACTCAGCCAGGCTGGCGATTGCCACCGAGGGTCGGATGACAAAAGCACTTCTGCTAGCCAAGGCAGCATTTAAAAATGCCTAAAGCCGAGGGGGAAGCTCAGCAGAGACGGCGGAAGAGTTTCCCATGGGAAAAACAGAATTAACCTGGACTATCGGCGAGACCCCTTCGCCCCCGCCCGGCCGCAAGGGTACTCCCCCACCCAAGGCGGAGGATGCGGAGGCGTCAGACAGGCAAAATCGCTGCTGCCCGTCGAGCAGACGCTGCCTCCGTCGCGGCGGCTGCCTCGGCATCCGAACCCCTCCAGAGCAAGAGGGGATCGACCGGCGGAGCTGCCGTGCCCCGCTGGAGAGGGCTGCGAGCCCCGCGTCCGGCTGCCCTCGCCGCCCGGCACCCGCCGAGCCCGTTCCGCTTACCGCTGAGCAGCCGAGTCCCGGCAGCCCAGCCCAGCGCAGCGGCGCCCAGCACCGCGCCCAGCACCGCGCCCAGCAGCATCGTCCCGGCTCCGGCGGCGTGCGAGGAGAGCTGCGCTGCCCGCACCGCCCGGCCCCATGCGAGCGCCCACGGCAGACTGCCGGCAGAGAGGGCACCGAGAGGAGGCAGCGAACGGGGAGGAGCTGTGGCCTCGGCCCTCCCCGCGCTCTGGGCCAGGGGGCCGGGCCTGGCTCGGCTCCCATGCGGCTGGGAGGCGGCGGCGACGAAGACCTGCGGCCGGAGCCTGGGGAGGGGACCCGCGGCCGGAGGAGCGGGAGCGGAGCAGCCTCCCGCGCTACACAGTCTCGCTCCGGAGGCTCTGTCAGTCCCGCTCCGCCAAGCCCGCACCTCTTCCAGCTGCCCTCGTTCTCGAGGATCCCCTCTGCCACCCTTCACAAACCTCATCGCTTCTGCGTGTTTCGCCCCGCTCCAGCTTGGTAATTGCCCTGTCCCACAGGTAAACGGCGAGGAAACATCCTCCGCTCACCACGACCTATGCGTGATGGAAACCACAGCCGCGGTCCCGGGCAGGTGACCCTCCCGGGAACGATGTGCAGCTGCCTTTAGGAAATTGCTTCGGGATTGAAACTCCAACACAGGAACTTTGCTTCAGACATTAATAAATGTTTCCTGCTGGCTGGGAAGCTGATGTACACCTGCTGCTGGGATCGCTGTGTCTCCAGCTAAGAGTTTCTTGGCTCAGCCCCGAGGAGCTTTTTGCAGGTTCCAGAAAGAGGCAGAGCCCCAAAATGAGTGCACACAGGAGCTTTAAGAGCTCCAGTTTCTGCTCAGACACTCTCTGGGGTCCGTGTTTTAAAACAGAGTCAGGATTTTACGAAATACTTAAAACCTAGACCAACTCTTGTGGTTAATTATCACAGATCCACAGGTTGCATCAGGTTGGAAGGGACCCTCAAAGGGCATCTTGTCCGACCCCCCTGCAGGCAGCAGGGACAGCTCCCAGCTGGAGCAGGCTGCAGGGAGCCACAGCAAGGCTGAGCTGGGATACTTCCTGAGACGGAGCCTCAAGCACAGCCCTGGGCAACCTTTTGCAGTGTTTCACCACCCTCACTGTGCAGAACTTCCTCTTGATGTCCAACCTAAATCTCCCCTGCTCCACTTTCAAACCACTGCCTCTCATCCCATCACTCAAAACCTTTCTAAAGGGTCCCTCCCCAGCCTTCCTGTAGGTCCTCTTCAGACACTGAAAGGCAGCTCTAAGATCTCCTTGGAGCTTTTTCCTCTCGAGGCTGGACAGCCACTATTGTGTGTTTGTAGGACAGATTCATCCTAAATGTGCTGTTTTGCTTGGAGGACAGCTTTGTATCAACAGAGCAGCAAAAGATACCCCTAGCAATAGTAAAGAGCTTGGGGGTTTTATGTGCTAATATGGTCAGAGAATAAAACTCATCTGGGTTATTGTGCCAGAAAGAAGGAGGCTCCTATTATGTTTCAGGCCCAGCTTTAATGCATAAGGTTTGGACAAAGCAGACAGACTTAGCTCAGCAATTTAGCAAACTTTGAGAAGGGGAAGTGCATGATATGAACCAATTTAAAAGCTTAAATAAGGGGGAAGAAGAAAGGAGCCTTTTATGTCTGAAATGGATCCATCATATCATCTGAAATCTTGTTTTCCAAGTTACTTCTCAAATCACTGCACTTATCAGCCTCAGAATTTCAGTTCTGTTCTCTACTGTTGAGTAATGAAATTGTATTAATTAGGGGCTGCAGCCCTTCAGAAGGACAGATGTTTAACCTTCTTCAGCTGGGGTAAAACCTCATCTGTCTCTGCTTTGTATCTGGTGAATTATAGCTGAAGGAAAGAATTGCCTTAATATAATACAGACCTCTTAGGCCTGAGTTTTTATTCTCCTGATAAACATCCGGCCAGGCCCAGCAAAGCCATCACAAATCAGTAAATCTAGAGTTTGCTACTGATAGTAATAAAAATCCCTACGTGGAGTTCTTCCTTTTCATCCCTCAAATTTAGTTTATGAGAGCTTTTTAGGGAGGAGGAGCTTGTGAAAGCTGCAGCCAGGGTAGTCGCTTTGTTATCAACCGAGTTTTAGTGTTTCAGTGGACAGAAAACTTAGAGGAAAGAAGCAATTAAGAATAGGCATGGTGTAAAGATTCCTTTGGTATGTTGCACTGAGAAGCTGAGATGTGTAGCTGCATTAAAATTGGTCTAATTGAAGTAACTGAGGTCTTTTTATTGGGTACCTCTACAGAAAAGACAGAGCCATCAGCAAAGTGCTGCCACAGTCCTCAGTGCCTCTCCAGCAGCACTCTGGTCACTGCTTCTGCTCTATTTCCCTTCTCAGTGCCACGTTTCTGAGTTCTCAAGACTATTTGCAGCGTTCCCTATCTGCCTCTGCAGCCAACTTCAGTTCCTGTCTCCTCCCACAGCCATCTCCACATTTCTGTGAAAACTTTGATGTGCTAAGACAGCTTGCAAGGGCTAGAGGAAATGGATGCAAGCTGCACCAGGGGAGCTCCAGGATGGATATGAGGACAGGCTGAGAGAGTTGGGGCTCTTCAGCCTGGAGAAGAGAAGGCTTTGAGGGGACCTGATAGTAGCCTTCCAGTATCTGAAGGGGGCTCCAGGAAGGCTGGGGAGGGATTATTGACAAGGTCCTGCAGTGACAGGATAAGGGGAATGGGTTTAAACTGGCAGAGGGGAGATTTAGACTGGATGTTAGGAGGAAGTTGTTTGCAGTGAGGGTGGTGAGACACTGGCACAGGTTGCCCAGGGAGGTTGTGGCTGCTTTGTGCCTGGAGGTGTTCAAGGCCAGGTTGGATGAGGCCTTGAGTGCCCTGTGCTAGTGGGAGGTGTCCCTGCCTATGGCAGGGGGTTGGAACTGGATGAGCTTTGAGGTCCCTTCCAACCTTCCCATTCTATGATTCTATGAAATATTTCTTCACTGAAAGGGTTCTCAAACATAGTGCTCAGGGCAGTGATGGAGTCACCATCCCTGGAAGCCTTTAAATGCCCTATGGAGCTGGTGCTTAGGGACATGGTTTGGTGGTGACCAAACCATGTAAAAAGTCTCTTCCCAGCTTTCTTGTAGCCCCTTTCAGGTACTGAAATTAGCTAATTAAAAGAAGCATTTCTAACAAACGTATTTACTGCCAGCCTGTGTATAACTGTTTCACAGTCTCACAGTCTCACAGTATCACCAAGGTTGGAAAAGACCCCAAAGCTCATC
>VWZE01007721.1:32252-43375 GCA_013396675.1 Eubucco bourcierii | reverse complement strand
GGCAGCCCATTCCAGCAGTCAATGACTCTCTCAGGCAACAACTTTCTCCTCACCTCCAGCCTAAACTTCCCCTGGCACAGCTTCAGACTGTGTCCTCTTGTTCTGCTGCTGCTTGCCTGAGAGAAGAAAGCAACCTCCTCCTGGCTACAAGCACCCTTCAGGTAGCTGGAGAGAGCAAGAAGGTCTCCCCTGAGCCTCCTCTTCTCCAGGCTAACCAATCCCAGCTCCCTCAGCCTCTCTCCATAGGGCTGTGCTCCAGGCCTCTCCCCAGCCTCGTTGCCCTTCTCTGGACACACTCAAGCACCTCAATGTCCTTCTTCAATGGAGGGGCCCAGAACTGGACACAGGACTCAAGGTGTGGCCTGAGCAGTGCAGAGTCCAGGGGGAGAATGAGCTCCCTGCTCCTGCTGGCCACACTATTGCTGATGCAGGCCAGGATGCCATTGGCCTTCTTGGCCACCTGGGCACACTGCTGGCTCACTGTGTCAATGCAGCTAAGCTTTCCTGTCCCTGTTCCACTGCAGAGACACAATTCAGTTCCTGGATCCACGCAGCAGAGCTTCTGCGCTTCGCTCTCCCTGGGGACGTGCTGCAGAAAGAGAATGTCTGAATCAGTTCTGAGACCTGGCTCTGAACAGTAAGTGACTGATAACAGTGCAAACATCATTCTTATTTCATTCCATGCCTTGATTTTAATTTTCTTAGACTTACATGAGGCCTAGAGCATGGCCTGCAGTTGTAGAAAGCAATTCACTCACAGAAATTAATCAGGCAGCTTCATGGCTGCCAGATGCCAGAGGCTGCAAAACTTTGCTGCCTGTTCCTGGGGAATTAAAAAAACCTGAAGAGAAGATCCAGGGAACTGTTGCTAGCTTCAGCCAGAATTCAGAAAGAAGGCTAAGCCATGATAATGGATGAGATGCATTTTGGAATTATTAATTGGGAAAGAGGGATTGCTGACTTGCAGGGAAGACTTGCAGACCTCAGCACCTTTCTGCACCTCTTGCAGATTGCTCTCATCTGGCCTGCTTCCCAAACAGAGGCTTTTCAGTAAAAATGGGGAATGTTTTACTGCAAGGAGGAAAAGAAAAAGCATAATTAAAGAGGTTAAAAATGTTACTGCTATATTTAATGCTGATTTGTCTTAGCTTCCATTCCTTGTGTGAATGGTGTTCATGGTGCATATGTGGGACACCCAACAGGGGCTTCAGCAGAAGTTTATATCAGTGTCTCAGTAGCAACCACAACTGTTCTCTGCATCTTCTGCCTTTTTTTGGGTTGAGTTGGAGAAACTCTAAACTTGATCCAACCCCAGTTTGGTAGCAGGTGAACCTCAGTGACTTGGATCCCATGTCACTTGCTTTGCTTCTTCCCATGGTGAGTTTAATCCTTGAGACACTGCCCAAAGCTGCGTTTGTAGCACACTAAAATCTTATTGATCCTGCAGTAAGCATTAACCAAAGTGCTGAGTGGGTGCTTGCTTGCTTGCTGGCTTGGACTTAGCTTTTGTAAAACTCCACTAAGACAGTCTGTGGAGCCTAGATGGAGCTGACTCCACTAGGTCAGCTCTGTGCAGCCCAGGAGGATCCAACCTGATAGGCACAACAGGATCCCAGCTATGGCTCTGTTTGGAAAGACAGCACCACCTGCAAGCTCAGCACTGGGGCTGGCTGCTAAAATCCACAGTTCTGCAGCTAAGTACTTTCTAAAGAAACTGAAATGCCTCAGTCTAGCAGTTCTTGAATTATACCTCTCTAAAAACTATCCCTTAGCCCTGTCCCTGAGTGACAGTCTGAGGCAGATGCATTCCATGGAAGCTGATTTAACAGCCACCCACTACCACATTTCCCGCACCTCTCACTCAATGAACTCTTGGCACAGCTGCTGCTGGGCACAGCCTAATGGAGAAGATCTATTAATAACTGAGATAACTAAGAACTAAACTCATGCTTTAAGCTGTGCTTCAGTGTCTCTATGCCAGGGTTGGGTTTATTTTTTAGTGTGTAAGTGCATGCAGCATTGGTGGATTTTTTTTCCCTACCCAAAACGATTCACTTTTGAGTCTGGGCACTCTCAGTTATGACCCCAAGCTGGGGGCTGATGTTGCTGGGTTGGAGGGCAGAAGGGCTCTGCAGCAGGACCTCGACCACCTGCACAGATGGGCAGAGTCCAAGGGGATGGAGCTCAACAAATCCAAGTGCCAGGTGCTGCTCTTTGGCCACAACAACCCCATGCAGAGCTACAGGCTGGGGTCGGAGTGGCTGGAGAGCAGCCAAACAGAAAGGGATCTGGGGGTGCTGATTGACACCCACCTGAACATGAGCCAGCAGTGTGCCCAGGTGGCCAAGAAGGCCAATGGCATCCTGGCCTGCATCAGCAAGAGTGTGGGCAGCAGGAGCAGGGAGCTCATTCTCCCCCTGGACTCTGCACTGCTCAGGCCACACCTTGAGTCCTGTGTCCAGTTCTGGGCACCTCAATTTAAGAAGGACATTGAGGTGCTTGAGCGTGTCCAGAGAAGGGCAACGAGGCTGGGGAGAGGCCTGGAGCACAGCCCTATGGAGAGAGGCTGAGGGAGCTGGGATTGGTTAGCCTGGAGAAGAGGAGGCTCAGGGGAGACCTTCTTGCTGTCTCCAGCTACCTGAAGGATGGTTGTAGCCAGGAGGAGGTTGCTTTCTTCTCTCAGGCAAGCAGCAGCAGAACAAGAGGACACAGTCTCAAGCTGTGCCAGGGGAAGTTTAGGCTGGAGGTGAGGAGAAAGTTCTTCACTGAGAGAGTCATTGGCTACTGGAACGGGCTGCCCAGGGAGGTGGTGGAGTCACCATCCCTGGAGGTGTTCAAGGCATGTTTGGATGTGGCACTTGGTGCCATGGTCTGGTCTTGAGGGCTGTGGTAATGGGTTGGACTTGATGAGCTTTGAGGTCTCTTCCAACACTGGTGATACTGTGACACTGTGAGACTGTGATACTGTGATACTGTGGCTACTCGCAGATACTAAATCAGAGCAGACATTATGTGCTTACTAGGAAGAAATTAAACACACAGCCTACTGCTTTCAGCCCAGCCCCAGGGAGTAAATTTAAGCTAACCATCAATGCACCTATTGGCTGCATCATACAAACCACACCATGGGCCAGGGCCAGGCAATTTTCATTATTGCTCATCAAGTCCAAAGTCTCAATTTTCCACCAGCTGACATGTGGTGAATGGAAATATTTAGGGAGGGGAAAAAAAAAAAAAAAAAGACTTGGATCAGTGATTCTTTACCTGCTGAAGATATTTCCCTTCTCCTTTAGTTTTAGCATCCAGAGCTTATTGGCTTTCTCCTGAGTTAATTTGTCCCAGAAACCTAGGCAACAAAGGTTTAGCAAGCTGGAGACATGCACTGCTTCATACTTGCTTCTAGAAAGCTGTACTGGGAAGCAACACTTCTCTCTGAGAGGTGAAATCACATTAAGGGTGCTGCAGTTTCAACTCCCCCCTCATTCTATCACTCCAAGCCCTTCCAAACAGTCCCTCCCCAGCCTTCCTGTGAGTCCCCTTCACACACTGAGATGTCTTCCAGACCTTTTTACCTGGCTGTGTGGCTAGTGATTGTTACTCTTGGCAATCAGCTAACTACACTGCCTAGTAACCAGGCTGATGTAAGAGGCAGCTCCTGCATGGAGGATGACTGTTGTGGTTTGGGTTTTTCTTACCTTTTCAAACAGAACCTCTCAGAGCAGGTTCTAGCACTCCGAAGTGTTTTCTCCATTGTGTTTTTCTTGTATGTTAAGCAAAGTGGTCAGAGTAAAGCACATTTATAGCCTCCAGGGAGTATAATATTTCATCATTGCTCAAAATCCCCTTCCCTTACTAGCTTCTTACTTCACAGATTCACAGCATGCATCAGGTTGGAAGGGACCTAAATCCCCTTCCCTTACTAGCTTCTTACTTCACAGATTCACAGCATGCATCAGGTTGGAAGGGACCTAATTCCCCTTCCCTTACTAGCTTCTTACTTCACAGATTTGCTGCATGCATCAGGATGGAAGGAACCAAATTCCCCTTCCCTTACTAGCTTCTTACTTCACAGATTTGCTGCATGCATCAGGTTGGAAGGGACCTTCAAAGCTCATCTTGTCCAGCCCCTCTGCAGGCAGCAGGGACACCTCCAACTAGAGCAGGCTTCCCAGGCCCACATCAAGGCTGATCTTGAATGTCTCCATGGATGAAGCCTCAACCACAGCCCTGGGCAACCTGTTGCAGTGTTTTGCCACTCTCATTGCTCACAATGCCCTTGTTAAATAAAACATTAAAGCTAAAGGAAGATTCTTTTCCCCATAGCTGACAGATAAACTGAAGGGCAGAACCACAACAATTCTAGCTCAGGCTTGGTGCATGACCAACTGAGGATACAATAAAGCTTTGTGTGGCCAAGCAGTGGAACACCACAGGCAGCATTCTCTTGTTCCAGGAATTTTCCTAAGGATTTTAGCACCAACTTCAAGTAACCAAGCAAATTTTCCCTTGCTATTGCCAAACTCTTCTGCTGGACAGCTCAAATTCTGGGAATCCAGCTGCTGGATTGTTAATGATTTCCCACCAGGAATCTGGAGGTTGTAAGGAAGTTGTCATAGTGCAGTTGTTTGTGGGTTTTTTTGCTGTACTGAGATTGTAGCATCCTGTGCCTTGTTTTGATGGCAGTGGAGTTAGTGATTGTGAAGCAGTGGAGACAATCAGCTAACTACACTGCCTATAAACCAAGCACTGCTCTTGTGGCAAGGTCCTGGGTATTCAAACCTAGGGAAAAAAAATAAACACTTCTATGAACATACTTTTAGCTTCTTAAATGCTCTTATAACAACAAGTAATTAACAAAGCTGGAATGAACAGCATTGGTAATATCACCCTTGGTGTTATTCTGCTAAATCAAAAGTCTTTATATCACAGAATCACAGAACTTTAGGGCTTGGAAGAAACCTCAAAAGCTCATTGAGTCCAACCCCCCCTGCCAAAGCAGGAACACCCAGCACAGGTCACCCAGGAACACATTCAGGTGGGTCTTGGAAGTCTCTAGAGAAGGAGACTCCACAACCCCTCTGGGCAGCCTGCCCCAGGCCTCTGTCAGCCTCCCACTGAAAAAAAAAAATATCCCTTCTGTTTACATGGAAATAGCACAAATTAATTGTTCTTAATAATTAAACCTTGGGCTGAATCTGTCCCAAAAATCATTTGAGGAGAGCAAAAGCAAAGCAATGCAACACTGACATGTGAATGATTGCAATGCACCACGATGGGAGGGAGAAAGTTCTTGGCATGCAGTCCTGGCTGCACAAATGTGGACTTGAGTGGAGCTGCATGCAGAGCTGGAAGCTGCAAATTTGGGCCAAAATGTCCAACACAAAAAAATGTTTTACTTGGTCTACAGATTAGTGCACACATCACAGTGACTTACCCTTGGCTGTCTCACTGGGTTGCAATTCTCCCAGAACACAGATTGTGCTGACAGTCAAATGTCAGCCTGCTCAAACCTTTTACACTCATTTGTGGTAGCTAAAGAGATCAGCAAATCTTTGGTGCAGGACAAAACTGAATCCCAGAATCACAAATCAGTCTGGGGTTTGTGGTAGCTAAAGAGATCAACAAATCTTTGGTGCAGGACAAAACTGAATCCCAGAATCACAAACCAGTCTGGGGTTTGTGGTAGCTAAAGAGATCAGCAAACCTTTGGTGCAGGACAAAACTGAATCCCAGAATCACAAACCAGTCTGGGGTTTGTGGTAGCTAAAGAGATCAGCAAACCTTTGGTGCAGGACAAAACTGAATCCCAGAATCACAAACCAGTCTGGGGGTTGTGGTAGCTAAAGAGATCAGCAAACCTTTGGTGCAGGACAAAACTGAATCCCAGAATCACAAACCAGTCTGGAGTTTGTGGTAGCTAAAGAGATCAACAAATCTTTGGTGCAGGACAAAACTGAATCCCAGAATCACAAACCAGTTTGGGTTGGAAGGGAGCACCAAAGGTCCTCTAGTCCAATCCCTCTGCAGTGAGCAGGAACATCCTACCTCTAGATCAGGTTGCCCAGAGCCTTGAATGTGTGTAAGTTATACCTTGTGTCTAATGCAAGTGTCTGCAACTGCTAATGTGGTAAACCAATCTATCAGGCAGAGTCAGTGAGGGCTCCAGGATGTGGCTGGATGCTAGCAAGAAGTTCTTCACAGCAAGAGTGATTGCCCATTGGATTGGGCTGCCTGGGGAGGTGGTGGAGGTGTTTAAAAGGAGTCTGGATGAGGCACTTGGTGCCATGAGTTAGTTAATTAGAAGGTGTTAGGTGAGAGGTTGGACTCGATGATCTCAGAGGTCTTCTCCAACCTGATTAATTCTGTGATTCTGTGGTAAGTTTGTCTGCAAATGAGACACCTTTGCAGGCTTTCACCTGGAGTGTTTCACTGTTAAAATGCATTAAAAAAGCTTTCAGGACTTACCCTGGAGAAGCTTCTCTTGTGATGATTCTGCTCCTTCACTCTTCATCTCCTTCCCTTTTGCATGGCTAACACAGCAACCTCTTCACTCAGCACCCAGAAATCTTTCACTGGCAGAAGTGCCTCTGAGGATGGTTTCTTGGGTGGTCCCTGGGTGCTCCATCTCTTCCCCTGGGACTGCTGGCTTGGTTGTCTCCAGTCTGGGCTGTGGGTCAGCCCCACGCCTCTAACCTTTGTGTACACTCTGTTGTCATGGTCACTCAGCAGAGGCTGAGCATGGAGGCTGGACTGGTGCTCTGAAGCATGCAGATGGCTCCTGCCATAGGAAGCTTTGTTGCACAACAGGTTTCTATGGACAAAGCCAATATGGAGCACAAAGGGAGTTCCACCCTTGTGCTATGGACAAATGGTTGTGTCATGGATATCTAAGGTGATCCAGGCTTTGGCAGTCCAGGCACACAGCCTCAGGCTGGTATCTGGACACTGAGGCTGCAGCCTGCTTTAATTCATACCAGAAATGCAGCTGCCATGGGAAGAGGCCCCCAGACAGAGAGCCTGGGAAAGGATGACTGTGCCCTGGCTCTGAGCTGCAGCAGGAGGCACAGGTTGGACACTGACATCCAGTGGTGACCACATCACCTCTCTGTTCCTCGGGGGCCTGGCCAGACATTTCCCTCTGCTTGCTCTCTACCTGTCTCTCACTGCCTTGCATTTCATCTCTTCTTTGCTCTTTTCTTCCTCACAATCACCTCCAACACAACCCCATCCTGCCACCACATTTTGGAGGGACAGAAGTCAGACAGATCAGTCTGTATGGATCAGGGCAATGCTGACTGTCCCCACTTTAAGTTGTCCTCTGCTCCTTGTTCTGCACTGCCCCTTTTTGTGTTAGGACATCTCAGGGAATAACTCAACATTTTCTGGGGTTTATATCAAGAGTTTGGAACTTCAGCTGCTTACCTGGGGGATTGTCTCTCATCCATCATCCAGAAGAGCCAAATGGCTTGGAGGAGGAAGGTTGCTGCTATCGAGCTGCACTTTGCCTTCTTCCATCTACTCCATCCTTTAAAGCAAGAGAACTGCAACGAGTGACTGTCCCCAGCAGTGTGTTTAGGGAAGCAGTGTTTGCTCTTGGGTTGGCCTGCAGTTACTAGAGAAACTGTCCCTGACACAGTTTCCCCTTGGTAGTTCATGTCTAGACTTGCCTGGTGGCCCAGGAGACCCACAATTTAATCTGGCTAAGAATGCTGGTGTTGAGTTAGGAGCCTGATCTGAATCCCACTGAAACCTTTGGGCAGGCTTCTGTAGATTTCAGCCAGCTCTGGATCAGTCCCCTGAATGTCCATGCACTGCAATGCAGTGGGTTGGGTTTGCAGTGGGTTGGGTTTGCATGGTTTGGGTGTGCATGGTTTGGGTTTGCATGGTTTGGGTTTGCATGGTTTGGGTTTGCAGTGGTTTGGGTTTGCATGGTTTGGGTGTGCATGGTTTGGGTTTGCAGTGGTTTGGGTGTGCATGGTTTGGGTTTGCAGGAACACCCTGGAGGTGTTCAAGGCCAGGCTGGATGAGGCCTTGAGTGACCTGCACTAGTGGGAGGTGTCCCTGCCTATGGCAGGGGGTTGGAACTGGCTGATCCTTGAGGTCCCTTCCAACCTTCCCATTCTATGGTTCTATGTTGGAATAAAGCCAAAGAGGTCTCAGTTAGCCTGGAATCCAGCATGTGAGTTAGTCTGACAAGGCACATCTGAGTGTCATTACCTTCCCCAAACCCACCTGATTTCCTCTTCTATATAAACCCTAAGGAAGCTGCACTAAAGGAAGAGTGAGGGAGGATTTGGGTGGGAGTTTCTATCACTCTCTTCTGTATGACTGCTGTAGATTCTTGTAGCTTTATTTCTGAGTGTTTGGTGACTTTGAAGCTGTCTGTGAAGCCCATCTCAGGTTTTCAACTGCTCTGGTCTTAGAAGGTAAATGTTGTCTTCCTTGAATGTAAAAAGCCTCTGTGACAGCTGCTAATTGTGGAGTGTAATATGGAGCATAGCAATGAGCACTGCATTTTGAGCTCTTTGTTGCTTGGTGTGAGTGTCTTCCAGGGATGCACTGAACTCATCTCGCTCCCCAGAGCTACAGGTATCAGCTGTTTGGCAAAGTGGTGTTTCCAGGCTCTGTCACAGCTCATGCAGGTTTTGCAGCAGCTCATTTTGGAGCCTGAGAGTTACTAAATCTCTCTGGTGTGGTGTTTTCACCTCTGCTGCTGCCTCTCCAACAGCTGAAGCACCTGGTGCACTTCCCCTTAAAATGAAAGATGAAATTGCTGCCACAGTCTTCTTCATCACGAGGCTAGTGAAAAGGGAAGACAAGCTGAGCAAGCATAAGGTGGAGACCTTTGCAGCTAAGCTGACAACAATACTGTTTGAGAAGTACAAGAATCACTGGTACTTGGACAATCCTTCCAGAGGACAAGCCTTCAGGTGAGACACCTTTAGCAGAAAGGGATGGGGAATGGAGCTTCTGCATGGTATTTATGGCACAGGGAGGACTTTCAGTGTCTGGAGTTCTTCAATTGGAAATATGTGAAACAAACCTCAAAGAGAGCCTCTTAGCTGTCCCTCAAGCTTGAGGGCAGAAGTGTCACTGATCCTGAAAGTGGCTTCACAGGCTATGACTCTGCAGCTGTGTGGTTGAGGTGGAATTTTAAAGACAAATGTCTAACCCTTTGACCTTTTGACATGCAGAGTTCAAGTTGGCTTCAACTACCTGAAAGGAGGTTGTAGCCAGGTGGGGTTGGGCTCTGCTGCCAGGCCCCCAGGGACAGAACAAGAGGATATAGCCTTAAGCTGTGCCAGAGCAGGTTCAGGGTGGATGTTAGGAAGAAATTCTTGGCAGAGAGAGTGATTGGCATTGGAATGGGCTGCCCAGGGAGGTGGTGGAGTGCCCATCCTTGGAGGTGTTCAAGAGGAGGCTGCATGAGGCACTTAGTGCCATGGGTTAGTGAATTAGGGTTAGGAGATAGGTTGGACTCGATGACCTTGAAGGTCTTTTCCAACCTGGTTTATTCTGATTCAAGTTGCAGAGTTGACTGCTTTTAATCCCCTTGAAAATGACTGAAGGGAGTCACTGTGGATTGTTAGGAACTAACAAGACCTGGTTTGGGCTTGTGAATTAGCTTGTGAGGCTAACTTGCTGATTGAGGCGAGAACTTGCATCACCAGGTGGAATATGTTGAGGAAATAAATTAATGGAGTGCAGGAGCAGGACTTGCAAAGCTGCAGTGGAATCTTAAGTCCATCTGCACTTTGTTCTTATGCAGGTGCATAAGGATAAACAAACATCAAACAAGAGACCCACTGCTGGAGCAAGCTTGTGTGGAGAGCAATGTGGACTTTGATAAGCTTGGCTTGCCAAAGGAGATGACACTGTGGGTTGATCCCTTTGAGGTGTGCTGCAGGTGAGTTGGGAGGCTGTGGCTGCTCCACGTTAAATGCTCAGTGCAAAGCTAATCAGCTCTAAGCCTGTCAGTAGGCTTTACTGGACAGCTGTGCTGGGCAGGGTCTTGAAGCAGATCATCTCCAGTGCCTTCACACAGCACAGGCAGGGCACCTGGGCACAGTGGTTTCATGAAGGGCAGGTCCTGCTTGATGAACCTGATCTCTTCTTAGGACCAGGCAGCTGCTTTGTGGATTGGGGGGTTAGCTGTGGGTGCTTAGCTGGGCTTTAATAAAGCCTTTGACTATCTCCTGCAGCACCCTCCTGGAGAAACTGCCTCATGGCTTGAATGGGTGAGAGCTTTGCTTGGTGAAGAACCTACAGGGTGGGCCCAAAGAGTGATGGGGGATGCAGTTAACTCTGGCAGCCTGATGTGCCCCAGGGCTCAGTGCTGGGGCCAGCTCTCTTTAACATCTTTACTGCTGATCTGGATGAGGGGATTGAGGCACCCTCGGGCAGCTTGCAGGTGACACTAAACTAGGAGGAATGGGGGTGTAGTCTGGAGAGGAGGCAAAGGAGTGACCTTATTGCTCCCTACAGCTCCCTGAAAGGAGGTGAAACAAGAAGGGTGTCAGTCTCTTCTCCCTGGTCAGAAGTGGTAGGAAGAGAAGTAGCCTCAAGTTGTTCCAGAGGAGGCTTAGAGTAGAAGACACTTTCTCATTGTAAGGCTTGTTAAACACTGGAACAGGCTCCCAGGGAGACTGCTGAGTCACCTTCCTTGAGCATGCTTAAGGACCACATGTGTCTAAGGCAATGGTTTATCACCAGAGCTGGGAGGGTTAGGAAATGGTTGGGCTCAATGATCCAAAAGGTCTTTTCCAGCTGACTGGGCTCTGCGGTCTCCATCACCCCAGGTACGGTGAGAAGAACAGACCCTTCACCGTTGCACACTTCGAGGGTGAGGAGAACCCAGAGCTCCCTCAGCAGATCAGCTATGCCGTTGACAGAGCAGCTCTAGACTACCACTCTGGCGTCTCTTCGGACGAGGAGAGCTTCAGCAAGGAGCCGAAAGCTATCCCCACTGTCAGCAACCCTAACAGCGTCTACCAGGTGAGCCTATGGCTGGAGCACTGCATGCCGGCACCTGCCCTCCTGGGTGCTTCCCGAAGGAATGCAGCAAACTGATGGCAGGGCCTGGGGTCGCCTGGGGCTCGTGGGGCCGAGCCTGGGGGCGCGGG
>VWZE01007721.1:19982-31926 GCA_013396675.1 Eubucco bourcierii | reverse complement strand
GGCGGGGCCTGGTGTCGCCCCGGGTGCGTGGGGCTGAGAGCGTGCGGGGCCTGGCGTGGCCCCCGGGGCTCGCGTGGGGGCGGGGCCTGGCGTGGCCCCCGGGGCTCGCGTGGGGGCGGGGCCTGGCCTTGCCCCGCCTTTCCCAAAGCTGTTTCAAGTTTCTGCCCTTTGCTGCTGTTCAGTTCAGCGACTTCTACAAGGCGCCCGTACAGCCCTGGTCTCAGTATCTCCACAGGAGGACCTTTATGAGCGATGGCTGCTGCTATGCCCAGCACAGGGCTTACAAAACCTACAGGCCAACAGCTGCCTTCACAGGACTGCGAGTCGATAGGTACCACTGGGTCAACACCAAGCGGTAGCTCTGTGTCAGCACCTGCTGAGGCACTGAGCTCTGTGGGATGTGGTGGAGCCTGTCAATAGCGAGAGGAGTTAAAACCAGAAAGCACTTCCTGTCCAATCCCTTTTTGTCTTCCTTTTTGTACTTGTGAAACTCTTCCGGGGATGGGGGTGGGGGTTTATGATGTGACCTTTTTAAAATGTTTTATTCATGTAAATATAAGACTGAAAATTTCGTGGGAGGCTTTGCTTGTAAGTCAAAAAGGAAATGCATTTATCAATAAATCTGCTCATGGTTTGTTTTGGTTTTTTTAAAGCCACCTGATCTGCTCTCCGTGCTCTGAAGGGTGTTTAAAGCTGCTTTTGGTGACAGCTACAAGCAAGCCAAGGAGGATAAAAACATTCTCCAGGATGCATTGGGCAATGATTTGCTTTCTTCTGACAAAGTTAGCAGGAGTAGCTGTTGTGAGCAAGAATACCTACATATCACAGGATCAGCTCCTTGAGTAAAGCTTTAGTACATGCAGCTGTGGGGGCTGCCCTGGTGCTCTGGCAGGGCTCCTCTCTCTTGGCTGCAGCTTACAGCCTCATGGGCAGCAGAGGAGGACAGTGGTGGTGTAGCTTTGCCCAGCTGTAGGCTAACACATCCTGCAGAATGGTGGAGCTCTTAGCTCTGAGGACACCCAGCAGCAATCTGGCAGTGCTGTGGCCCATAGGAATCTTTTGTAGCTCTGCATGACTGGAGCCAAGCTGGCTTCTACCTAGTCCGGGGCTCCAGGGAGACTGAATCTCAGCAGGGAGGAACTGTGATAGCCCAATCCCCTACTGACCCTGTGGCAGGACAGGGCTGACAGCCTTAGTGCCTCTCTTGTCTCAAGGTGTGACATAGAATGGGAAGGTTGGAAGGGACCTCAAAGCTCAACCAGCTCCAACCCCCTGCCATAGGCAGGGACACCTCCCACTAGTACAGGTCACTCAAGGCCTCATCCAGTCAGGTCCTGAACACCTCCAGGGAGGTTGTGGAGCACAGAATCACCCAATGTGATCAAAGATCACATTCTGTTCTGTGCTCCACAACCTTCCTGGGCAACCTGTGCCAGTGTCTCCTCACCCTCCCTCTCTGTGCTCCACAACCTCCCTGGGCAACCTGTGCCAGTGTCTCACCACCTTCACTGCAAACAACTTCCTCCTAACATCCGTTTTCAATCTCCCCTTTGCCAGGTCAAACCCATTGCCCCTTGTCCTGGCACTGCAAGCCCTTGTCCATAGTCCCTCCCCAACCTTCCTGTAGCCCCCTTCAGATACTGGAAGGCTGGTGTAAGGTCTCCTGGAAGCCTTCCCTTCCCCAGGCAGCAGAGCCTCAAGTCTCTCAGCTTGTCCTCACAACAGAGCTGCTGCAGCCACAGAAGACCCTCTTGGAATGCAGACCTACCACCAGCAACTTGGCCTATTGCTGTGACATCCTCGCTGGATCCAAGGAGCGGTGACATCCTCTCTGCTTCCCTCTCCCCATTATCTTCTCTTGAGGGGATATTAAATTCTCTGGAGTTGAAGGGAATTCTCTGGGGCTCTCTGAGCTTTTGCTGCAATGTTTGGGTACAGGCAGAAATGTTATGTAGGCCAAAGTCCTTTTAAATTACTATTATTTATTTGAATTGCATTCTTATTATTTCAATTGCTTTATTTAAATTGTTTTGGTTTTTTATTATTGCTACTTCAATTGCTCTATTATTATTACTACTACTTCAATTGCTTTCACTTAAGGAGCCTTTAGTATGAATGTGGGGGAGGGGGTGTGAAATCACTACTGTTTTGACAACCCTAAGATCTGTTTTAGCCTAAGGCACAAGGACAAATGCAGAGGACCAAGTGAGAACCAAACTCCTAAGTCTTCAGCTGAGAGCCATTACAACTCTCTGCCCGGGGCTATTTTCTCTGCTCAGGCATCTCTTTGTTTCACCAGGCAATCTTTCTCCAACCTAGGTACTTCAAGGTAGTGAGGAAGCAGCTCTTGGTTGCCTTCACTCTTTACAAAGTGATGTTCAGCCTCTGTGAAATGCACCAACTCCTCAGTTAAGAGATCCACTTCATCCTCATGTTCAGAAGGGGACAAGTAAGCACCTGGTTCCTCTTCAGACCTGAAAAAGGGAGAGGCATTCTTAAAACCAGAGAGTAGCCATGTCAGTGGTCATATAATAGCCATAAACTCTTCCCAGGAGCAAACCAGGACAGATTCCACTGGAGCTGAACTGTTCTGGTACTGAGAAAGAGATGGGAGCTGGCAATCAGCCTTTGACACATCCTAGCATCACATCTGTCCCTGATACACCATGCCAGGGTGTAGAAGGTTACAGAAATAGGCTTTGTAAGTATTAAGGGAGGCAGTGATGGAGAGCTGTGGTGATTTCATAGAATCATAGAATCATAGAATGGGAAGGTTGGAAGGGACCTCAAGGATCATCTAGTTCCAACCCCCTGCCATAGGCAGGGACACCTCCCACTAGTACAGCTCACTCAAGGCCTCATCCAATCTGGCCTTGAACACCTCCAGGGAGGGAGCATCCACAACCTCCCTGGGCAACCTGTGCCAGTGTCTCACCACCCTCACTGTAAAGAACTTCCTCCTAACATCTAGTCTAAATCTCCCCTCTGCCAGTTTAAGCCCATTGCCCCTTGTCCTGTCATTGCAGGACCTTGTAAATAATCCTTCCCCAGCCTTCCTGTAGGCCCCCTTCAGATACTGGAAGGCTACTATCAGGTCCCCTCGAAGCCTTCTCTTCTCCAGGCTGAAGAGCCCCAACTCCCTCAGCCTGTCCTCATAGGAGAGCTGCTCCAGCCCTCTGATCATCTTTGTGGCCCTCCTCTGGACCCGCTCCAACACTTCCATGTCCTTCCTGTGCTGAGGGTTCCAGAACTGCACACAGTACTCCAGGTGGGGTCTGACGAGAGCAGAGTAAAGGGGCAGAATCACCTCCCTTGCCCTGCTGGCCACGCTTCTCTTGATGCAGCCTAGGACTCGGTTGGCTGTCTGGGCTGCATGTGCACACTGCAGGCTCATGTTGAGCTTTTCATCAACCCAGACTCCAAGGTCCTTTTCCTCAGGGCTGCTCTCCAGCCATTCACCACCCAGCCTGTATTTGTGCTTGGGATTGTGCCTACCCAGGTGCAGGACCTTACACTTGGCCTTATTGAATTTCATCAGGTTGGCCTGGGCCCAACTCTCCAGCCTGTCCAGGTCCCTCTGGATGGCATCCCTGCCCTCTAGCAAGTCGACTGTGCCACACAGCTTGGTGTCATCTGCAAACTTGCTGAGGGTGCACTCCATTCCTCTGTCCTCTGATTTGCTTTGCATCAGCCTCCTGACATTGGGCAGTTGTGGCTACCTTAACACAACAGTTGCTACTTGCTTCTGTCAAGTGGTTCTTACCATGTCCTCCATCCACAGCTGCCCTTTCCATGGTGGGAATGCTCTTTGGTGTTCACAAGGGAAGTGTCATTTAGTGCTTCCTCAAACTTTCTGTGGAGCAGGAGCCTGTTCTTCATATATGAAGCAATAAGCACAGAGGTGGAAAAAAGCAGATCAGTCTCAGTTAAAAACAAAACCTTTTTACAGATTCTTCAGCTACCTTTTTCTATGGTTCTCCTTCTCATGCAGATTTGTGCATCTTTAATGCATTGAAGCCAAATTTTTTTCCAGGCATGTGATATTTTTCAGATCAACCAGACCAGGCCTCCCAGTCTTTCTCATTGCCTTCTTAAAGGTTCACCTCCAAAAAGTTGGGAAGTGAGATTCATTTCTTCCTTGGGGAATGATTCTTCCTTCAGCAATTTCTGACCTGGCCCACAAGGGCTAAATATTCAAATCTGAGGAACCAAACAACCCAGAACATCCTTTGAGCAAATGATGTGATGAGGCTTTAAGAAATATTATGGCAGCTCCTTACTGCCCAGCACACATTTTTCCAGCAGGAGACAACAAATATTTTGGTGTTCAAGACTTGAAATTGTTTGGTTTTTAGAACCTTTATAACAATGTAAATAAGCAGAAGTTTAATGTGGGAGAGGAAATTGCAACACTGAAGTAGATGATTTGAGATCTCTCCCACCTTAACCCATTCTATGATCTGCTCAACAGACAAATTGATGTTGTGCTCAGAGTTGAAACCTTTGCTGCTGGAGCAGAGAGAGGAGAGCTGCCAGAAGAATGTAGACCTATGTGGACAAGACATAGATCAAGAGAAGACAAACACAACCTCTGTGGTAGCACACAGCAGGAGCAGCAAACTTAGAGCCAGTGTAGCCTGTTGGTTGCATATTACAACATGAATTATTTTGCAGCCTCTGAAATATTGAAGGTCTGCAACTCAAAAGGAGGTTTTTACACACATGACCATGCCTAAAACTACAAGAAGAGGAAAGAGTATTAAAATGTAGTTTGTTCTTCCTGAGCTCTACCTGCTCTTTGGCTCTCTCGTTGTGCTCTCGTGAACCTCCTTCTCTCCTGGATTTCTCAGTGCCTTTATCCAAAGGTTTTTCAGTGAAGAGATTTCATTTGTGATCTTTTCAGCTGTAGCTTTGACCTGAGGTACAAAAATAAAAGAGAAGGATGTTGTAGTAAGAAGGCAAGAGGTGATGTGGTTGAGCTGGTCTCAGAAACACACAGATGCTACCTTGTCTCATTTCTCCATGCTGCTCAGCTGTTAAGTGCTTGCTGCACTGTCAGCTCCCTCTGCTGTCCTTGAAATGATGAATGAAGCAGAAGGGGTTGACTTGGAGAAGACTTAAAACATCCAAACTGCTACCATAGGCAGGGTGACCTCCCACCAGACCAGGATCTTCAAGGGCTCAACCAACCTGGTCTTGAACACCTCCAGGGAGGTTGTGGAGCACAGAAGCACCCAACGTGATCAAAGATCACGTTGGGTGCTTCTGTGCTCCACAACCTCCCTGGGCAACCTGTGCCAGTGTCTCACCACCCTCACTACAAACAACTTCCTCCTAACATCCACTTTCAATCTCTCCTCTGACACTTCAAACCCATTGCCCTTGTCCTGCCATTCCCAGACCTTGTCAATAGTCCCTCCCCAGCCTTCCTGCAGCCCCCTTCAGACCCTGCAAGGCCACTCCAAGCTCTCCTGAAAGCCTTCTCCTCTGCAGGCTGCAGAGCCCCAACTCTCTCAGCCTGTCCTCACAGCAGAGCTGCTGCAGCCCTCTCAGCATCTTGGTGGCCTCCTCTGGACCCACTCCATATTTATTTCACCTGCAGCTCTCCAGTGTTTAGGTTAGGAAATTCATATTTCCTTTTCACAGGTGAAAGATTGAAGCTGGAAGATGAAAACCCTTCCTCAAAACAATATCAGTTCAGTGCAGAGCCACCAGGAAAACAAAATGTTCTGCCTTAACCTCACTGATTTTTTTTCCCCACTGTAGGTTATAAACTCATATTGCTAAGGATCTTCTTACCTGCTTCATGTCATGATAAAAGTTGGAATAAAACACATACCTGACAGCACAAGGCTCATGAAACAATGGTAGCAAAGCAAATGCCATGTATTAGGTCCTTTCAGCATAAATATGAGTGCCCTCAAAAAGACAACTTACCTCTTCTTTGAACTGGTCCAGTTTGCTTGTGACAGACTGTGACTGCCTCAGCAGGAGTTCAAAGAAAACCTTGGTGTTAAATGCTTCAAGGTCTATCTGCTCTGCAGCCTCCCAGCCATCATCCCTCTCCAGAAAGCAGCCTGCAGCAGGGACATTCATTTATTAGGGGTTTTGGCATGTAAATCAGTGCAGCTAAAGATGGAGTTTTGGCTCCATTCCCTGTAAGTCCCACTGCTCTTTACCCTTTTTGCTCTCTGACCTGTCCCATGGTGTTGAGATGCTTGAATGTGCCCAGAGAAGGGCAGCAAGGTTGGGGAGGGGACACAGCCCTGTGAGGAGAGGCTGAGGGAGCTGGGGGTGTGCAGCCTGCAGAAGAAGAGGCTCAGGGCAGAGCTCATTGCTCTCTGCAGCTACCTGAAGGAAGGTTGTGGCCAGCTGGGGTTGGGCTCTGCTGCCAGGGACAGAAGAAGAGGACACAGCCTCAAGCTGTGCCAGGGCAGGGTCAGGCTGGATGTTAGGAAGAAGTTCTTGGCAGAAAGAGAGATTGGCATTGGAATGGGCTGCCCAGGGAGGTGGTGCAGTGCCCACCCCTGGAGGTGTTTAAGAGGAGGCTGCAGGAGGCACTTGGTGCCAGGGCTTAGTGAATTAGAAGGTGTTAGGTGCCTGTGCCAGGGGGTTAGAACTGGATGATCTTTGAGGTCTCTTCCAACTTTACCATTCTATGATTCTAGGTTGGACTCCATGATCCTAGAGGTCTCCTGTCACCTGTTTAACCTGTGATCCCGTGTTGCAGGTGTCAGCACTCACACTACCTTTGTTTTGCAGCCAGGGATGGTGCTTTCTGATGGAGGAGACTGCTGGCACTTTGGAGGAGTAGCTGTCCAGGTTATGCTTCAGCTGCTGCCTTCGAAATGGAGGGCAGGGAGTGCCTCTGTGTGACCAGCTAAGCCTCTGACACAGCAGCTGCAAAGCACACCCCAGGTTAAACAAGTAAGTTCCTTTCCTTGTTTTGCCATGCTCTCTTGAGGTGTTTCACACATCCTTCACTCAGCAAAGCAGGAGGCATCATCACTTGTTAAGCAAAGGAGCTGAGGTTCTCAGTAACTCTTACTTACTGTCAGTACCAGCGAGGCAATAAGCACCAGGAGAAGTCCTGTGGTTACTCCAGCAATTGCTGTCCAGTCAGGTTTCAGCAGCAGGGGTTGGTTTTTGGCAATGCCAATCTGTACAGCATGTCTGGGGGTGGTGGGGAAGAAAGGTCCCTCCTCATAACACTGTCCTCCAGCTGGCATGACCCTGATGTACTTGGTGAGAGGAGCAGAGATACAATCATAGAATGGGAAGGTTGGAAGGGACCTCAAAGCTCAGCCAGTTCCAACCCCCTGTCATAGGCAGGGACACCTCCCACTAGTGCAGGGCACTCAGGGACTCATCCAGCCTGGTCCTGAACATCTCCAGGGAGGTTGTGGAGCACAGAAGCACCCAACGTGATCTTTGATCACGTTGGGTGCTTCTGTGCTCCACAACCTCCCTGAGCAACCTGTGCCAGTCTCTCACCACCCTCACTGCAAACAACTTCCTTCTAACATCCACTTTCAGTCTCCCCTCTGACACTCCAAACCCATTCCCCTTGTCCTGCCATTCCCAGCCCTTCTCAATAGTCCCTCCCCAGCCTTCCTGCAGCCCCCTTCAGACCCTGCAAGGCCACTCCAAGCTCTCCTGGAAGCCTTCTCCTCTCCAGGCTGCACAGCCCCAACTCTCTCAGCCTGTCCTCACAGCAGAGCTGCTGCAGCCCTCTCAGCATCTTCATGGCCTCCTCAGGACCCACTCCAACAGTTCCATGTCCTTCCTGTGCTGATCTAAGCACCCATGCTGACCCAAACATGAAGAGCACTATAATTTGTCTGTCACCTTAAGGCTTTGCAGCAGCTGCACCATTTGGCACTTAAATGTGCCTGGGTCAGCAGTAGTGTGGCCAGAAGGAGCAGGGATTATACTCCTGTACTTGGCCACACCTTGAGTACTGGGTTTAGTTTTGGGACCCTCACTTTAAGAAGGATGTTGAGGGGCTGGAAGAGGTCCAGAGAAGGGCAGCAAAGCTGGGGGAGGGTCTGGTTAACAAGAGCAGAGAGGAGCAACTGAGGGACGTGGGGCTGGTCAGCCTGGAGAAAATGAGGCAGAGGGGAGACCTCGTTGCTCTCCACAGGCAGGTGGTTGCAGTGAGGTGAGGGTTGGGCTCTGCTCCCTAGTCTCAGGGGATAGAAGGACAGGAAATGGCCTGAAATTGTGCCAGGGGAGGGTTAGGTTGGAGATGAGGAAAAGATTCTTTGCTGCAGAAGTGCTCAGTCTGCCCAGGGAGGTGGTGAAGTCTCCGTGCCTGGAGGTGTTCAAGAAAGGTGTAGCCATGGCCCCTGGGGAGATGGTTTGGTGGCCATGGTGGTGTTAGGTCAGTGGTTGAACTCTGAGAGGCCTTTTCCAAACCAAACAAGCCTGTGACTCTGTGCAGCAGGATGCATGCAGACTCAGGTGCTTGCTGCTGGCCTCAGCTGTGCAGTCTGATGGACAGAGATGGGAAGCTGCTCACTGTTATGTTTTAGAACCCTTCTGTTCCCAAACACTCCCATGGGACATGGAATGCTTTGCTAAGAGGGACACTGCCACTGCAGAGAGGATTCCTTGCCACAAACCATTTTTTTGTGCTGGTTGCTGCTCAGCTGTAGCACATAGGTACCAGGGGACTGGAACTGGAAAAAGAAGAGGAGGAACTTTTGGGAGGCCTCTTTGACTTCCTCCCTGAGGCTTCGAAGCTCTCCCCAGTCAAAGTCAGCATTGGTGTTGTACAGGTTGTGTCTAGGAGCAAAAGCACAGAGGTTGCCTCTTGTCACTACCCACTTGTTTTGGTGCAGACTCAGAACCACTGCAGCCTTTTGCTGGGGCATAGTTGTCACTGAAGCTTCATCTATGCCACTGAGGGTCAGTGGATTTAGGCATTGAACTTCTAATTGCCCTCAAACCATTCCCCCTTGCCCTGTCTGCAGACATTCTCATGAGCAGTCCCTCTCCAGCCTTGCTGTAGGATCCCTTCAGCTGTTGGCAGGCAGCTCTAAGGTCCCCCTGGAGTCTTCTCCTGGCTGAACTCGCCCAGCTTCCTCAGCCTGTCCTCACAGCAGAGCTACTCCAGCCCTTGAATCATAGAATGGGAAGGTTGGAAGGGACCTCAAAGCTCATCCAGTTCTAAGCCCCTACCATAGGCAGGGACACCTCCCACTAGCACAGGGCACTCAAGACCTCATCCAACCTGGCCTTGAACACCTCCAGGGAGGGAGCATCCACAGCCTCCCTGGCCAACCTGTGCCAGTCTCTCACCACCCTCACTGCAAACAACTTCCTCCTAACATCCACTTTCAATCTCCCCTCTGACACTTCAAACCCATTCCCCTTGTCCTGCCATTCCCAACCCTTGTCAATAGTCCCTCCCCAGCCCTCCTGCAGCCCCCTTCAGACCCTACAAGGCTACTCTAAGGTCACCTCAAATCATCTTTGTTGCCTCCTCTGGAGTCTCTCCAACAAGTGGAAATTGCTGCCTTGTTCTTTGCAGCTTAAGTGAAAAACTCTACCTTCAGCATCTGTACTTACAGGTCATACACTGGGAAATGCTCCTTGGACACAATGAACATGATGACCACATTGGCACTGATGCAGGTGGTAGGGTTTAAGATGCCAGTGAACAGGAGTTGTGATGTGGAGCTTGAAGCTGTCAGGCTTTGTACCCAGGCAGACTCATGCTCCTCATGGCCATTCCTGGCTGTGAAAGCACAAATCTCATTAGGCTTGGATCACTGCAGGTGATTTTTCTATCTAGAGAACAGCTGCAGGAGGTAGCATTTCCTTTTCATTCTCATGCCTAAGCTTTACCTTGGGCACCTAGATAAAGTTTGCTGTCAAGAGAGCAGGCAGATAGACAACTGGCATGGTCCTGACATTGGGTTCATAGTCACAGGATGGTTTGGGTTGGAAGGGACCTTCAAGGTCATCCAGTTCCAAACCCCTGCCATGGAGCAGGTTGCTCAAGGGCTCATCCAACCTGGCCTTGAACACCTCCAGGGAGGTTGTGGAGCACAGAAGCACAGAATGTGATCTTTGATCACATTCTGTGCTTCTGTGCTCCACAACCTCCCTGGGCAACCTGTGCCAGTGTCTCCTCACCCTCCTTAGACAACCTGTGCCCACATCTCTGTGCTCCACAACCTCCCTGGAGGTGTTCAAGGCCAGGTTGGATGAGCCCTTGAGCAACCTGGCCTGGTAGCAGATGTCCCTGCAGAGGGGTTGGAAATGGATGATGTTTAAGTTCCCTTCCAACCCATTTTGTGAATCTCTGAAGCTCTGGAGATGGTTGAGAAGACAAAGCACAACTAAACCTCAGAGCAGCTGTTTTAAATAGATGCTTTGGAGCCTTCCAGGAGAACTTACCTGGAGCTGTTGCTGGAGAAAGTTGAGTTTTGTGCTGTGATGAAGCTTCGTTTAGCACCATGAAGTTGTGGAGCAGTTGTGGGTCAGGATTGTACACCCCTAAAAAGCCTTTCCCTGGAGCAGCATAAAGAGCATTGATCACTTTAGCTTTTCCTTTAGGCTCAGGGAGTATCCACTCACCAAAGCACCCTGAGGAAGACCTACAAAACCTAAAGCAGCATTTTGATTATTCCCCTTCTTATCTCAGGGCAGTTTTTGTTCTTTCCCTTACCACTCATTTTCACCATGTATGTTGGGGGGCTGATTTTGCTTTGTTCTGGAGAGCAGACATCTCTCAAAGAGGAGTGTGGTCGTAGGAGAACTGTTCTTAGTTCTTGTAAGGACACAGCAGTCTGAGAAGAAAAGAGTTCAGAAGGGTTTGTTGTTGTTTTTCTTTGCATGAAGCTGTCAGTTGCTATGTGAGGGTTCTAAGAGCTGCTTTCTGTGTTCAAGGAGGGGGAAAAAAAAAGGGTTGAAGGTGTCCTGTGGTTAAAAGATTATTCAGAGGATGGGTTGGCTTGGAAGGGATCTTTAAGATCACCAAACTCCCCAGTTTCAGAGGGATAGGGACCTGCTGGAGAGTCCAAGGGAGGGCTGTGAGGATGCTGAGGGGACTGAGCACTGCCTGGGGAGGAGAGGCTGAGGGACCTGGGGCTGTGCTGTCTGGAGAGGAGAAGACTGAGAGGGGATCTAAAAAATGCTTATAAATCTCTGAGGGCTGGGGGTCAGGAGAGGGGGACAGGCTCTGCTCACTGCTGCCTGGGATAGGACAAGCANGTTCTGTGTGCCCTGAGCTGCATTGTCTGGTCCTGCTCTGGCAGGGGGCTTGGACTGGATGAGCTCTGTGGGTCTCTTCTAACCCCTAACATCCTCTGAGCCTGCATGATCCAACCTACCATGGGCAAGGAGACCTTCCCCTAGCCCAAGTTGCTCAAGACCTCATCCAACCTGGCCATGAACACCTCCAGGGAGGGGACTTCCACAGCCTCCCTGGGCAACCTGTTCCAGTGCCTCCTCACCCTCACTCCAAAGAACAGAAATTACTAAAGGCAGCAACAATGGGCAGGTTGTGACAACAGCTCCAGCTCTTACCTTGCTCCCATTGCTCTGAGTGATAAGCAGCTGAATGTTTTGCTCTGCACAAGTGACTTGCAGAGTAGCTTTTTGTTGTCTTCTACACTGAGAGTTGCACACACTCTCCAGACTGACAGTCTGACAAATGCAGAGCCCAAGAACCTTGTCATAGCCTTGATAATCTCTGGGGATGGCACAAACCTGCAGGAAGAATAAAAAGAACAAACCATCAGTGCAAGTAATGCTCCTTAAGTGAGAAAGGAAGTACAGGCTGGGTGGGGAATGGCTGAGAGCAGCCCTGAGGAACAGGCCCTGGGGGTCTGGGCTGAGGAAAAGCTCAACCTGAGGCTGCAGTGTGAGTGCAGCCCAGACAGCAACTGTGTGCTGGGCTGCAGCAAGAGCAGTGTGGGCAGCAGGGCAAGGG
>VWZE01007720.1:21205-34119 GCA_013396675.1 Eubucco bourcierii | reverse complement strand
AGCTACCTGAAGGGTGCTTGTAGCCAGGAGGAGGTTGCTTTCTTCTCTCAGGCAAGCAGCAGCAGAACAAGAGGACACAGTCTCAAGCTGTGGCAGGGGAAGTTTAGGCTGGAGGTGAGGAGAAAGTTGTTGCCTGAGAGAGTCATTGACTGCTGGAATGGGCTGCCCAGGGAGGTGGTGGAGTCAGCGTCCCTGGAGGTGTTCAAGGCGGGTTTGGACGTGGCACTTGGTGCCATGGTCTGGTCTTGAGGGCTGTGGGAATGGGTTGGACCTGATGAGCTTTGAGGTCTCTTCCAACCTTGGTGACACTCTGATACTGTAAAACAGTTGCAGTGTAATAAGGTCATGGTCACTCAGCAACCATCACAGCCACAGGCACAGGCTGAGAGAGTTGGAGTTGATCAGCATGGAGAAGAGAAGGCTTCAAGGAGATCTTGTAGTGGCCTCTCAGCACCTGAAGAGGGTTACAAGCAAGCCAGGAAGGGACTTTTTACAGGGACTGGGGGTGGGGGGTAACAGAATTATAGAATCAACCAGATTGGAAGAGACCTCCAAGCTCATCCAGCCCAACCTATAGAATCATAGAATTGTAAGGTTGGAAGGGACCTCAAAGCTCATCCAGTTCCAAACCCCTGTCATAGGCAGGGACACCTCCCACTAGCACAGGTCACTCAAGGCCTCATCCGACCTTGCCCTGAACACTTTCAGGGAGGTTGTGGAGCACAGAATCACCCAATGTGCTCTCTTGGTGATCACATTGGGTGCTTCTGTGCTCCACAACCTCCCTGGGCAACCTATGCCAGTGTCTCACCACCCTCACTGCAAACAACTTCCTCCTAACATCCACTTTCACTCTCCCCTCTGCCACTTCAAACCTATTGCCCCTTGTTCTGTCCCTTGTCAATAGTCCCTCCTCAGCCTTCCTGGAGCCCACTTCAGATCCTGGAAGGCTACTCTAAGGTCTCCTGGAAGCCTTCTCTTCTCCAGACTGAAGAGTCCCAAACCCATCACCCAGCCCTACACAATCAACTAGACCATAGCACCAACAAGAGAGAATGGCTTGAAGCTTGAGGAGGGCAGATTGAGACTGGAGAGGAGGATGAAATTTTTGACAGGGAGGGTGGGTAGACACCAGCACAGGCTGCCCAAGGAGGTTGTGGATGTGGCCTCCCTAGAAGCATTCCAGACCAGGTTGGATGAGACCTTGAAGAGTCTGGACTGACAGGAGGTGTCCCCACAAAAGGCATGGGAATTGGAACTGACTGATCTTCAAGGTCCCTTCCAACCCAAACCATTCTATGAAGCTGTACATAGGTGGTCACAGCACCCAGCTAGGAGCCTGTACTGCTGCACTGTTGTGCATTCTGGTTTTGGGGAGCCCCAGATTGTCAGGGAAGGGATGGTTTGGAACAGTGAGCAGCTTCTCCTTCCTAGTGTGACAAACCTGCTAGTGAAAAAGTGTGTGCATGGATCCATTACCCCATCCTGTCTTTTTAAAATTAACATTTTTTTATATATTCATTTATACCTGGTGGTGTGTACATACATACACACACCCACACCACCAGGTATAAATGTATGCAGAGAAAGAAGCTGAATTAAACCCAGGCAGTATGTTGCATCCTACCATGGGACATCAAATGATCACCTCTGGATGTTTTCACACCCACTCTGCTACACATATGCTGGCCCTCAGCTGCAGGGAATGTGAGAAAGGCAGCAGCATGCAGGCTGCCTCAATGTGTGAGTGTGCTGGTTTGAGGCTAATTGGAATATTTCAATGGAGAAAACTGTTACAGGCTGTGAAAAGCAAACACTGGTGATGTCTGCTTCACTCATAGGCTTGCTGAGATGGATAAGAATACAAAACAAAGATAAGACACTCAGGCTTGCAGACACTCTCAGGCTGTCCAGCTTCTGGCTTTCTCCTCTCTGCAGAGTAACCTCACTAATCACTTTGCTTCTAACCCTCCTGGTCATACTCCAAACTCATCTTGCACATAAGCTAAACCCTGAGGGTAAGGTAGAGGGGTGGGGAGAAGGTGGAAGGGTGGTTGGGAGCCCCTCCTGGACTCTCTAATTTCTGGGAGGGGAGTTGTGTCTCTGTGTTACCTTTAACTTGTATGTTTCTGTAACTATTCCTGTCTGTTGTGTCTGTCTCTGCTTGCACACTGTGCCGAGCTGTAAATAATCCTGTATGTTACTTCTGTCTCTGCTTGTACATTGTGCCAAGCTGTAAATAATCCTATATGTTGCTTCTGTCTCTGCTTGTACATTGTGCTAAGCTGTAAATAGAGCTTCAGTTCTTAACTTCCAGCTGGCTGAGTCTAGTCTGGGGGATTTTACAAAGTGGGGGGGATGGGGAACTCCCAAACCATTACATGCAAGCACCAAGTGCTGCTGCTGCTCTTTTAGGAGAGAGATGTGCTCCATCTTCCCAGCCATCTGTGCCACAACTTGACAGTTACCTCACCTCTGGAAACCACAAGAATTGTCTGTGTGTTCTGGTGAATAAACAAAGCCTCATCCCTGGAGGTGTTTAAGGCCAGGCTGGGTGAGGTTGTGGGTAGCCTGATCTAGGGTAGGGTGTCCCTGGCTGTGGCAGAGGGGTTGGGACTGGCTGATCCTTGTGGTCCCTTCCAACCCTGACTGATTCTAGGATCCTAAGATCTCTGGGATGACCACACAAGTCTCTTCCTTTTTATCATGATCCTTCATGCTTGTGGCACAGCAATGACTGGGATTTGCCACCTAAGGGTGGTGACAAGATCAGTCCTGAAGGCAGATAATTTTCAAGAGGTAGAGATCAATGTGAGGTAGAAATTCTTTCATTATCAAATTTGCACAGGCTCACAGGATGGCAGGGGTTGGGAAGGGACCCAAAGAGACTGAAGGCGGATTTGGACATGGCACTTGGTGCCATGGTCTAGTCTTGAGGTCTGTGGTGATGGGTTGGACTTGATGAGCTTTGAGGTCTCTTCTAACCTTGGTGATACTTTGAGATTAAGTCTAACCTCCCTGTCAGACCAGGACCAGACAATCCAGCCCAGCTCACTGAGGAACTCAACCTGTTTAGCCATCCTGGAGTGGAAGGTTAGAAGGTGGTTGAATCAAGCCAAGCTAGTAGGAGCCCAAACTAAAACACAGAGGCAGAAAAAGAACAGGAGACTCAGCCTGGCTGAGCAGCCTGTTGCAATACTCTGCCCTCTCCAAGGGAAGAAGTTTTCCTTATGTGTAGGGGCAACTTTTTGTGTTTTGGTCTGAGCCCACTGCCACACCATTGAACAGTGACTGGCCTCATCCTCCTGGCATCACCCTTTTGATACTTGCAGGCATTGATAAGATCCTCAAACACTTTTCTGTGCTCTACCTGAAACACATTTTAGGTAATACTCCATTTGGGTGGCTGCAATTATTTGTCACTTTGCTCAAAAAGAAGAACCTGAACTAGTCAGAGCTGAGATTTGTGGTGACATTTCCACAGCTCACTGAAAAAAAAAAAGAACCAATGACAAAAATCAACAACAAACAACCCAAACAAGCAAAACCAACCCCCAAAACAAATTAAATAGCTCTTCTGATGCTTTTGTCTTTCAACAGCATGTTCAGTTTGAGGTCTACAAGCTTCAGCAGCTGTCCTGCAGGCATGGTAATGCATCAAAGACTTTTAGTGTTCATTAATGAATCCAGATTACTCTTTGTCTTGTATTTACACCTAAAAATGCCAGCCCACAGCTGATAAATTTCTTCTGCTCCACAGAGGCAAGGCAGCACCAAAAGTTTTCATTCTTCCAAGTGCCTGGTGAAATTTTGCTACCTCTTTGTCATGTAGAACTTGCTGCTCACCAGCACTCCCAGGTCCTTCTCCACAGGGCTGCTCTCCAGCAGATCACCTCCCAGCCTGTACTGGTGCAGTTTGTTCCTCCCCAGGTGCTTCACTTATCCTTGTGGAACCTCATCAGGTTCTTTTCCCAGATCTGTAGTGATGCAGTTTTATTGCTCCTTCCCAGGTGCAGGACTCTGCACTTATCCTTGTGGAACCTCATTAGGTTCTTTTCCCAGCTCTGTACTGGTGCAGTTTGCTCCTCCTTAGGTGCAGGACTCTGCACTTACCCTTGAGGAACCTCATTAGAACTTTCCCCAGCTCTGTACTGGTGCAGTTTGTTCCTCCTCAGGTGCGGGACTCTTCACCTATCCTCGTGGAACCCAGTCAGGTTCTTTTCCCTGCTCTCCAGCCTATCCCAGTCCCACTGGCTGGAAATTCTTCCTTCCCAAGCCCCTTGTTCACATTCTGCCCTTCCCAAGCCCCTTGTTCNAGGTGCAGGACTCTGCACTTACCCTTGAGGAACCTCATTAGAACTTTCCCCAGCTCTGTACTGGTGCAGTTTGTTCCTCCTCAGGTGCGGGACTCTTCACCTATCCTCGTGGAACCCAGTCAGGTTCTTTTCCCTGCTCTCCAGCCTATCCCAGTCCCACTGGCTGGAAATTCTTCCTTCCCAAGCCCCTTGTTCACATTCTGCCCTTCCCAAGCCCCTTGTTCACATTCTGCCCTTCCCAAGCCCCTTGTTCACATTCTGCCCAAGAGGTTAGCTGGGCAGGGGTTGTTGTTTTAGCTTCAGTGCCTCCTGCATGCCAGCTCATGGCTATCAAGCAGCCACAGGAGCTGTTCAAGGCCAGGTTGGACAAGGCCTTTGGTGACTTGTACTAGTGGAAGGTGTCCCTGCCTATGGCAGGGGGGTGGGACTGGATGGTCCCTTCCAGCCTTACCATTCTATGATTCTGTAGGACTAATGTCTGGGGAGCAGAGCAGCTCTGCTGCTACTCAGCAGCTCACTTACTGAAGCTGCACTCCCTGACTGCAAAGCAGCACTTTCCTATCACAAAGCTTCTTTGCCATGCAAAATTTGCTTTGAATCCCACTTTTATCAGTCTTATGCTTTATACATCCTTTCTGCTTTGTTTCTTTTCCCCTCTAGATCTGCCTCTACTAATTTATTTCCCTTCCCAGAAAGCTCCTCTACTGCCTTCAGTACCCTCATGCCACACTGATGAATTCCAAGCATACACTACCTTGGCTCCAAAACTTGAAAAGAAAGAGCTTCAAACCTTTCTGCTTGCCATTTACTCCTCCTGCATTCAAAGAAAAGTAGCTTTAAAAGTCATTAATAAATACACTAAAATTAAACTCCCTGGAAAAGCTGCATCAATAGGAACAAAAGAGGGAGCAGGAGCAGTAATTAGTACAAGAGGAAGATGTTCTTTCATGTTGGGGAGCAGGTTACTAAGATTAATGAATAGCTCTAGAAGCACAATTCAGGGCAATCTGCTCTCAGCTCCTGCTGCCCTGACACCCTGATGTAGCTCTGATGGCCAAAGCAGACATGCAGAGCTACAACCTGACTCCAACAGGTGCAAAAAGGATTTGCCCCAGGTGTTCACTCTCTAGAAAGGGAAGGCTTAGCTTTTTAACAGCTGAGAGTGCTCCTGCAAACACTGGCATGGCACAGGCTATGGCTCTGAAGGGTGAGCAGTGTGACCTGCAGGGTGAGGGAGAATGGACTCAGAATGCTTCTCCTAGTGACACACAACTATCAGGATTGGAAGGGACCTCAAGGATTGCCCAGCTCCAACCCCCCTACCATAGCCACTCCACCTTTACCAAACAGCCCCTGCCGCCCTTCTCCCTCTTCTCTCTTCCCCGAGCAGCCCCTGCTGCCCTTCTCCCTCTTCTCTCTTCCCCGAGCAGCCCCTGCTGACCTCCCACTCCCCTCCATCTTCCCCCAAGCAGCCCCTGCTGCCCTCCACTCTGCCTTCACAGCTCCTGCTCCAGCAGCTCAAATCTTCACATCCATCTTCACCTTCACACCCATCACAGAGCCTGGGGCAAGACCTTCAAGCAGCTAAAATGCCCCCAGAGCAGCCCAGCCCCACAAGCACCCCCAGCCAGCACCCGTGGAGGAGGTTGGTGGATGTTGGCTGTTGCAGGTTGTCTCTAACCTAGCCCTAACCAGCCAGGGGGCCACTAGGCCCCCCGGCCTTTGAAATCCTCCACCAGTCACCCAGTGCACCCCATGGGCACTCACCTGCAATGCCAGGCAGAGGATCCCTTGGCCCACAATGGGCCCAGCTTGGGGCTGCTGCCCTTCCTGCAGGGCTTATAAAGGGCAGTGGGCAGGGAGGGCAAAGTGGCCACAGCTGGGGTGGGAGGAGACTCCAATAGAGCCCAGGTGCTCTGGGCTTGGGGGGAGCAAATAAATGGAAAGTGGAGCAGGTAGGGTGGAAAAGGTGATAGATGGAGTTGAAAGGAGGGAGATGCTTACTAAAGCATGAGAGCTCCTAAATCTTCCTGTGAAGATATGGAAGGGCATCAGACAGCAATGAGGGGCAGCCATTCTCTCCAAGCTTGGCATCTCTTTTGCTCTTCAACAGCAATAGCAGGTAGAGTGGAAAAGTGTGGAAGTGGAAGGGTGGAAAAAAAGTATTAAAATGATAATAATATAATAATAACATGACAGGAAGTGTCAAGGGGGGTAAAATAATTTTAAGTGGTATTTTCTTTTAAAGAATTGAAACAAATAAAAAATAATAAAAGAAAAAGAGAAAAAAATAATAAAAAACACCAAAGAAAGGCAATCATTACCCTTGTTGTTATGTAGGTTGGTCAATAAAAAGGCATAAGGGGAAACAAAATGTATGCATAAATATATATAAAAGCCCCACAGGCACTTGGTTGATTGGTTTGAAGGCTGTAGGCAGACCCCAGCCCTCCCTCCTGGCACAGCTTTGGCAGGTTAGGGTCTGCCTGGCCCCTGTCAGCTCTCCCACAGCCTCTCCCTTCGTGGGGTGCTGGGGCAAAGGGGCACATGCAGGTGGGATTGGAAAGTTTGCAGAGAAGGAGACTCCACAGCCTCTCTGGGCAGCCTGCTCAACACCCTCACAGCAAAGAAGTTTCTCCTCCTGCTCAGCTGGCACCTCCTAGCTTCCAGCTTGTTCCTGTTGTTTCTTGTCTTATCCTTGGGCACCACCACAAAGACATTTTGACAACCAGAGCTTGGACCTCATCTCATCCTGAAGCCTGAGCTTGGGGTACCTCGGCCAGCAGACTGGCACAGCTTGTCCTAATGTCTCCCAAAACCATGAAGCTTGTTCCTAAATGTAATAAAATGCAAGGAGAACTTGTGAGGTGCAGATGTCTTGGAAGAGGTGAAGCTTCTCCTCAGGTGGGAGTTCAGAGCCTTGCTGCTTGCTTACACGAGGGAATAGCACTCTCAGATTTCTATTTTCTTCAGATTAGGTTTAATTTTGTCGAGTGAGTTTTGCTTTTATGCTGGAGCAAGAACCAAATTGAGGTTTGGGCCAAGTGAAAAAGGGAAAGGAAAAAAAATCACAGAATGTTTTGGGTTGGAAGGAATCCTCCAGAGATCATCCAGTCCAACCCCCACCCTTGCCAGAGCAGGAGCACCCAGGGCAGGGCACACAGGAACACATCCAGCTGGGGCTGGAAAGGCTCCAGAGAAGGAGACTCCACAGCTTCTCTGGGCAGCCTGCTCCAGGCATCCAGCACCCTCATACCAAACAACTTTCTCCTCCTGCTCAGCTGCAACCTCCTGGCTTCCAGCTTATCCCTGTTGTTCCTTGTCCTGTCTCTAGGCACCACCACACAGAGCCTGGCACCTTCATCTTGCCCCCACCCCTCAGATATTAGAGCCATTGCTCAGATCCCCTCTCAGCCTTCTCTTCTCCAGCCCAAACAGCCTCAGGGCTCTCAGCCTCTCTTAGAATCATAGAATGGTAAGGTTGGAAGGGACCTCAAAGATCATCAAGTTCCAGCCCCCTGCCAGGGGCAGGGACACCTCCCACTAGTACAGGTCTCTTCTCAGCAGAGCTGTTGCAGTCCCTTCAGCATCCTCACAGCCTCTGTTGGACTCTCTGCAGCAGATCCCTGTCTGTGTTGAACTGGGGAGAGCCAAACTGGAAGAAGCAAACCCAAATCCCTCAAGTTTCTACTGATTTATCACACATTTCATATCCTACCAAGTTCTTGGTCACACACTAACTCTTCAGCCTGGAGAAGAGAAGGCTTCCAGGAGACCTTGGAGTAGCCTTCCAGGATCTGAAGAGGGCTACAGGAAGGCTGGGGAGGGACTATTGACAAGGTCTTGCAATGCCAGGACAAGGGGAATGGGTTTGAAGTGTCAGAGGAGAGATTGAAAGTGGATGTTAGGAGGAAGTTGTTTGCAGTGAGGGTGGTGAGACACTGGCACAGGTTACTCAGGGAGGTTGTGGAGCACAGAATCACCCAACGTGATCAAAGATCACGTTGGGTGATTCTGTGCTCCACAACCTCCCTGAACGTGTTCAGGACCAAGTCAGATGAGGCCTTGAGTGCCCTGTACTAGTGGGAGGTGTTCCTGCCTATGGTAGGGGGTTGGAACTGGCTGATCCTTGAGGTCCCTTCCAACCTTACCATTCTATGATTCTATGATCCTCTATTTAACTTAACTGCATGCAGTGATGTTTGGGGGGTTTATAACCTTGATTCCTACAACTCACCCCAGCCTGGTTTTACTTCTGACTTGGAGCTGCTTTGCCACATAACACCTAATTACAACCCAGCTGTTAGTTCAGCAATCAAACCTGTGGGAGAGTGAACTGAGGGCATGTAGCTGGCTTTAAAAAAGTCTTTCCCAGCAGTTCAGAGAATTACAGAACTGTCAGGGCTCAACTCTCTCCAGTAGGTGCCTGTAGAACTGATCCCTTCCCTAGGGAAACTCTTCTAAAGGTTGATGGTCATTAAATTACATTCCTCTTGTGTCCAGCTGGAATGTCCGGAAGGGGAACCTGTGCCCATTCTCTCTCTTATTTTCCTTGTGGCTCTTTGTAAAAAAGGGAGCCTGTGTCTTCTTTAGAGCCACCTTTGAAACCCCAGAACATGGTAACCAGGTCTGCCTTGAGCCTTCTGTTCTCAAGGCTGAAGAAACCAACTTCTCACAGCCTTCCTGTGTGCACATGCAGCCCAGACAGCCAACCGAGTCCTAGGCTGCATCAAGAGCAGTGTGGGCAGCAGGGCAAGGGAGGGGATTCTGCCACTTTACTCTGCTCTTGTCAGACCCCACCTGGAGTACTGTGTGCAGTTCTGGAGCCCTCAGCACAGGAAGGACATGGAAGTGTTGGAGCAGGTCCAGAGGAGTGCCACAAAGATGATCAGAGGGCTGGAGCAGCTCTGTTATGAGGACAGGCTGAGAGAGTTGGGGCTCTTCAGCCTGCAGAAGAGAAGGCTTTGAGGGGACCTGATAGTAGCCTTCCAGTATCTGAAGGGGGCTTACAGGAAGGCTGGGGAAGGATTATTTACAAGGTCCTGCAATGCCAGGACAAGGGGCAATGGGCTTAAACTGGCAGAGGGGAGATTTAGACTGGATGTTAGGAGGAAGTTGTTTGCAGTGAGGGTGGTGAGACACTGGCACAGGTTGCCCAGGGAGGTTGTGGCTGCTCCCTCCCTGGAGGTGTTGAAGGCCAGATTGGATGAGGCCTTGAGTGAGCTGTGCTAGTGGGAGGTGTCTCTGCCTATGGCAGGGGATTGGAACTAGATGATCCTTGAGGTGCCTTCCAACCTTACTGTTCTATGATTCTATGATTCCCTCTCCCCTTTTCCTCTTGTGGCACGGATGATGGTGCCAGCATTTACCCTTTGAATACTGTGCAGCTTCTCCTTAAGGCTTTGCCATCTTGTGGCAGTCTGGAAGCAGAAAATGCCATTGACATGAAGCAACCATGAGTAACTTTTGCCCTCTCACAGCTGAGAATCTCTTTTCTCTCCTTCTTCTGGGCGTGTTCCACTTAACACAGCCGTGGTGTGATTTACTAAGGGCCAAGAGGGCAAAAAAGGCTTTCAGCCATTAGAGATTCTGTGATAATTTTATGTCTGCCACGGAACTGTGCTGATGGGTTTGCTTTTAATGATGAGAAATTGACTCAGCTGAACACCTCTAAAGCTCATTCAGAGAAAACCCACATGGAACTACGTCACCTAATCTCGCTGGCAATAATTTAAACGAAACCAGGGGCAGAAAGATGATTTCAACCTGAACTGTACTCAGAAATTCAGCTCATTGCTTCTTAATCCACTGAACATCATCCAGACACATTAAGTGGAAGGTAGTATTAAATTATCCCCTCTAAGCCACGCTAGATAAAACCCAACCTTAATCTTTTTTAGAATCAAAAGGTGGCATCTAAGGACTGCATTCAGCAGCAGCAGTAGAGTTGCCTCTACCCACGAGGCAATAAATCATCTCATGCAAGCCCTGCACTTGATTTGCACTGAGTGTGGTATATTGGACACATTATCAATGCTGCTGGACAAGGCTCTTTCTGTTTTGAAGCTCCTCTGCAAGCAGCAAGGTGAGGGAGAGTAGAAAAGGATGTAGAGGTTAGTTGTCAGGTATATAAACCAGTTATTTGCTGCTATAAATCAGGGTTTCTGCTCCCAGGGTCATTAAGTGTTAGTTTAATGTGGGAAATATGCCTGCAGGCAGCGTGAGAGCTATAAAAAGAGATAAAATATATATGGAATGCACCTTTTTTTTTTTTTTTCCTCCTAAAGCATTTCAGCTCAGTTTTTATGATTCATCAAATGCTGCTCTCAACGTATCACCCACAGTCTTCTCAATGTGATATACCCAAGAGCAGGGCTATAAAAAAACATAAATAAATAAAAAAATATATATATAAAAATAAAGAGAAGCCTTTTCCTGCTGGATACATCAGCATTGAGACACATCTTTTGGAACAGGTTCTTAAGCAGCCAGCCTGAGGCTGCACCTAGCATTTAGCCTGTCTGCAGCACATGCTGAGAGTGAGGAATGGTATTATCAAGGATGTTTAAGGGTCTCCTATTAATCTACAAAGGTTGAAAATTAGTAGAATGATAGAATCAGTCAGGGTTGGAAGGGAGCACAAGGAAAAATGTCTGCCTTCAGGACTGATCTTGTCAACACCCTTAGGTAGCAAATCCAAATCGTTGCAGTGCCACAAGCAGGAAGGTGGAAGATGAGGATCATGGAAAAAAAAGAAAGAGACTTGTGTGGTAATCCAACAGATCTTAGGATTCTAGAACCAGATAGGGTTGGAAGGGACCACAAGGAGCAGCCAGTTCCAACCTCCCTGTCATGCCCAGGGACACCTCACACTAGATCAGGCTGCCCACAGCCTCATCCAGCCTGGCCTTAAACACCTCCAGGCATGAGGCTTCCACCACCTCCCTGGGCAACCCCTGCCAGGCTCTCACCACCCTCATGCTGAACAACTTCTTCCTCACATACAGGCTGAATCTCTCCATTTCCAGCTTTGTTCCATTCCTCCCAGTCCTATCACTACCTGACAGCCTAAAATGTCCCTCCCCAGCTTTCTTGTAGCCCACTTCAGCTACTGAAAGTTCACAATAAGGCTACCTGTGAGCATTCTCCAAGTAAAGACAGCATTGCTTTAACTCTGAAAGTGCTGAGCAGTAGGTGTGAGGCTCAGGTCTGCACATCTAAACCACTGAGCACCCCAAAAGGTACTTGCTAGGAAATGCAAGTTCATTGTGATAGTAATGTGTGGAGTTTCTGACTCCACACCCGAGGGAAAGCCTCTGCAAGAGACTTCAATCCTTTGGGCTCAGTGTTAACCTTTCTCCCTAAAAGCATGGAGCTCCAGGAATGCTGGCTCAGCAGAATGGGCCTGTTGCATTGCTGCTGTCCCTCTTGACAGCTCAGATGGGCTGGGGACAGCTTTTGTGGCAGCCTGCCCAGTGCTCAGCCTCCCAAGGTCTGTTGGACTGAGCTTGGCCTTGAATGTGGAGTGCCCTGGGGGTGGAACCACAGAACCAGAACCACAGCCACATCCAGGCTGGCAAAGCCCCTCAGGAGCACCAAGCCCAACCTAGAACTCTACTCTACAAGATTCACCTTAAACCATCTCCCTAAGCACCACCTCCAAGCCACCCTTAAACACCCCCAGGCTGGGTGACTCCAGCACCTCCCTGGGCAGCTCATTCCAGTCCCTGACCACTCTCTCCCTGAAAAACTTTTCCCTAATGTCCAATCTAAACCTCCCCAGCCTCAGCTTGAGGCCATTGCCTTTTGTTCTGTCGCCAGTTCCCTGTGAGCAGAGCCCAGCAGCAGCCTCTCCACAATGTCCCTTCAGGTAGCTGCAGACAGCAATGAGCTCTCCCCTTAGCCTCCTCTTCCTCACACTACCCATCCCCAGCTCCCTCAGCCACTCCTCATCAGATTTACTCTCCAGGCCCTTCGTTGCCCTCCTCTGGACCCACTGCAGCACCTCCACATGGGAACTGGTGCATTCAGAAGGTGCTGCTTTGGAAAGAGATGCTAGCTGGGCAGCTGCAGGTCACTAACATGAGGCTTTCCAGATTCCTGGCACAGCTGGTACCCTTCACCAGCCATCTGAAAATCATACTTACAGGTAAACATCTGAGCAGACACAGAAAACACAGAATCACAGAACTAACCAGGCTGGAAAAGACCTCTAGGATCATCAAGTCCAACCTATCACCTAACACCTTCTAATTAACTAACCCGTGGCACTGAGTGCCTCATGCAGCCTCCTCTTAAACACCTCCAGGGATGGGCACTCCACCACCTCCCTGGGCAGCCCACTCCAATGTCAATCACTCTCTTTCAAGAATTTCTTCCTAACATCCAGTCTGAACCTGCCCTGGCACAGCTTGAGGCTGTGTTCCCTTGTTCTGTCACTGGCAGCAGAGCCCAACCCCGCCCTGGCTACAACCTCCCTTCAGGGAGCTGTAGACAGCAATGAGGTCTGCCCTGATCTCTTTCCTCTTCCCTTTCCTCTTCCCTTCCCCTTCCCCTATCCCTTCCCCATTCCCCTTCTTCTATCCCTTTCCCGTCCCC
>VWZE01007720.1:1162-21179 GCA_013396675.1 Eubucco bourcierii | reverse complement strand
CCTTCCCTTCCCTTCTCTCCCCTCCCCTCCCCTTTGTTTCTTTGGTTATAGTTTGACTATATCCCCAACACAGGGCATCTTTTCTGGAAAATATCCAGATCCTGCCAGGTCCCAGTGAGTTGATGAGACAATATCACATTCTCAGTGTCAACCTTAAGACGTCCTTCCTTGATAATTCCAGTCCTTGACAGCACTGTGTGCCTTAGGAGGCCATCAGGAAGCAAACACAAAGATATTCCAAAGCACTGCCAGTTATAAAGGCTGCTATGAAGGTGATTACTCCAGAGCTGAGGACAAGCTCCTTTTCCAGCTATCTTCCTCCCTTCAATCATTTGCAGGCTCTGTTTCAGCCACTCTTTGCCAGAGCAGATTTGGCAGCAGCCCCAGGAGAGAGGAGAAGCGCTGGAGCATTGATGCCAGCCTGTCCAAGAAGCAAGAGGGTTAATAACATTTGATAAGCCCTACCCAGGGGAAAGAGTGAACAGAAGTGATGCATTTTTAAAGGGGATTGTCAGTCAAGTTAGGAGGAAGGCCTGAGAGGCACCCAGAGAAGTCTGTCAGTGAGCCTCACCACCGGCACTGCTTCCCAGTGCCTACAGTGCCTCTTCACCTTTAACTACCTCATACAACATTTAGCAAGTGCTGGGAGATATTGCAGCAGGGAAGCAACTAAATTGCCAGAAGGAAGCTCTGGTTAGAAGTAGTTTACTGTTCCTCCTCCACACTGGTGGTGATGATTTTTCAGGGTGAATCTCTCTGTCTCTTTCCAACAGACCCTCTGCAAGCAAGGTCGGGCAGGTGGCAATCCTGAAACTTTGCAGTTGGCTACTGTGTTGGCATGGGCACCAAGAGATGGCATCAGCTGGTGGATAAGCTGCCTCCATTACCCTAGGAAAGAAATATAGGGAGCACTTCCCCAGAAACATCTTGAATTCAGAAATATGTTTGAGGGAGGATCTCCTCCCACCTCTACTCTGCCCTGGTGAGACCTCACCTGGAATGTCGCATCCAGTTCTGGGCTCCACAGCAAAAGAGGGGCAGAGATCTAATGGAGAGAGTCCAACAGAGGGCTGCAAAGATGCTGAAGAGACTGGAGCACTGCCTGAGGAGAGGAGGCTGAGCAGCAGCCTTTGGAAGACTTTCCCCAGGGAAGTGATCAGTTCTACAGGCACCTGCTGGAGAGAGTCCAACAGAGGCTGTGAGGGTGCTGAAGGGACTGGAACAGCTCTGCAGAGAAGAGATCTGTACTAGTGGGAGGTGTCCCTGCCCCTGGCAGGGGGCTGGAACTTGATGATCTTTGGGGTCCCTTCCAACCTTACCATTCTATGATTCTAAGAGAGGCTGAGAGCCCTGAGGCTGTTTGGGCTGCAGAGAAGGCTGAGAGGGGACCTCAGCAATGGCTCTAATACCTGAGGGGAGGGGATAAGGTGAAGGTGCCAGGCTCTGTGTGGTGGTGCCCAGGGACAGGACAAGGAACAACAGGGACAAGCTGGAAGCCAGGAGGTTGTAGCTGAGCAGGAGGAGAAAGTTGTTTGGTGTGAGGGTGCTGGATGCCTGGAGCAGGCTGCCCAGAGAAGCTGTGGAGTCTCCTTCTCTGGAGCCTTTCCAGCCCCAGCTGGATGTGTTCCTGTGTGCCCTGCCCTGGGTGCTCCTGCTCTGGCAAGGGTGGAGGTTGGACTGGATGATCTCTGCAGGTCCCTTTTAACCCCTAACATTCTATGATTCTGTGAAGGAAGAAAGGCAAACGAAAGCAAAAGCAAACAAAAAGAAAAAACAACAACAGCAGAAAGCCAAACAAAAAGGAAAAACAACAACAAAAAGCCAAACAAAAGCAAAAGCAAACAAAACCCAACCCCAACCAAAATGAAATAAAGAAAACAAAACAAAACAAAACAAAACAAAACAAAACCAGGGAAAACGTAAACCACTTCTCTGGTATTTCCATGTCAGGCAAATTAGCTATTTTCTTGGTAATTTATTGAAATCAAGTCAGTCACCTGCAAGTTTGCAGCTGACCCCAAGCTGGGGGCTGATGTTGCTGGGTTGGAGGGCAGAAGGGCTCTGCAGCAGGACCTCGACCGCCTGCACAGATGGGCAGAGTCCAAGGGGNCCCTATGGAGAGAGGCTGAGGGAGCTGGGATTGGTTAGCCTGGAGAAGAGGAGGCTCAGGGGAGACCTTCTTGCTGTCTCCAGCTACCTGAAGGGTGTTTGTAGCCAGGAGGAGGTTGCTTTCTTCTCTCAGGCAAGCAGCAGCAGAACAAGAGGACACAGTCTCAAGCTGTGGCAGGGGAAGTTTAGGCTGGAGGTGAGGAGAAAGTTGTTGCCTGAGAGAGTCATTGAGTGCTGGAATGGGCTGCCCAGGGAGGTGGTGGAGTCAGCGTCCCTGGAGGTGTTCAAGGCAGGTTTGGACGTGGCACTTGGTGCCATGGTCTGGTCTTGAGGTCTGTGGGAATGGGTTGGACTTGATGAGCTTTGAGGTCTCTTCCAACCTTGGTGATACTGTGAGACTGTAAATTAAAGAACAAAACAACAAAAACAAACCAAAAACAAAACAAACAAAAAAACCCCAACAACCCCAAAACCACCCAAATAATAATTTTAAAAAGATTTTCTTGGGAGAAATAAAGAGTCATGTTGCTGCTCCCTTTTTTTGACAGAATTTGTTCTGCCTGATGAATAAATAGAAAAAAAGAATTCCTCATCCAATGCCTTCATGTAATCAATGTTTTATGCAGTGGCTAATTATATAGCTTAAAATATGTATGTGTTCACACTGCAGCACAGGCTGAACCCTGGGTGCAGTTTGTAAGCAAGGAGGAGCAAAACAAGAAGACAAACAAGAGGCACAGATTAGCAGAGAGTTAGTAGCCTAAGGAAGAAGGGAGGATGAAAAAAAAATATTGAGTAAAGAAGGGTTTAATATCAGTTCTCTCTTTATTTAACCATCAGCATTATAAATAGGACCACAGACTGACCAGGAGTGTTCAGTAGGTTAAAGAGCAAGCAGTGATGAAGGCAATTTTAATTAATTTTAGCAAAAGGCAATAAAAAGACCTCACAAAACAACCCAAACCTATCACCCCAATGAAATTCCACCTAATTAGAGGTGCAGGTGCTTTTGACATTGCCTTCAGTGAATGAAGATTTCACCTTCTCTGTGAAAAAAAAAAGCATCATCAAGTGGCACAGGTCAATTAATATGCACAACTAATCACTAACAACCTCAGCAATGAGGACTGCTCTAAATTACTTTGCTTTTGCACAGAGTCACAGCGTGGTAGGGGTTGGAAGGGACCTCCAAGCCCCCCCATCAGAGCACACAGGAACATACCCAGGAGGGGCTGGAAGCTCTCCAGAGAGAAGGAGACTCCACAGCCTCTCTGGGCAGCCTGCTCCAGGCCTCCAGCACCCTCACACTAAACTTTCTCCTCATGCTGAGGTGAAATCTTCTATGTTCAAGTTTCTATCCACTGTTCCTTGTCTTATTACTGTGCACCACCAAAAAGAGGTTGGCCTCAGCCACTTGCCCCCCATTCCTAAGATATCAGGGGCAGTGCTCAGATCCCCTCTCAGCCTTCTTCTCTGCAGCCCAAACAGCCTCAGGGCTCTCAGCCTCTCTTAGAATCATAGAATGGTAAGGTTGGAAGGGACCCCAAAGATCATCAAGTTCCAGCCCCCTGCCAGGGGCAGGGACACCTCCCACTAGTACAGATCTGTTCCCAGTAGAGTTGTTGCAGTCCCTTCAGCATCCTCACAGCCTCTGTTGGACTCTCTCCAGCAGGTGCCTGTAGAACTGATCACTTCCCTGGGGAAAGTCTTCCAAAGGCTGCTGCTCAGCCTCCTCTCCTCAGGCAGTGCTTCAGCGTCCTTGCAGCCCTCTGTTGGACTCTCTCCATTAGATCTCTGCCCCTCTTGAGCTGTGGAGCACAGAATTGGATGCAACATTCCAGGCAAGGTCTCACCAAGGTAGAGTAGAGTNACAGTACTGCAGGTGTGCTGTGAGCAGGGCAGAGCAGAGGGGCAGCAGAACCTCCCTAGTGCTGCTGGCCACACTTTGCTTGATGCAGCCCAGGGCTGCCTCCTGGCCCCAAGGGCACTTTGCTGCCCATGCAGAACTTGCTGCCCACCAGCACTCCAAGGGCTTTTTCCATGGAGATGCTTTCCAGCAGGGCAACTCCTAAGCTGCACTGCTGCTTGCTGTTATTCCTCCCCAGATGCAGGACCTGCACTTGCCCTCCATGAGCTTTGCCTTCACCCAGCTCTCAGCCTGCCCAGACCTCGTTGGATGGCAGCACAAGCTGGCAGGTGCCAGCCACCCACACCTCCCCAGTTCTGTATCAGCAGTGAACTTGCTGAGGGTCCACTCAGTGCCCTCATCCAGGTTGCTAATAGAGACAGTGAACAACCCTGAGCCCAGTCCTGATCCCTGGGCACTCAGCCTTCCCTGGAAGCTGATACAAACAACCCCAGAGTGCTTTACCTTCTGACCTGCTGCAGAACAGCAGGGCTCTGAAGGTCAGGAACACTTCCATTGGGGAGGCATTGCCACAGAACCTGGGGAGCTTTTCCTTGCCTTACAAAGTCAACCAATTCCAAAGCTGTTGAATATTGCATGAGGGTCCTTGTGTTGGAGATGAGGAAGACATGGAATGCAAACACAGGCATGGTTGTTAATTACAGAGCACCTCACTCTTGCATGTTTTCATTTCGTTTCTCTGTGCTAAGAGGATGTCTTCAAAGGATAACAGGAACATACTTGATTAATTTGTTTACACTCAAGCAGTGAAGCACAAGCCAGGAGCTGGGCTTTGAGTAGGTCCATGGGAAAGGACACACAGCAATCAGTCTGATGCATTAATTACATCTGAGTGGCCCACATGAATTAAGAGATTCTTTGTACATGTGTAGCTTTGTGCCTGTATCTACGCTGCAGCCAGAGGAGTGTGGGCAGCAGGGCAAGAGAGGGAATTGTGCCCCTTGGCTCTGCTCTGCTCAGACCTCACCTCCAATCCTGCCTCCAGCTCTGCTGTCCCCAGCAGGAGGAGGACACAGAGCTGCTGGAGAGAGGCAAGAGGAGGCCATAATGATGCTCCAAGGGCTGGAGCATCTCTGCTGTGAGCTGAGGGAGCTGGTGGGTTGCAGCCTGCAGAGGAGAAGGCTCCAGGGGGACCTCAGAGCTGCCTGCCAGTGCCTGAAGGGTACCTGCAGGAAGGCTGCAGAGGGACTTGTGCTGAGGGGGTCTGAGCCAGGTCAGGGGGCAATGGTTTGGAGCTGAGGCAGAGTAGGGTTGGAGTGGAGCTGAGGAAGAAGTTCTTCAGTATGAGAGGGTGGTGAGAGTCTGGCACAGGCTGCCAGGGAGGCTATGGTTGCCTCCTGCCTGGAGTTGTACAAGGCCAGGTTAGATGAGGCCTTGAGCAGCTGAGTCTGGCTGAGAGGTGTCCCTGGGCATGGCAGGAGCTTGGAGCAGCTGGGCTCTGAGGTCTCTTCCAGCCTGAGTCATTCCATGACACTATGTATACATTAAGGAAAATACACACATAGTGGAGAGGGGAAAAAAAAAAAAGCAAAATACTCTCTGTTGTTTATGTTACTTTTGTTTGTAGCTTTTTTTTTTCCTTTGGGAGTTGGTTGGTTTCAGTCATGAGACTCCAAGATGTTGTACAGAGAAATAACTCTTCAGCTGCTGCTTGTGCTCCCCAACGACTCACTGGGGCTAGCAGAGGGCCACATATCAAGTTACAGTCTGCCAAGAGGAAGAAAAGCTTCATGCAGAGAAGATGTGAACATGAAAGGATTCCCTCTGTAAGTCAGGAGAAACACTGCAGAATCTATTCCTACCATGAAGAGGAGTGTGAAATGTTTCCCAAGTAAAGAAGAATGTGAAATGTCTCCAAAGCAAATCAAGGATCAAAAGAAGGATGAACTGGGTAAGACAAAAAGAGTAACCAAGCAGCAGCACAACGCTGTGGTGGACTCAGAGGCATCTCTGCACTTGTCAGCATCACTGAGCTTAAGCAGAAACTTGCCTCTGGCCTTGGCAGATGCCACAGCTGGAGGAATATCTTCCACTTTTTGACTTTAAGGTCCCTTAAGTGCTCTCTGAAAGAGTGCTGAGAGGCAGTGGAGTAAAGTGAAGAGTGTAGTTAGCAATTATCTGTAACACAAAGGCCCAGAGAGCTGTGGAAGGAGAACATCTGTTGGAAAATTCTTTCTGACCTAAACCCCAGCTATTGCCTATGTGCCCATGTGCCCACTGGAAACACAGAAGAGTGCTTCCTGTGGCTCCCAGCTCAGCCAGCAAGCAGACAAAGTTTGCTCTGATACACTCCCAAACCATTAACCAGAAGCTCCAGCGTCTGAGCACCAGAGACCTACACAGCTTTAAGCAGACAAATTGGGCTATGAAGAGCAACATGGCTCCATAACTCTCATGTTCATAGAATCACAGAATGGTAAGGTTGGAAGGGACCTCAAGGGTCATTCAGTTCCAACCCCTTGCCATAGGCAGGGACACCTCCCACTAGCACAGCTCACTCAAGGCCTCCTCCAACCTGGCCTTGAACACCTCCAGGGAGGGAGCAGCCACAACCTCCCTGGGCAACCTGTGCCAGTGTCTCACCACCCTCACTGCAAACAACTTCCTCCTAACATCCACTTTCAATCTCCCCTCTGACACTTCAAACCCATTCCCCTTGTCCTGCCATTCCCAGCCCTTGTCAATAGTCCCTCCCCAGCCTTCCTGCAGCCCCCTTCAGATCCTGCAAGGCCACTCCAAGCTCTCCTGGAAGCCTTCTCCTCTCCAGGCTGCACAGCCCCAACTCTCTCAGCCTGTCCTCACAGCAGAGCTGCTGCAGCCCTCTCAGCATCTTGGTGGCCTCCTCTGCACTGGCTCCAACACTTCCATGTCCTTCCTGTGCTGGGGGCTCCAGAACTGCACCCAGGACTGCAGGTGGGGTCTGAGGAGAGCAGAGCCAAGGGGCACAATCCCCTCCCTTGCCCTGCTGCCCACACTGCTCTTGCTGCAGCCCAGCACACAGTTGCTGTCTGGGCTGCACTCACACTGCAGCCTCAGCTTGAGCTTTTCATCACCCCACACCCCCAGGGCCTGTTCCTCAGGGCTGCTCTCAACCATTCCCCACCCAGCCTGGAGCTGTGCTTGGCATTGTGCCTACCCAGGTGCAGGACCTTACACTTAGCCTTTTTGAATCTCATGAGATTGGCCTGGGCACAGCTCTCCAGCCTGTGCAGGTCCCTCTGGATGGATCCCTGCCCTCTAGCAAGTGACTGTGCCACACAGCTTGGTGCCAGCTGCACACTTGCTGAGGCTGCACTGATTCCTCTGTCCATGGCACTGACAAAGATGTCAAACAGCACTGGTGCCAGCACTGACCCCTGAGGGACACCACTTGGCACTGGTCTGCAGGTGGACATTGTGCCCTTGATCACCACTCTCTGGGTGCCACCATCCAACCAATTTCTTACCCAGCAGTGCTCCACACATCCAGTCCATATTTTTCCAGTTTGGTGACCAGGATGCCATGTGGGACATGTTCAGGTAACAGAGTTCAGTGTTTCCTTGTCTCAGAGCCCAGCACTCACACCTGGTAAAACTGACTTATGCCTCCACCTCTCAGTGCCTGACACAGCTCAGAAAATTAAACCAAGCAACTGGTTTAATTATTCCAAGTGACAGATAGGAGAGATTAGGGGTGGCTGGTGATAAAGGATCATGGAATTCATTAGAGAGTGTTAGGGACCTCCAGAGATCACCCAGTCCAATCCCCACCTTGCCAGAGCAGGAGCACCCAGGGCAGGGCACACAGGAACACATCCAACTGGGGCTGGAAAGGCTCCAGAGGAGACTCCACAACCTCTCTGGGCAGCCTGCTCCAGCACCCTCACACCAAACAACTTTCTTCTTCTGTTCAGCTGCAACCTCCTGGCTTTCAGCTTGTCCCTGTTGTTCCTTGTCCTGTCCCTGGGCACCACCACACAGAGCATGACACCTTCATCTTGCCCCCACCCCTCAGATATTAGAGTCATTGCTCAGATCCCCTCTCAGCCTTCTCCTCTCCAGCCCAAACAGCCCCAGGGCTCTCAGCCTCCCTTCCCAGCAGAGCTGTTCCAGTCCCTTCAGCACCCTCACAGCTCTGTGCTGAGCTGGGCACAGCACTCCAGGTGAGGTCTCACCAGAGCTTTACCCTGCAACACTCTCCAGATGCTTTCACCAAATAAAATCTACAGGAAATTCTTCTGCCCAGGATGTTTTCTGTAAATTACATCTCTGCAGCAACAGTAAAAGTAAAACTTTGGGGCTAAAATTAATTTTTTTTTCCTTTTTTTTTTAAGTCTATTTTTAAGGGTAGCCTCTGCTGCTGGTATTCCAGTCAGAACACAAGAAAAACTGCTGTGGGTCAGACTAGAGGTCCAGTTAAGCCCAGAGCATCAGCTCTGAAAGTGGTCAAGAGCAAATGTCTGGAAGAAAAGAGCAGCGTGGGGCAGATATAGAAACAGAAGAAATAAATTTTAAAAAAACCCAAAACTCTTTTTAAATAAATAAATAAAATTGTGTCAGTTGAAATAATTCAGTGGAAAGAATCTCAGCTGGAAAGGAAGTAGCCAGAAAGAAGAAAGAGGAAGCACCACAAAGCTCTCTTCAAGGCAGCCTGCTCCTGAAGGAGCTGTGAGCAACCAGCTTCAATCTCTCCCTAGGAAAAAAGGAAAGATAGAACCTTAGAATCACAGAATGGTAAGGTTGGAAGGGACCTCAAAGCTCAGCCAGTTCCAACCCCCTGCCATAGGCAGGGACACCTCCCACTAGTACAGGTCACTCAAGGCCTCCTCTAATCTGCCCTTGAACCCCTCCAGGGAGGGAGCAGCCACAACCTCCCTGGGCAACCTGTGCCAGTGTCTCACCACCCTCACTGCAAACAACTTCCTCCTAACATCCAGTCTAAATCACAGTCTCACAGTCTCACAGTATCATTAAGGTTGGAAGAGACCTCAAAGCTCATCCAACCATTACCACAGACCTCAAGACCAGACCATGGCACCAAGTGCCAAGTCCAAACCTGCCTTGAACACCTCCAGGGACACTGACTCCACCACCTCCCTGGGCAGCCCATTCCAGCAGTCAATGACTCTCTCAGGCAACAACTTTCTCCTCACCTCCAGCCTAAACTTCCCCTGGCACAGCTTGAGACTGTGTCCTCTTGTTCTGCTGCTGCTTGCCTGAGAGAAGAAAGCAACCTCCTCCTGGCTACAACCACCCTTCAGGTAGCTGGAGACAGCAAGAAGGTCTCCCCTGAGCCTCCTCTTCTCCAGGCTAACCAATCCCAGCTCCCTCAGCCTCTCTCCATAGGGCTGTGCTCCAGGCCTCTCCCCAGCCTCGTTGCCCTTCTCTGGACACACTCAAGCACCTCAATGTCCTTCTTCAATGGAGGGGCCCAGAACTGGACACAGGACTCAAGGTGTGGCCTAAGCAGTGCAGAGTGCAGGGGGAGAATGAGCTCCCTGCTCCTGCTGGCCACACTCTTGCTGATGCAGGCCAGGATGCCATTGGCCTTCTTGGCCACCTGGGCACACTGCTGGCTCATGTTCAGGTGGGTGTCAATCAGCACCCCCAGATCCTTTTCTGTTTGGCTGCTCTCCAGCCACTCCCACCCCAGCCTGGAGCTCTGCATGGGGTTGTTGTGGCCAAAGTGCAGCACCTGGCACTTGGATTTGTTGAGCTCCATCCCCTTGGACTCTGCCCATCTGTGCAGGCGGTCGAGGTCCTGCTGCAGAGCCCTTCTGCCCTCCAACCCAGCAACATCAGCCCCCAGCTTGGGGTCAGCTGCAAATTTGCTGGTGCCTGACTCGATGCCCTCGTCCAGATCATCACTGAAGATGTTAAAGAGGATGAATGAAGTGATTCAAGCAGCCTGGTGGCTACCTCCAGCCATCAGGATTCAAGGACAAGGCAGCAAGAGAAGGCACAGCTGAAAACAAGGTTTAGGAGGCAGCCAACAGAGAGGGATGCTCAGAATCCATCACTCACTCAGGGTTCTCTCACCTTAGCAGTTTTCCATTAAAACAGTTCCTGCAAGAGTGCAGATGGTGGAAAAGACAGAAAAGTTCATGGGCTCATATTCATTCCTTCATGGGATGGTTTGGAGCCGGAAGGGACATTGGAGATCTTTCATTTCCCACCCCCTGCCAAGGGCAGGGACACCTTCCAGCAGCCCAGGTTGCTCAAGGCATCATCCAGCCTGACCTGGAACACCTCCAGGGAGGGCACATCCACAGCCTCCCTGGGCAGCCTGCAGTCTCTCCCCAGCCTCACTCAAATTTCCAGTTCCAATCTGCCCTCCCCAAGCTTCAATCCATTCCCTCTTGTCCCACCACTACAAGCTCTCTTTATAAGTCCCTTCTCAGCTTTCTTGAAGGTCTCCTTCAGGTACTGAAAGGCTGCTCTGAGGTCTCCCTGGAGCCTTCTCTTCTCCAGGCTGAGCAGCCCCAACTCTCCCAGCCTGTCCTCACAGGGGAGGTTCTCCAGCCCTCTGAGCATCTTCCTGCCCCTCCTCTGGGCCCTCTCCAGCTGCTCCAAGTCGTCCTTGTGCTGGGTTCCCCAGAGCTGGAGGCAGTGCTGCAGGTGAGGTGTGAGCAGAGCAGAGCAGAGGGGCAGAATCCCCTCCCTGTGCTGCTGCTCTCCCTGCTCTGGCTGCAGCCACCACACAGCTGCCTCTGGGCTACCAGCCACCAGTGCTGGCTCCTGGGCACTTTGGCACCAACTGACAACCCCCAAGTCCATCTCTTCCAGCCTGCTCTCAAGCCACTCCTTTCCCAGCCTATATTTGTGCCTGTCAGTGCCCTGCCCCAGCTGCAGGACCTTGCACTTGGCTTTATTGAACTTCAGGAGGTTGTTTTCAGCCCAGCTCTGCAGCCTGCCCAAGTCGCTGTGGACAGATCCCCTTCCCTCCAGCATTGTATCTAGTTTGAAATAAGCATCCAAGAACCCTTAAACATCCACCACAGCAGACAGCAGAAGGAGAAATAAACTCTCTGTTGCTTATAGCAGAGGATGTCAATTACAACATTGTCACCAGCTGGTGCTAGTAGTGCATAGCTTTGGAAGGCTGCAATTAGGAGATAATTAATCTGCAGCTCAAGAAGCAATGTTTTCACACTGTTGTGTTTCCAGGATACCTTTCATTTCAGATGCATCCCTAACACGACACCCTAACAGGATAAATTCATCTTTATCCTTCCTAAGGAACCAAATTAGATAGAAAAAGTCAATGTCTGGTCAAAGGACAATCATCGAAGTAGAGTTCTCAACAACTGCAGGAAGAAAATTGTCAGTAACAGCAAATCAATTTAATGCAGAATTGAGACTTCCCAGTAAGGTTGGTGGGGAAAAAAAAAAATCAATTAAAACTCACCCTTGTGCTCTCTATTGGTTCTTCATCCCCTCTCAGCCTTCTCTTCTCCAGACTAAGCAGCTGCAGTTCAAGAGAGCTGTTCCAGTCCCTTGGGCATCCTCACAGCCTCTGTTGGACTCTCTCCAGCAGGTCCCTGTCTGGATTGCACTGGGGAGCCCCAAACTGGGCACAGTACTGCAGGTGTGCTGTGAGCAGGGCAGAGCAGAGGGGCAGCAGAACCTCCCTAGTACTGCTGGCCACACTTTGCTTGATGCAGCCCAGGGCTGCCTCCTGGCCCCAAGGGCACTTTGCTGCCCATGCAGAACTTGCTGCCCACCAGCACTCCAAGGGCTTTTTCCATGGAGATGCTTTCCAGCAGGGCAACTCCTAAGCTGCACTGCTGCTTGCTGTTATTCCTCCCCAGATGCAGGACCTGCACTTGCCCTCCATGAGCTTTGCCTTCACCCAGCTCTCAGCCTGCCCAGACCTCGTTGGATGGCAGCACAAGCTGGCAGGTGCCAGCCACCCACACCTCCCCAGTTCTGTATCAGCAGTGAACTTGCTGAGGGTCCACTCAGTGCCCTCATCCAGGTTGCTAATAGAGATAGTGAACAACCCTGAGCCCAGTCCTGATCCCTGGGCACTCAGCCTTCCCTGGAAGCTGATACAAACAACCCCAGAGTGCTTTACCTTCTGACCTGCTGCAGAACAGCAGGGCTCTGAAGGTCAGGAACACTTCTTTGCTGCACTCCAGGATCCATTGCCCTCCTTGGCCATGGATAACTTTACTGTCCACCAGCACTCCAAGGTCTTTCTCCACAGGGCTGCTTTCCAGCAGGTTGACCCTGGTGCCTGGGGTTATTATTCCAGTTATTGGAGGAGCTTCTTGCAGTTAGTTATTTAAGGAGAAAGAGTTCAGGAAAGATTAGCATTAAATAAAGAGATCTTGGGAGTTCTTTGGAGCTGACCCTTCACTCTTTCCCTTTGTACAAAGAGATTAGCACAGGACACACACACACAGAGTGCCAGGAGCCAGGTATATTTAGATGCTTGGTATTAGGAGAAAATTAGCTGTAAGGTTCATCTACTGTAGGAAGTTAATATCCCCCCAGACACTTGCAGACAGCTGGTGAGGCTGTGATTCGATTGAAAACTACAGTGATGGAAAGGTAATGGTGCAAAATGAGTCTGCCTCCCCACCAAACTGATGGAAATTGAAAAGTCACTTTATTGCACATATGTCTCCTTCTCTGCATTGCAGCACTTGTAAAAACCAAGCAAGCAATGACACACAATGGGACAGATGTTGTTAACACAGCCAGCAAGGCAGGGGCTGCAAGGTAAGGATGAGGGGCAGAATGGAGTGTCCCCACCCCTAATCCAAGGAGGAAATGGGCAGAGATCTTCTACATAGGCATCTAAGCTGAGGCAGAGCAGGGTTCTAGGTTCCTCTAGAAGGAAGAGACCTGGGGGTGTTGGGTGCTGAGCAGCTCCCCAGGAGCCAGCAGTGCCCTCCTGCAGGCAGTTGTGTGCTGGGCTGCAGCCAGAGGAGTGTGAGCAGCAGGGCAAGAGAGGGGATTGTGCCTCTTGGCTCTGCTCTGCTCAGACCTCACCTCCAATCCTGCCTCCAGTTCTGCAGTCTCCAGCAGGAGGAGGACACAGAGCTGCTGGAGAGAGGCCAGAGGAGGCCACAGGGATGATGCCAGGGCTGGAGCAGCTCTGCTGTGAGCACAGGCTGAGGGAGCTGGGGAGGTGCAGCCTGCAGAGGAGAAGGCTCCAGGGGGACCTCAGAGCTGCCTGCCAGTGCCTGAAGGTATCCTGCAGGAAGGCTGCAGAGGGACTTGTGCTGATGGAGTCTGAGCCAGGCCAAGGGGCAATGGTTTGGAGCTGAGGCAGAGTAAGGTTTAGAATGGAGCTGAGGAAGAATTGCTGAGTGTGAGGGTGGTGAGAGCTTGGCACAGGCTGCCCAGGGAGGCTGTGGCTGCCTGCTGCCTGGGGGTGTCCAAGGCCAGGTTGGATGAGGCCTTGAGCAGCTGAGTCTGGCTGAGAGGTGTCCCTGGGCATGGCAGGGAGGTTGGAGTAGATGATCTCCAAGGTCCCTTCCAGCCTAAGCCATTCTGGGACTCTGTGTCCTATGGGGCCAGATGGGAGCCACTCAAGTGCACTGAGGGAGTTGGTAGAAGTGCTGACTGAGCCACTTGCAGTCATTTACCAGGAGTTCAACAGTGTCCTGACTTGTAGCAGCAATAGTTGCCAGCAGCAGCAGGGCAGTGATTGTCCTTCTGCACTCAGCACTGGGGAGACCACGCTTGGAATATTGTGTTCATTTTTTAGGCCACTCTCTACAGGAAGGACATTGAGATGCTGGAGCAAGTCCAAAGAAGCTGGTGGAGGTTGCAGAGAACAAATGTTGTGAGAAGCACCTGAGGGAAGCGGAGTTCATTCAGTCTGGAGACTCTGAAGGGAGGTTGGAGGGGGGGTGGGGGTTGTTCTCTTCCTTCTAGTAACAAGTGAGAGGGCAAGAGGAGATAGAATCATAGAACCATAGAATGGTAAGTTTGGAAGGGACCTCAAAGCTCAGCCAGTTCCAACGCCCTGCTATAGGCAGGGACACCTCCCACTAGAACAGGACACTCGAGGCCTCCTCCAACCTGGCCTTGAACACCTCCAGGGAGGCTGGGGATGACAGAAGCACAGAATGAGATCCTTGATCCCATTCTGTGCTTCTGTCCTCCCCAACCTTACTGGGCAACCTGTGCCAGTGTCTCACCACCCTCACTGCAAACAACTTCCTCCTAACATCCACTTTCAATCTCCCCTCTGCCACTTCAAACCCATTCCCCTTGTCCTGGCATTTCAAGACTTTGTCAATAGTCCCTCCCCAGACTTCCTGGAGCCCCCTTCAGATCCTGGAAGGCTACTCTAAGGTCTCCTGGAAGCCTTCTCTCCTCCAGGCTGCAGAGCCCCAAATCTTGAGATGCCCTCAAGTCGCACCAGGGGAGGCTTAGATTGGCTATTAGGGAATATTTCTCCACAGAAGGGAATGTTAAGCATTGGAACAGGCTGCCCATGGAAGCAGCTGAGTCATCATCACTGGAGGTGACTTTAGATGTGGTTTAGTGATGGACTTGGCATTGCCAAGTTTATGGCTGGAGCTGATGATGTGAAAAGTGTGGTCCAGCCTGAAGGACTCTGTGATTTGGAGTCTTCAGCTTAGAGTCTTCAATTCTCCAGAACAAAGGCCAACCCTGGGGCTGCAGCACCAGGCTGAGATTCCTCTGCTGCTAAGCAGTGAAACAAACACATCAGGTGCTAAATAAAGCACCACTAGGGCTCATCAGCATCCTGACTTCTCCTTCTCTCCCTTGTTGCATAATTCACAGGTACCAAGGAAGCTCTTAGCTGAGAGGTGGTTGGAGCATATGTGATGGTTTTTGCAGCAAGGTTGGGAAGGTTTATTTCTTAAATCTTTATGGCAGGCTTAATAAACTTCCCTAATGCAAAGCCTACAGACCACAGTAGCCTGAAAAAGGATTTATCAAAGTGTTTTATTAAGTTGCATCTGTTCAGCAGTGCCAGGCCCAGTAGGATCTTTTAAGACCATATTGAGGCCATGGTAAATTAAAACAGTTTCAGAGTTTTAGGGAACTTGAACAAATTCAGGCTGGAAGTGAAGTCCCTCAGGGGCTGATGCTGTTCAATGCCTTTGTCAGTGACATGGGCAGTGGCATTGAGGTACCCTTAGGGAGCCTGTGGGTACCTCCAGTTCTGGGGAAGCCAGCATAAGAAGGGCATGGAACTGTTGGAGAGGGTCCAAAGGAAGGACTTAAAGATGCTCAGAGGGCTGGAGAACCTCCCCTGTGAGGACAGGTTGGGAGACTTGAGGTTCTGCAGCTGAAGAAGAGAAGGCTTTGGGGACACTTTAGAACAGCCTTCCAGGGCCTGAAGTAGGCCTTCAAGAAAGCTGAGAAAGGATTTTTTTAAGAGAGCTTGTACTGGTAGGACGAGAGGGAATGGATTGAAGCTTGAGGAGGGCAGATTGAGACTGGAGAGTTGGAAGAAATTTTTGACAGTGCGGGTGGTGAAACACTGGGACAGGCTACCCAGGGAGGTGTGGCTGCTCCCTCCCTGGAGGTGTTCCAGGCCATGCTGGATGATGCCTTGAGCAACCTGGGTTGCTGGGAGGTGTCCCTGCCTGTGGCAGGGGGCTTGGACCTGGATGAGCTTTAAGCTCCCTTCCAACCCAAGCCATTCTATGACTCCATGAAAAAATGTGTTACAGAGAAGTGTCCGTTTTGCTGGCAAATAAACTCGTGCCAAAGATAACCCAAAGGTTGGTGGATTTCTCCCCCTCCTCCTCCCTCAGCTTTTATTTTCCCTCTCTTGTCTGTCATTTCTGGCTCTTTAAATTCTGGGGAACTTTCTAGGCTCAGACTCTAATATCAGTCATCTTATTAATCTTTGAAACCCTGGCAAGCCTTGAGAGGGGAAGGAGCATATGGCTGTGCAACAAGGCACCTCTGGAGATTTTATACTCCTCCAGCAGCACATAAAACCCTCTCTTGTCTTCATTCTCATTCACTGCTTGCACGTCCATATTTTAACCCTGCAAGCATCAAGATCTCAGACTAACTCACTGTGGTTTACTTGGCACCATCTGCACCTTAGGGACTCAGGTCCACAACAACCCCATGCAGATCTCCAGGCTGGGGTGGCAGTGGCTGGAGAGCAGCCAAACAGAAAGGGATCTGGGGGTGCTGATTGACACCCACCTGAACATGAGCCAGCAGTGTGCCCAGGTGGCCAAGAAGGCCAATGGCATCCTGGCCTGCATCAGCAAGAGTGTGGCCAGCAGGAGCAGGGAGCTCATTCTCCCCCTGCACTCTGCACTGCTTAGGCCACACCTTGAGTCCTGTGTCCAGTTCTGGGCCCCTCCATTGAAGAAGGACATTGAGGTGCTTGAGTGTGCCCAGAGAAGGGCAACGAGGCTGGGGAGAGGCCTGGAGCACAGCCCTATGGAGAGAGGCTGAGGGAGCTGGGATTGGTTAGCCTGGAGAAGAGGAGGCTCAGGGGAGACCTTCTTGCTGTCTCCAGCTACCTGAAGGGTGCTTGTAGCCAGGAGGAGGTTGCTTTCTTCTCTCAGGCAAGCAGCAGCAGAACAAGAGGACACAGTCTCAAGCTGTGCCAGGGGAAGTTTAGGCTGGAGGTGAGGAGAAAGTTGTTGCCTGAGAGAGTCATTGCCTGCTGGAATGGGCTGCCCAGGGAGGTGGTGGAGTCAGCGTCCCTGGAGGTGTTCAAGGCAGGTTTGGACTTGGCACTTGGTGCCATGGTCTGGTCTTGAGGGCTGTGGGAATGGGTTGGACTTGATGAGCTTTGAGGTCTCTTCCAACCCTGGTGATACTGTGAGACTGTGATACCTCCAGGGATTAGGCTTCCACCACCTCCCTGGGCCAACCCTTCCAGGGTATTTGCATGGTGATGATAAAAGGCTTCCATCAGCCTGAAGAAGAGGAGATATAGATAGAATAGCCTGAAGATAGAGGACATATAGGGAAGGAAAGAGAAATACTTCAGAGAAATGCAGGTCAAAAACAGAGGAAAGAAACCCAAACCAACAAGAAACTCCTGTCCTCTCAGAAACAGGGGAAGCTGCCAAGATTTTAAGCTTGAGGAGAGTAGATTTAGACTTGAGATCATGAAGAAACTGGGAAGGGTTTTTTGCTTGTTTGTTTGTTTCAAGGGTTTGGAGTGATAGGATGAGAAGGAATGGATGGAAGCTTGAGGAGAGCAGACTGAGACAGGCTCTCACCACCCTCATGCTGAACAACTTCCTCCTAATATCTAATCTAAATCTACCCTCCTCTAGCTTGGATCCATTCCTCCCACTCATATTACTACCAAACACCCTAAAAAGTCCTTCCCCAGCTTTTGTACAGCCACCTTCAGATCCTGGAAGGCCATGAGAAGGTCTCCTCAGAACCTTCTCCTCTTCAGACTGAGCAGCCCCAACTCTCTCAGCCTGTCCCCATAGCAGAGCAGCTCCAGCCCTCTGATCATCCTCATGGTCCTTCTCTGGACACCTTCCAATCCCTCCACAACTTTCTTGAGTGTTATCTATCAATTAAAGGTGATTGGCCTGGTTAAGTTGCGACTGCCTCGACCGAAGGAGCCCAAGTCCCATGTCTGGCAGTCTGCTGCAGGTAGGGATTTATTGCTGTGATGACAGCCACACACTGCCCTTGGGAAAGGAGGTTCTGATTTCCCATGGATTGAGTCACAGTATCACAGTATCAGAGTATCACCAGGGTTGGAAGAGACCTCAAAGCTCATCAAGTCCAACCCATTCCCACAGCCCTCAAGACCAGACCATGGCACCAAGTGCCAAGTCCAAACCTGCCTTGAACACCTCCAGGGACGCTGACTCCACCACCTCCCTGGGCAGCCCATTCCAGCAGGCAATGACTCTCTCAGGCAACAACTTTCTCCTCACCTCCAGCCTAAACTTCCCCTGGCACAGCTTGAGACTGTGTCCTCTTGTTCTGCTGCTGCTTGCCTGAGAGAAGAAAGCAACCTCCTCCTGGCTACAAGCACCCTTCAGGTAGCTGGAGACAGCAAGAAGGTCTCCCCTGAGCCTCCTCTTCTCCAGGCTAACCAATCCCAGCTCCCTCAGCCTCTCTCCATAGGGCTGTGCTCCAGGCCTCTCCCCAGCCTCGTTGCCCTTCTCTGGACACACTCAAGCACCTCAATGTCCTTCTTCAATGGAGGGGCCCAGAACTGGACACAGGACTCAAGGTGTGGCCTAAGCAGTGCAGAGTGCAGGGGGAGAATGAGCTCCCTGCTCCTGCTGGCCACACTCTTGCTGCTGCAGGCCAGGATGCCATTGGCCTTCTTGGCCACCTGGGCACACTGCTGGCTCATGTTCAGGTGGGTGTCAATCAGCACCCCCAGATCCCTTTCTGTTTGGCTGCTCTCCAGCCACTGCCACCCCAGCCTGTAGCTCTGCATGGGGTTGTTGTGGCCAAAGTGCAGCACCTGGCACTTGGATTTGTTGAGCTCCATCCCCTTGGACTCTGCCCATCTGTGCAGGCAGTTGAGGTCCTGCTGCAGAGCCCTTCTGCCCTCCAACCCAGCAACATCAGCCCCCAGCTTGGGGTCAACTGCAAATTTGCTGCTGCCTGACTCGATGCCCTCGTCCAGATCATCACTGAAGATGTTCCAGAGGATGGGGCCCAGCACTGATCCCTGGGGCACACTGCTAGTGCCAGGCCTCCAGCTGCATGTGGCACCATTCACCACCACTCTCTGGGCTCTGCCCTCCAGCCAGTTCCTGACCCAGCACAGAGTGTTGGCATCCAAGCCACGAGCTGACAGCTTAGCCAGCAGTTTGCTGTGGAAGGTCCCTTCCAACATTCCCATTCTATGATTCTATGATTCTATCCTTTACTATCTAATGACCTCCCCTCTTGCAATTTATTAAACAAAGGTGGGGCCTTGTTTCTATGAGGTTACTATAGGTTGACACTACTGGATGCAGGAGCCCACTGCTAAATTCCACCCCCAGCATTAAGGATGTTGAGCAGCTTGTCATTAAGAGCTGCTGCTTTATCTATCTTTAATAATAAATGGAAACTTTATAGATGTACACTGCATACAGAAGACATTAAGAGAGCATTAAGGATGCAAAATCAACCATTCAAGAGTTAGGCAATGACAGATGTAATTAGCCCTCTCGTGCACAGGCATGACAAAGCTTCTCAGCCAACACCCAGGAAGCCTGTCCCAGAGCCAGGACTGCAAGAATATGGCTTTGCTTAGCTTCAGCTCAAAGGTTGAGCTATAAATGGTTACCTTCTGTTTTCCTGCAGCCTTTGTGCCCTCTTGTTCAGAATATCTCTGGGCCTGCAGAAAAAGTGGCTATGAGCAAGTACAGCTAAGGGCATTGCAGGCCTACAGAACAGTTCTGGTTGGACAAGAGCTCTGAGACCACCTAGTCCAACCATCAACCTAGGAAAGACCCCTATGGCCATTAAACCATGTCCCCAGGGATATGGCCACGTGTTCCTTGAACACCTCCAGGGATGGGGACTCCACCACCTCCCTGGGCAGCCTGTGCCAGTGTCTGGCCAGTAACCACTCCTTTGGGGGACTTGATATCAAGTCTAAATCCTTCATTATTTTTTTCCCCCTTGCCTAACATAAGCTTTCAAACATGGTCTAAGGAAAGATGAAATTAAATATCAAAATGCATTCCCAGCACATGAAGGACATGGAAGTGTTGGAGCCATTCTAGAGGAGACCACCAAGATGGTCAGGGGGCTGCGGCAGCTCTGCTGTGAGGACAGGCTGAGAGAGTTGGGGCTCTGCAGCCTGCAGAAGAGAAGGTTTCCAGGAGACCTTAGAGTAGCCTTCCAGGATCTGAAGGGGGCTCCAGGAAGGCTGGGGAGGGACTATTGACAAGGGCTTGCAATGCAAGGACAAGGGGAATGGGTTTGAAGTGGCAGAGGGGAGATTGAAAGTGGATGTTAGGAAGAAGTTGTTTGCAGTGAGGGTGGTGAGACACTGGCACAGGTTGCTCAGGGAGGTTGTGGCTGCTCCCTCCCTGGAGGTGTTCAAGG
>VWZE01007719.1:142048-160109 GCA_013396675.1 Eubucco bourcierii | reverse complement strand
AAGGCTGGGGAGGGATTATTTACAAGGTCTTGTAATATCAGGATAAGGGACAATGGGTTTAAACTGACAGAGGGGAGATTTAGACTGGATGTTAGGAGGAATTTCTTTATAGTGAGGGTGGTGAGGCACTGGAACAGGTTGCCCAGGGAGGTTGTGGATGCTCCCTCCCTGGAGGTAGTCAAGGTCAGGTTGGAGGAAGCCTTGAGTAACCTGTACTAGTGGGAGGTGTCCCTGCCTATGGCAGGGGGTTGGAACTAGATGATCCTTGAGGTCCCTTCCAACCTTACCATTCTATGATTCAGGCACAGACACCATTTGCCTTGGAGACCATTCAGCATGAAGAACGGTAACTGATTTTTTCAGGGACTTCACTCACAGTAGATTTATAGAAAACATCAATGTCTGTGGTATTCTCTGACTTTGGTACATGACAAAATGCAAATTAAAAAAAAAACAAACAAAGAAAACACCAAAAACCTGCCACATTCTATATGCCCCCATAAAAAACATTATGAAAGTACACATTCATCCTTTTAAGCAGACTGTGTAGTTATGCTTCTGACACTAAAAAGAAATATTACTTTACCTGGTCTACTCAGATTAATAAATCCTGAATCTTTATTATGGTATCCTCCAATTAATTTTATTTTAAACTTTTTTTTTTTTTTTTTTTTTTAAATTCGTCAGTGTGAGGACAGTAACTCAATGTAGCCACAACTTAATGATGTGAGCAGGTGTGCAGAAACAGTAGATTTTTTTCCAATGATGGGGATGCAGGCATGTGCTAAAGCAGCCTGCTCAAGGATCAGGTCTTCCACAATGTAATGATTCTGACTGGTAGAGTATAGCTGTCTTTAAAATAAAACTTCTTTTACTGCTATGTATTGTAGAATGCTAGTACATAACTTAAAACTTTCTGAATTCCTCATTTTGTACAACCTTTTGTTGAAGTCCTCGCTCCAGAGCAATGCAAAGCATACAGTGCTGCTTGTACTGATCCCAGAGACCTGGATCGCGCAAACAACCAACTGTGCAGGTGGAAGTAATTAAAACAGTTAAAACAGGTTAACTGCTTTGAGTAGGAAGGTCTCTGCGAGTATTTGAGCTTTTCTACGCACCATACTCAATAAGGACAATCTAGGTTCCCACTACCATTTCTATAAGCTTCTCCTCCAGGATGTACAAACCTACTATGTATTTTCCAAGTGTCCCTAAAGTACATGCTTTACAGAACAAACAGAAATTCGCTCTCGGTTTGAAAAGCTCTAATATGCTTCTGTTTCAATATGTTTATTAGAAGTCTGCCATATATATTCCTTTTCTAATTTGTATTTGGACATAAGAACAGCCATAGCTATGAGAAATAATCAACTCCCTCCTATTAAGACAAATTCAGTGTAATGCACACCAAATATAAAAAAAATAAGGCATTACTGGCATTGATGAGGGGCAGGCTGGACAACTTCAAAGCGTCAATACCCAGTTTTGAGTTGCACCACTATTCTGAGTAACCACACACCAACTCGAGTAGTTCTTGCTCAGAGACCTCACTGTGCAGAGCCATGCTATGCTAAATGCTGTTTCAGTTTTGTTATTTCACTAAATGGAACTTAATACAGATCCATGGAAAAGCTACAGATCCATGGTTCCACATAACTTGCAAGTGGTGGCATGTGTTGGGGAATCAGGAAAGAAAAAGGATGTAGAAGGAACTTTGTGGAAGGATAAACAACCTGATGTGGCGAGTTTAGATCTAAGTCACAGAATCACAGAATTGTCAGGGTTAGAAGGGACTTCAAGGAGTCATCTAGTTCTAAGCCCCCTGCCATGGGCAGGGACACTTTCCACTAGATCGGGTCGCCCAGAGCCACATCCAGCCTGGCCTTAAAAACACCCAGGGATGGGGCTTCCATCATCTCCCTGGGCAACCTGTGCCAGTGTCTCACCATCCTTGTGGTGAAGAACTTTTCTAATGTCTTATCTAAACCCTCCTCTAGCTTGGATCCATTTCCCCTAGTCCTGTCACTACCTGACACCCTAAAAAGTCCCTCATCAGCTTTCCTGTAGGACCCCTTCAGATATTGGAAGGCCACAATAAGGTCTCTTTGGAACCTTCTCTTCTCCAAACTGAATAGCCCCAATTCAAACATGAAGACTGAAAAAGCCTAGGGCTTGGATCTCCAGGAACACAGACTTGACAGACGCTGGCTCCTTACCAGCATTGGACATCTTTTGTCCAATCCTTTACACCTTCAAGTGATGGCAAATCAGAGTGCAGGCCTCCAGGGAAGTGGGTTCCCCACCTATCAACCTCTTTTTGAGCCATGTCACTGCAGTTATTCCAGCACTGTCAGAAAAAATATGGAAGCTGTCAGCTACACTGACCAAAAAAACATAGCCTTCTCAAATTATGATGAACTTTGCTAAGCATTCATCTCAATGGCAATGGCAGCAGAAATAGCTCTTGCCCACATCATCATTTTTGCCATGCCAGAGCAATTGTCTCCAGCCACACATCGATCCACAGGAGAGGTTAAAAATCATGGTTTTGTCAGAGTATTTTTAATCAGATGAGTTCCTTGATCCAGGTAACTGCACAGCTCCACAAGAAGCAGGTAGGTGGGAGAGAGAAGGTGGTGTTGGGTGCTGGCTGCGGAAGGGACTTGGGGTGCAGCACTGCCTCTGAATAAAGATGTGCAATGTTGGGGATGTGGCGTTTTCACTAGGCTACATCCTAGTGAGCTCCTGTTGATTCATCACATGCTTTTGGGTTTGGATCTGCTGTCCTCTCATTCATGGAGTCTTCCACTGCTGCTGCTGACACTGGCAGAGCTCCCTCCCAGAGAATGGGCAAGGTGGCACCGGTGCCTTTTTCAAACAGGTGTTGCTATGGGCAACTGTATATAAGAGAATGTAGGCAGAGAAAGCCAGGGAGGTGAAGTAGAAACAAGAGCCCAGCAGGAACAGCTCTCAGAGTGAGTATAAATGCTGCATTTATAAAACAGCAACTCAAGCAATCTGCCAGCAAAACAGATATCACAGCCAAAGCAACAGTGGGCTGAAGTTATTGCTTCTGGCAGCAGATGTGAGTTTTCACGCTTCCTAAAATGAAGGCACAGAGGTGTCTGTTCCTCTGAGGACAGGGAGAGGACGAGGAGCAGAGGGAGAGATGCAAAGACTCAGCAAAGCAGTCAGCTCTGCACCTTCCCCTGCTGTCTCCTCTGCCCTCATGAAAGGTGAGGAGCCGACACTGCAGAGGAAGAGCTGTCCCTCAACTTAATATCTTCCTCACATCTGACTGCGTACTTTAAAAAAATTATTTTTGCAAGCATCAAGGAAATTCCTGCTTAGTTTCTCTAAAGGCACTTTCTGAGTGCCTGGCAGGCATTGATATAAACTGGGTTAATGTGAGCAGTTCAGCTGTCCAGGAAATGAGCAGATAACCTTTTGTTGCAACCTTCTGTTTAAGTATAATCTTAGTTCTTCTCGCTACCACTTTTCATGGAAAAACCTAAGACATCTTCTAATTAGACGTGATTCTACCTGAAGACAAGATCCAGCTTTTCTGTTTCTGTTTTGTTCTCGTCTCACATTTGATATAGGCATAGTCAGGGCCTAAGGGTCTGAAGATTCTCTTCCCTGCTACCTACATGCACATAACCTAACCAGAACACTGCAAATGCGAATTACAGCTTTATGTAGGAAATAGAGAACAGGAGGAGATTTCACATGAAAGCAGAGGTACAGCACCCGCACATCCACTATGAAGAGCTATGGTCTAGCACACTGGGTAAGATGCAATTGTTGACACTGACAACTAAGAAGTAATTTCTAACACTTTCCACAGCGGAATAAGTGAACAATTCCAGTAACACAAGCTGGGTCTTGCCAGTTCCAAGTTACGAGATGCAGGCAACTGCCATATTTGCTCTTCATGGAACGTTAAGATTTCCATGTGAGAGGGACACTTTTGAGTCTTACTTTCACACCCTAAAACTTCTTTTTTCTGACAATTTTTTTTTTTTTACTGCCTTCCAGGATGAATCCTGCTGAATGGCCACAAAGCAATACTGACCTGCTGTGAGAAAATGTTTCCTTGTACCCTGGCAGACAGAAATTTGAGCCTTGCAATAAAACATGCACAGACAGTGTGGGGCTTATGCCTTGAAAACCGTGAAGTGGTGACAGGAAGCAGCAAGTGCAGGTCTTTAAAAACAGTTCTTAATAGCACATTCAGGTAAGAAATCAGTGTGCAATGTGTCCAGGGAGGCTGTCTCAAACACATAGGCTTATCCTACAGTTTCTCACCAAAAGGTGAATGACTGAAAATTATGTCACTGATTGCAAAAACCTATGTATTTGCTTAGTTTATCACAGAATGTTAGGGGCTGGAAGGGACCTCCACGGAGTTCAACGCACCTGCCAAAGCAGGATCACCTAGGGTAGGTTGAACAGGAGCGCATTCAGGTGGGTTTTCAAAGTCTCCAGAGAAAAAGACTCCACAACCTCTCTGGGCAGCCTGCCCCAGTGCTCCATCACCCTCACTGTGAAGAAGCATCATTTTGTGTGTGCTAGCTTACATCCAGTGTAGGTATTGTCCTATCACTGGACACCACTGAAAAGAGACTGGCACCTTCATCCTGACACTTACTACTCAGATATTTATAGACATTGGTAAGATCTCCTCTCAGCCTCCTCTTCTCAGGACTAAACAACCCCAGGGCTTGGTTTCCCTTCATAGGAAAGATGTTCAAGTTCCACAGACATCCTCACAGCTCTCCACGGGACTCTCTCCAGCAGATCCCTGTCTCTTTTGAACTGGGGAGTTCAAAACTGGACACGGTATTCCAGGTGTAGTCTCACCAAGCCAGAGTAGAAGGGGAGGAGTACCTCCCCAGACCTGCTGGGCACTTTTCTTAGTGCACCCCAATATGCTGTCAGCCCTTTTGGCCACAAGGGCACATTACTGCCCCCATGGAGCTGCTTTCCAGCAGGACATCCCTCGGTCTGTCCCAGTGCCTGGTGTTATTCCTCCCCAGACACAGAACTCTGCACTTCTCCTGACTGAACTTCAAAGAGATCTGCCTTTGCTCAGCTCTCCAGCCTGTCCAGATCTCATGGGATGACAATATAGCCTTGCAGTGTGGCAGCCACCCTCCATCCCAGTTTTGTACCATCAGCGAACTTGTTGAGGGCACACTCGATCCCCTCATCTGGGTCACTGATGAAGATACTGAACAAAACTAGAGCCCGTACTGATCCCTGGGGAACTCACTGGCCACAGGTTTCTGGCTGGACTCTGCACTGCTGATGACAACTCTAGCTGAGCCAGTTGTCAACCCACCGCAAGGTCCAATCATCTAACTCACTTTTCTTGAGTTTACCTAAGAGGATGTTATGGGAGACTGTATCAAAAGCCTTGCTAAGTCAAGATAGGGGATGTTCACAGCTCTCCATTCATCCATTTGGTCATGCCTTCATAGAAGGCTATCGGATTAGTCAAGCAAGAGTTCCCCTTAGCTACTCTTGACAACCTTCTTTTCTTTCACGTGGTTATAGATGGTCTCCTGAGCAAGCTGCTCCACCACCTTTCCAGGGATGGAGGTGAGGGTGATTGGTCTTCCTTCTTGCCCTTTCTGAAGACTGGGGTGACACTGGCCCTCTTCCAGTCCTCAGACACCTCCCTGAGGAAATTCAAGGCTTGAGGTCAAGACAAATTGCTGATTTCTTGACCCACTTATGATTTTTTAGCATGCTTTCAGTTACCATAGATGAGTGAAATTTTCTTTCTGTGATACAAAAATCTGACACTCTGTGCTTTTTTAAAAAATGCTTTGAGCCTGATAAAATTATTATTGATTCTCTCAGAGGTAAATTTTGCCTCTACAATTCAAATCAAAATCAACTTGAAAGTCACATATTTCTTCTTCAGCATTAATAACTGAAAATAAGAAAAAACCCAGCAACAACAACCACCACCCCCACATTTCAGTAACTATGGTTCTTCTGAGGGAGCCAGTTATTTTCAGTAAGTGAAAAGAGGTATAAGTTCCGCTTTTACAGCCAGCCAGATTCTCAGGTAGCAATGTACAATGCTACAGAATATTTCAGCTACAGAAAAATTATTAATTAAAAATATTTCCATATAAAAACAAACAAGCAGCATGTATTCATCAGCACATGGATTGGTAATTAAAAGATAGAAGAAAATATTATGTTAGCTTTCTTTCTATGATTTAGACTGTCCCTGGAAACAATACCTTCCACAGAGTATCTCCTCACGTATATTGATGTCAAGAAGGCAGAGAAATATGGGTAATGTCACTTTTTTCTCATGTATCACTTGAAGTTCAGAAACATGGCAACTAAAAAAAGGAAAGAAATGTTTGTGTCTGAAGGGGAACATATTATATAAGATAGAAGATTATATTTAAACCAATAAAATTATTTAGATTAAAAAAAACACTGCATAGTTTTTTACTTTTTGTTACATCAGTATTCTTGCTGGCAATTCTTGGTTTTGGAGGGTGATAAAACCTTTAGTAAGCAAAAAAAATTCTTTTTCATGAATTCTGAATGAAAGAGTCCCTCCCTAACTGTAAATGTTGATGGACAAATTCTGCCTTAGCTCCAACAGCTGAAATGAAACACTGAAAGCCTGAGCTGGCCAAACCATACAAACCAATACACTAGATTGGCTATCTCTAAAACTAGTTTCATGTTTCTCATGCAATCACAAAAGCATCACACACTCTGCTTTTTCGTAATTAGAATGAACTCCAGGGAAAATAAGTCTCATGATATGCTACCAGCCCCATGACTCCTTCCTAACGCTTCATCTTCTCTCCCTTCGTCTTCCTGTGTGCCCTGAGCTAGATTATGGCTTTGGCAGGGGGGCTGGACTCAGTGATCTCCTTGGGTCCCTTCCAACGCCTGACATCCTGTGAGCCTGTGTTCCTATTCTTTGTATGTAATCTGAAGCAAGAAAGACAAACCATAGACTTGACCAAGGGGCGGAAATACAGAGAAGAGTTTACTAATGTGTCTCAAGTGTCCTATAAAAAAAAGTTAGATAAAGCGAAAAAGTCTAAGCAATGAAGTCAGATACTAGAGACAGTCTGTCCTAACAAATGACTATCAGTACCCTGACAGTACCTAGTCTGAAAGAGGTGAGGCAATAGACACAGAATTTACAAAACGTTTTGCTGCCATTGCAAACCTGTTTGGGGTAAGCTAAAGAAACCGTTCCATCAGTTTGTATGTGCAAAAATCCCCTTTACTTGGAGTAACATCTCGGCTTGGCTGAATTGATGGCAAAGCATCACCTTGAAAACTGAAGAAGCTAATGAAAGCGATGATTAACGAGGCTTTAAAACTGGTATCTATTTGTACTTTTCAGAACTCATAAACTCCAATATTACATTCCATGTCATGCACGATTAGGCTGAATCTTGTTGCAATTTTGCCTAATTTGACAGATGTTTAAGTTGAGGCACAGAAGAGGCAGAGGCTGTCTATCAGTTTGCACCAAAACCTCAAAGAGATACTGAAAGTTTTTGTCTCACGCTTCTTTAAACAACTCACAGCAATAATTCATTAACTAGTTAGCAGTGCCATGGGCATAAAATGAATGCTCATCAGGAAAACATATTTGAGTACTAAGCACAACAAACTGAATCTGCAACTAGTATCATCTAACGGATTAATCTCATTTGCCTGAGGCATCTCCTGGTAGCACACAGCTGACCTCTACATTTGACTCCACATACGCTTCCACTAGCTAAATTTTCAGTATGTTGTTTCCGAGGAAGAAAGCACGAACTGCAAAAGACCATGAACAGCAATAGCCTCACATCTTTCTGGCCCATGCAATGTGATAGTCCCACATTTCCAGCGTCCCTGACATGACAGCCCATCCAGGTTTAGAGGTCAGTTTCAGTGACTGCCCTCACCCTTGTGTACCATTCCCCATGTTAGCATCACCTAATTACATGTAATTTAAAAACTACCCAGGCACTGATGTTCAGTTATTCTGCCTGTTACACAGTTGGAAAATATTTTAAATGGCATTAAGTAAAGGTGAGAGTGTCTTTTAAAAATTGTGTTCACTTCACTATTCTCATGCTAATATTTGGTTTCCCAAGGGGTTATTACATGTGGCATTATGATGTCTGCATGCTCAACACAGTGTATCCCAACACTTAAAAGAACCAGGTAACTAATCTTTAGAAAGGAAGGGGTTGTAAAGTCACTGACTCCAAAACAAACTGGGCACGGAAATTTTCATTCTATGGCAGCTATAGATCAGTTTAGTTCCCAAAGCATAACTATTTACATATCTTACAAAACCCGAAAACCCTCTGAAAAAAAAAAGCCTCCTTTTGTGTGTATTCTCATTAGCCACGCACAGATAGACACACAGAGAACCCGTACGCTAGCCAAAGAGTCTGGTCTAATGCTACGTTACTCCTTTCTTATGCTGTTGTAACTCCATTACAAAAAACCTGTTTGCACAGGGGAAACACAACAATGAGTCAGACACCAAGGCAGTAAATTCAGTAACATATTGCCTCTGCTAAGGCAAATGGAAAACAAAGCAGAGGTGATTGGTGGGAACCAGCAATGGCTGCACCAAGGGCAGATCTTGCCTGACTAATTTAGTGGCTTTTTATGATGAAGTCACAGCGACAGTGGACAAGGGAAGGGCAACTGATGGCATCTACCTGGACCTGAGTAAGGCATTTGACTGTCCCACATGACATCCTGCTCACCAAACTGGAAAACATGGACTGAATGTGTGGAGCACTGCTGGCTAAGGAACTGGTTGGATGGTGGCACCCAGAGAGTGGTGATCAAGGACACAATGTCCACCTGGAGACCAGTGACAAGTGGTGTCCCTCAGNGGTGGTGAATGGCTGGAGAGTAGCCCTGAGGAAAGGGACCTTGGAGTCTGGGCTGATGAAAAGCTCGACATGAGCCTGCAGTGTGCACATGCAGCCCAGACAGCAACCGAGTCCTGGGCTGCAGCAAGAGCAGTGTGGCCAGCAGGGCAAGGGAGGGGATTCTGCCCCTTTACTCTGCTCTCCTCAGACCCCACCTGGAGTACTGTGTACAGTTCTGGAGCACCCAGCACAGGAAGGACATGGAAGTGTTGGAGCAGGTCCAGAGGAGGCCACAAGGATGATCAGAGGGCTGCAGCAGCTCTCCTATGAGGACAGACTGAGAGAGTTGGGGCTCTGCAGCCTGGAGAAGAGAAGGCTTCCAGGAGACCTTAGAGGAGTCTTACAGTATCTGAAGGGGACCTACAGGAAGGCTGGGGAGGGATTATTTACAAGGTCTTGCAATGCCAGGACAAGGGGCAATGGGTTTGAACTGGCAGAGGGGAGATTTAGACTAAATTTTAGGAGGAAGTTCTTTACAGGGAGGGTGGTGAGGCACTGGCACAGGTTGCCCAGGGAGGTTGTGGATGCTCCCTCCGTGGAGGTGTTCAAGGCCAGGTTGGAGGAGGCCTTGAGTGAGCTGTACTAGTGGGAGGTGTCCCTGCCTATGGCAGGGGGCTGGAACTAGATGATCCTTGAGGGTTCTTCCAACCTTACCATTCTGTAATTCTATGATTCTATATTAATGTGGTGTAAACAACAGATGTAAAACTTTGCACAAGTGACTCAGTATCTACCAAACAAAATAAGTATTATCTAATAGAGCTGACAAAAAATGGGGGGAAAACCAGCACAAAAAACCCAAAACAATTTCAATATCCTAGGTGAGTAATAAGCTATATGATATATATCCTACATTATGTTTATGTTATACAGAAAAAAATTGAGAATATTCTGAAAGCTACCTGTTGGGCATAGTTTTTCCACTAATATAAAGTTGATGGCATTCCAAAACTTAAGGTGGGGTCCTTATTAAATCAAGATCTTCAATCCACTGAGTCATAGAATTGGATTGGAAGGGACCTTTAAAAGTCATCTAGTCCAATCCTCCGCAGTAAGCAGAGTCGTCTCAAACAAGATCAGGCTGCTCAGAGCCCCATCAAACCTAACTTTGAATGTCTCCAGGGATGCGGCTTCCACTATCTCCTTGGTCAAACTGTTCCAGTGTTCCACCACCCCCACAGTAAAGAATTTCTTCCTGATGTCCAATCTAAATCTACCCTGTTCCAGTTTAAAGCCATTGCCCCTTGTCCTGTTGCTACACGCCCTTGTAAATAGTCCCTCCCCAGCTTTCTTGTAGACTCCCTTCAGGTACTGGAAGGCCTCCCCAGAGCCTCCCCATAGTTCTCTTCCCTGGGCTGAACAACCCCAACTTTCTCAGCCTGTCTTCAAGGAAAGGTGCTCCAACTTTCTGATGATTTTTGTGGTCCTCCACCTCTTCATCAGATCGATGTGCTTCTCACATTGAGGGCCCCAGAACCGGATGCAGTACACCAGGTGAGGTCTCATCAGAGCAGAGCAGAGCGGCACAATCACCCCTCTATCTGCTGTCCACCCTTCTTTTGATTGGCTAAAATACATCGTGTAGTAGGATCCACACAACTTCTAATAACATAGTCCTCAATGACTCATAACATATTGCAAAATGTTTTCCTGTGTAAGAACTACATCTTACTAGAACAGGTGTCTGTCTCATAGGTACCTCTTCTACTTGAGACTGAGCATGTTAGTTCCCACAGCATTGGCAGTTGTAGTCCATCCCCAGGCTCAGCTTGGCACAACTGCAAACTTGGAAGGAAAGAGTAATAAAAGATTTATATGAATTTTAACTAAACCACTTAAACTAAAACACTTAACAGCAAGCATCTTCTGGAACACTGCTAATTCAACTCCAGAGTTTGACAGCTAGTAGTTAATGAAATCTCCTCTTCTTCCACTCCAATATTAATCTTAAACTTTTTCTTGCTTAGGAAACCCACTCCTCTCAAATGTTTGCATTTTCAAATACTTACAGGTTGTCAACAATTTATCTTGTCCTATCAAGTATTTCAATCTCTTATCTAACTGACTCTTACCATGCTATTAATATTTGCCTTCTTCAAACCTCCTGTCACTGATCTGCACCTTGACCTGCTGGAAATTTGTTTGGCTCTACCCTACATTTCCTTCATTCTGTAAAAATTTTGCTCAAAATAGAAAAAGACATATATCAGAAAGGTCCCAAAAGTTACGTGTTTTTACCCAGATGAAGCTGTGAGTAATCATTTCAGTGTTCTAAAAGCTTTCTCCATCTTGTCCCTCCAGGTGTCTGGAGGTTGAACTGATTCAGTCAAGGAGCTGCGCCAGTTTGGCGCCCGCCCTTCAGCATCATTTGCCTCTCCTCTGCCTGGTTGTGCACAAACAATGTGGCAGGTGACCCGTTTGCCCTGCAACTAAATCCTGTGCAGCACACCAATACACAAAGAGCTTTCTAGGGGGATTCATGAAGCATCATCATATTGAGAATTTTCTAGATAGACTCAGTTCTAGACAGGCAGTACAAGAGCTGGTGCTACTCTGCCGCTGAAATAATGGAGTGTAAGAGGCAAACTCCTGACATCTTTCTTCTACTTCCTCATCACCTCCACAAAACTCAATGAAAGGACTAAGCAATAACTAAGTTTTCTGATTTCTATGAGTAGAATGGAAATGCATGTTATTATCATGAGTCAGGGAGCAGAACTGTTGGGTTGTTTTTTGGAGAAAAAAACTTACTGGAATACTTTCTTAGAAAAGGAAGGGCTAATTTAAAAAAATAAATCTGTAAAAGTCACATAGATTTATCACTTTTTTTCAAAATTACTTAAGTGTGTAAATGTGTGATATATTCATACTTGTAACAATTACAAAAATATATTTATTAGGAAACTCATGCTGTCTGCAGCCTAATGCAGCCATTTGCTCTAAAACTCAATTTCCACTAATGTTCATGTTCTGAAGAATGATTTATTAGCAGAGTAAGTCAGAGCACTTAGGAGAAAAGTCTGCACGTAGGTCCCTGTTAAAGCCTGTGGTGATGCTCCAAAACCCAAACGCAGCCTCAAGTGATACAATAAATCCCTCATGGTGTCCTGTGTCTAAGATTAAATACTATTGTTTCGGTTATCCTCTGATGCAGACGGGCTTTGAATTAAAATTTTATTTCCAAGCATTGGTTTTAAGCCTCCATTCACACGTGGGCACTACAAATGGCTACCACGGGCTCCTTTAATAGAGTGCACCCTTTCTGATTTCATTAGACATCCTGGCTGAGGGCAAAGCACACCAAGAGCTAAAATGGCTGTAATACAAGTATACAGAAGCTAAGTTAGTGTTACTACTAGCAATTTTGCTGTTCCTATGGCAAGTGTGAAAGCACTCTCATTATTTAAGGCAGGACTTCGCAGTGCTGCAGGTTCTCATGCTGTCATCCTCTCCCAATTCTGTAACAACAAACCAGCTCAGAGACACCTGAACCTATTTTTCATATACGAATCACTTCTATACCTTCCTCTAGCTTTCACCTTGTGGAAAAACATTGCCAACCCATCTCCTTGCATGTTGACCACAGCTCTGAGGCTTTCATAACAGCTTCAAAACAGCATCTGAATCTGATCCAGTCTAACACTGGGGGCATGCACTGGCTCTCCTGATTTCATTCTCGGACAGAGAGACCAATATTGGGTCTTGAATTTGTGAAGTAGAGAATGCCTTCAATGAAACAGAAAACCTCATCAGACTGCAGAAGAAAATAGGAAAATACAGAAATTTGCTGCACCAAACTTATTTTGTTATTGAAAAGACATAAAGCTGACTAACAGTCGAAATAGCTAACAAATCTGAGAACACAGAACTGAAGATAAGACTCAGCTGAAGTGTGGTACAGGCTAAGGCACTCTATATAGATAACTGAAGTGAAGCATTTATGTACATTGCTGTATTTGATGGTGACAGATGATGACAGTGTGCAGCACTGCAAAGCACTACTCCGCATCACTGGGATGATCTCATTGGCACCATTATCTTTAGCTGTGGCTTCTCTCACTGTAGGAGGAAAGGGATTCAGGATAACAATGATAAACAGCAAGGGATAACTGCTGAATGAATAGAAGGTTCTGGCTGTTAAATAAGGGAAGACAGAAAAAAAAATATTTGATGAGGTAAAGAAAGGGAAGCACTCTTGCTTACATTTTCTAGCCCAAGCACAAGTGGTTATTTAACTAGAAATTAATCTGGCTTCAGCTATTAAGAAATGTTTCTACAACTGTATTAGCAACAAAAGAAAGACTAAGGAGAATCTCATCCCTTTATCATTTTTGTTTTGGATGCAGGGGGAAACACAGTGACTAAGGATGAGGAAAGGGCTGAGGTACTTAATGCCTTTTTTCTCCTCAGTGTTCAGCACCAGAACTAGGTGTTTTCCAGGTGCTCAGCTCCCTTGTCTGCAGTACAGGGGCAGGGAACGGAATGAAATCCCCATAATCCATGAGGAAATGGTCAGCAGACCTGCTACATCAATCACAGTCTCATGAGTCTATGGGGCAGGGTGGGATCCACCCAAGGGATTGAAGGAGGTGTCACGGGTGCTCACCAAGCCACTTCCCATCATTTACCATCAGTCCTATTGATCTAGTGAGATCCCAAGTCGACTGGAGGTAAGCAAATGTGATAGCCACCTAGATAAAGGGCTGAAAGGAGGATCCAGGGAACTACAGACCTGTCGTTCTGACCTCATCAGCACAGCGTCAGATTTGATGAAGGTAGGTAACAGGTAGACTCAAATGACCTTAAAGGTCTTTTCTAACTGAAATGATTCTGAGATTCCATGATTTCCAGTGGACAACTTCTAGCTCTGTTATTTTATTTCTGCTGTCTTTAGGTTCCAAGTGAATAAGTGTTATACAAAAAAGGCAGATAATCCGTCACAAGAGGGATAAATATCTTCAAGGTACATCCCTCCAAATGTTCCATTTTGTTTTCCTACTTGTCTTTTAATGGTATATCATGAAGGAAAATGCTTCTTCACTGCATGGCAAGGCGTGTGATGACAACCTCATGAAAGTAGGCAATTTTCTCCTGATTGCTTTTTCTCCTGTCAGAATATCCCAAATGATCTCTTTTTTGTTAGAATGCTTCTTAGGAAAGCAGAGAAAGATAACTCCAGCAGATCATTATTCCTGTAGCAGAAGAAGCCTGGATATTGTATCTTAAGAGCATGTGTGTGTTTTTTACTTTATGTTTGCATTATGATTCAGAAAAGATATGCGCTGATAAACTGTGATCATTTGCAGTAACATCTCAAGTGTGCTCAGGTCTTGGCCCTCTATGGAACTGGACCAGGACGAAAGAGTGGAAATTGCTGTCCCAAGCGCAGTTTGGCCACAGCTGTCCTGTCTCCTCCAGGAGACTAATACAGCTCCCAAAGCTCAGATGGCCACTACAGTACTGTGGTGAGGATGGGCTATATCAAAACTGTAAAGATAACTACTGTCTCTATTTTTAGCAGAGATATGCAGGAAAAAACCCAACCAATCCGAAAATAGTTCCTGTTTTTCACTTCTAGTGAAACACCTTTTATGTCTGCTTGATTTTCTATGTTACCTTCTTTCACGTATTCATTTTTCCTCCCACTGACAGTGTACTTTGTACTTTCTTCCCCCTAGTTTATTTAACCCTTTGGGATCCCATTTGAGATTTTGCTCTGAAAATTTTGTTTTGGTAGTATTAACAGGATATAATTACTAAACATTCTGTCATAATTTGTAATTGAAGGATTACTTTACTAATAAACTCAGACTTATTCAGCTGCATGTGAGTCCACAAAAAACATGAGCTAACATAGCCCTTTTCTTTTCAGCATTATTGTTGCATGGAACAAATTCAATTTTCTTCCCTTTTTCTGATCACATAGATAGGGAGAGACTGTATAGTGCAGCAGGAAAGATCTCTATGTCATGGCTACCTGACCTTTACGTAGTAGCAATTTCTGAGCTGGTGCCACATTACAGGCTCACCTTTTTATACAGTACTGTTAACAACACCTGCCAATCAAAATTCCACCAAATACATATACTCTAACTAACAAGGGTATAAGCTGGCAAGCTTTAAATGAGGCAGCGATGCAAAGTGTAGTGTGATATCTGACAGGAAGCACAAGCATCTCTTGCAGGATATAACTGTGCCACACAGCTGACATACCAGAAGAAAAAGGTGTCAGAAAGTCTTGGGTATGAGGTGGCACTAGCACAGCTTTCCTACGTGATGCAGGTAAACAGCAATGTCAGTTCTTTGCAAAGCAATCTTTATCCAAACAATACAGCTTCCTGGTGAACTCAGTCTGCCTCTACTACTGTTTCTGTTTCGAATTATTCCTGCAAGGAATGGTGAGCACTGCTTACGTGAGGCCAAAAGGCAACAACTGCTTCTCCGCATGCTGAGACATTAAGCTAGTGTTTCCTCTATACATGCACCGTTGCCATGGAGGTGGGATTGTAAAAATCCCAAAGCATCTAAAAAGTGTGAGGAAGTCCTGCAGTCCTGATAACATTCCTATCTTCCTAGCTTCTCATATGCTGTGGCATGGATCCCTGTCACTCTGAGAAGGGGAAGCCTCAAATATCATCATAGTATGAGATCAAACGTGGAAAGAGAGAAAGATCTGCAGGAAAAGCCTCAGACCCAACCAAACACCATCTTTCAGCACCTCGCAAATCATCCCAGACTTCATATAAACGGCAACTTTGAGATCTCTGAAACTCAGATCATAGTACAGTCAAGTTCAATTTTAGTGTTCAAGACCATCTGTAACAAATTGACAGCAGTATCTTGGCTGCCACATCTGCCCAAGTGTGAAACCTAATTTCAGAGTCTAGTCTCTTGCACTGAGATAACCAAATCCATACATTCCAAAAGGACAATGTTATTCTAAATTTATACTTAAAATATCCTGTTAAGGGAGGCACTTTTGCAAGATGACAGTTTGCAGTATTGTAAAGGTCTCAGAAAAGTCACACCTTTGAGCATTACCTGGCAAGCACAGCTTTTTTTTTTGCACATTTACCATTCCAGTCTTACAACTCCATCATGAAACACGAATCACGACAGCTAACACAAGAGGATGCATCAACATGGAAACACAAAACTATCCATTTCTGAAAGAAATTTCTCTCTTTCTGGATCACACATTCATCTTTAAGAGCAGAGCACCCTTCTCAAGGAATATATCCTGTAATACAAAGTTTAGAAAATATACTGTGAAGGTTTGGGAGTTCCCTGCTCCCCCACACTTTGTAAAATGACCCAGACTAGAACTCAGTCGGCTGGAAGTTAAAAAATGAAGCTCTATTTACAGCTCGGCACAATGTACAAGCAGAGATATACNCCTCCCAGAAATCAGAGACCCCAGGAGGGGCTCCCAACCACCCTTCCACCTTCTCCCCACCCCTGTACCTTACCCCAAGGTTTGCCTTAATGCAAGGTAAATTAGGAGGATCAGCCAGGTGGGTTAGAAGAGAAGTGGTTAGTGAGGATTAATTGCCAGAGGAGCCAGAGCCAGAAGCTGCTAGATCCCACCAGCAGCTGCTGTTCCAGCAAGCGACAGAGAGAGACTGACTAATCTCATGTTCTGGTTAGTGTTCCCAAACAATTCTCCAGCAAGCGTATGAGTGAAGTAGACATCATGATGTTTTCCTTTCACAGCCTATAGTGTAATTTTCTCCATTAAAATATTCTAATTAGCCTCAAACCAGCACATATACATAATACAAACTTGGATAGGTCTGAAACTGATGCAATTTCCTTCTTCTTTCTTTCTTCACTATTATGAATTGATTACCAAGAAATAAGTGCTGCTGCAGTTCCAAATTCAGGCCTTTCTGAACTTAGATAATAACCATCAGGCCCTAATCTAAGACAGCAAACCTGTGGTTGAAGTACATTCAGTTCCCATTAACAGTCAGTGGCACAGCCTCTATCTATGGGGACCTAAAATCATCATTAACAGCGAGTTTCACATCTCAGTGCACTAAGCAAGAACATTAGCATTGCAAAATGCGCATTCACCTTTTTGTTTTCTTAATGGTAGAGCTACAAACTTCTTTGCTATATGGCTCGTGAAGTGAGGACACAAGTCTTAGGATGGCTTGCATTTCAGTACGGAAACGAGAAGAACCTGACAGCTGCAAATTCACCTTTGTAAACTGGTATTGCCATGGGTACAGGACTGCACTGGCAGCGGTATTTTCCTAGCAAATAACAAATGCTGTAAGGACAGCAGTTTTTTATCCCTCTGCCTGCAATACTGGTCTTTCTAGCCGGCACTGTATATTGGTTCGAAATGATGGTTCCATATTTTCAAAGCTGTAAATACCTGGGTGAATCAATGAATGGTTTGCAGTCTTTACATTGCAAGGCTAATTATTTGTCCCAAATTTCCCCTACCAAGTACTGAGAGTTCTGATAATTTATGAGCCCTGCAGAATTTTTCTCAACTGACTCAATGGCTGCTTTCTCCAGCAACTCAGGAAGAAAATCCATCCATTATGCTCCTGAGTTTCATTAAACATGATCATGAGCAGTGTGTTAAGAGTCAAAGATGATTTAACAAGATTTTAGGGAAGAAAACCACAGCTGCTCTGATTTTACCCAACAAGTCTTTTAATAGTCCCATAGCAATAAGGAGAAATGGATTTTTTTTTTAGCAGAAAAAAAATCACAGAATCATAGAAAGCACTGGGTTGGAAGAGACCTTTAAAGGTCATCTAGTCCAACACTCTGTAGTAAGTGGAGACATTCACAACTAGATCAGATCGCTCACAGCCCCATCAAGTCTGGTGGAGGTAGCAACAGTGATGTCAAGATGAGAGATCATCCAGACCTGAATGATGGAAGTAAAGTTTGATCTTACTCACTTTTGGTGGGAACCAGCATGGCTTCACCAAGGGCAGATCTTGCCTGACAAATTTAGTGGCTTTCTATGATGAAGTCACAGCGACAGTGGACAAGGGAAAGGCAGCTGATGTCATCTACCTGGACCTGAGTAAAGCATTTGACTCTGTCCCACATGACATCCTGGTCACCAAACTGGAAAAGCATGGACTTGATGG
>VWZE01007719.1:131245-141270 GCA_013396675.1 Eubucco bourcierii | reverse complement strand
TTGGATGAGGCCTTGAGTGAGCTGTACTAGTGGGAGGTGTCCCTGCCTGTGGCAGGGGGCTGGAACTAGATGATCCTTGAGGGTTCTTCCAACCTTACCATTCTATGATTCTATTCTATGATTCATAGATTTCAGTTTTGTCTTACTCATTTTCATTCGCTGCTCAGAAGTTGCTCAAGTTTTAATCCCGGTGTGTATAAACATCCATACTCTATAGCCTTTCTACTCATCCTTTACATTGTAGCTTAGAGATTATTAGTAAAGCAAAAATATTTTTAGGCAAGAATCTATTCACAAAGACGTCTACTCGGTAAGTATCTAGTACTCATGGGTTCCATGTCTAACTGTTTTATGAAAAATCCTCTGTGTCCCTGTTAAATCTATGCATGTACACATGAAACACGTAAATGAAAAAACATTCTTGCCATGCATACCCAGGAATTAACAACAAAGCCATTACACCCACAGATACGTTGTGAAGCTCAAAGCTTTCAGAAATCTGAAGAAAAACTTAGCATAGGGAAGTCCAGGAGCGATAGCAGCTGGGGAAAAAAACATATATATGGTTTTAGTTGGGCTCTGCAATACAACGGAGCTTATGTGCCCACTTGCTCATCTCTCTGATTATCTGTCAAGCATATTCTGTTTGAGTAATTTCTGGAGCTCTTTGTCAGACTCTGTCAAACCCGACGCAAGGTTGTAAGTCTCCAAGATGATTATGATCCTATAGATTTTCTGGCAATAACAGTTTGGGTTACAGACAGACGGAGACACTAATTCTTGTTGTTCTAAACCAAAAGCAATATATATGTTGTCTGGCAATGATCAGTACATACACACTCGTTCAGCATTTAGTAACGTAGTTCTTGGTAAGACATAGCATGTCTAGTGTGAAATTAAGGGAATTAGGAGACACTTTACAGTTACTGTAGAGTAACTGAGGGAGCTCAGGGAATAAAACGAATGAACTAAAGGAAGGGAGTCCAAGCGAAAAAAAAGTCAAAAACTCAGATAGAATTGATGCCATCTTAACTGACTTTCAGTGTATCCTCACAAACAGCTAGGTGAGTTGCAATATTACACATTCACAGTTCTGCTGAAACCTAAATTATAACCTTTGCCCCTTAGCTTTGTTTCCTGAGATTATTACCAAATGTGTGAGTACACACACCAAGTGCAGCTAGAACCATCTCCAAAACCACCACTAAACTCATTTCCTCTGGACTGACTTCACAGTCATCACTGGTTTCCCTATGACTTTGATCTGGTAAATGTTGGTGTTCAACCCAGGAGTTTTACTTGGGCGTTTCAACCGCCTAATGGCCAGCCATGGTTTCTACATGGAAACAGGAAAACCTGGTATCAAACACTGACACATTTGAGGAGAGCTTTGTGGGTTTGGTTAATTCCTGTTTATTGCTTCACTTGCCTGTGTAGGTGCGTAAATGAACGCAGATCTTCTGTGGCATGTGTCAAACAAGCATTCGCACTGGGGTGTCCAAATGGCCTGAGTGGCCCTTCTCTCCAACTTCTACAAGGCAGCATTTCAGAAGATTACAAAGGTTCATTTTACATGTTGATGTGCCAGAAAAAGTGTGAGCAGCTTCTAATTATGTCTAAGTTAATCTCACAGCCCTGCACTTCCAGATGAGCAGAGTTTGCAGGCATGATAGCCCTGGTAGTGTGGCTTCTGGTAGCACGTCAAGGCAGTCTGTGGCACCTTTGCGATTTAAGGTCAGAAAGCCATGCAGTTCAAGCTTCACACTGCATGCATACAGTTGACTAATGACCATTAAACTGCTCTTCCCTGGTTCCTTATGTCAAAAGGGACAACAATCACATATCCAACATAATGCTCTTATTTTAGTGTAACTAAACGGGTATCAATTACAATCAGAAAGATTCAAAGGGTTGTTGGTTTTTAATGCTAATTTGTGCATGATTTAACAGTTATCATTGAACCTTTTGCTGTTTCCAGAGGCTGCCATGGTGCTCCTATAAAAGTTTTGGCAGATTGTGCAGTCCTCACATCAACAGCAGGAGAATTTATTCAACAGCAAGTACTTGGGTTACGTTTTTACTTCACATGTCACAGCTTTAAGCCTACATATTTTTTTCATAATACTTTAAAAAGAAAACTTTAACTGGGGGTTGGAGCACCTCTGCTACGAGGACAGGTTGAGGGAGCTGGAGTTGTTCAGCCTGAAGAGGAGGCTCCAGGGTGTCCTAACAGCAGCCTTCCAGTACCTGAAGGGAGCCTACAAGAAGGATGGAGAGAGACTGTTCACAAAGGCCTCCGGTGATAGGACAAGGGGCAATGGCTTCAAATTAGAGAAGAGCTGATTTAGATTGGATGTTAGGAAGAAGTTCTTTACTATGAGGGTAGTGGAACACTGGAACAGGTTGCCCCATGAGATGTTTGAGGGTCCATCCCTGGAGATTTCCAAGTGAGGTTCAACAGGGCTCTGGGCAACCTGGACTAGTTGAGGATGTCCCTGCTGACTGCAGGCATGGGTTGGACTACATGACCTTTAGCAGTCCCTTCCAACCCAAGACCATTCTATGATCTGATGATTCTATGAAACGTCTGGATAAATCTGGATTGTATTTCAGACTCTGTCTACAGCACCATCTATGTGAGGCACATTTACAGCACAGAAATTCAAGAGTGCTCTTCAGACTGACTAACCCTACAGACTTAAAACATTCTGAGAACCTCATTTCTCCACAAAGTACCTGAAGCACCTAAATATAAGCTGTCATAAATATTCTATAGCAACTCAGCCTGACGATACAAACTTTGCATTCCAAGAGTCTAAACTCACTTTGAACCTTTCTACTTATATGTGTTGACCTTGCTAGGCACTGGTAGTTATGAGTGCTGTTCAAAGTCACTAGTAGTGGTGATTTAGTGTTGATCTATTTATTTTTTTTAGGGGTGGATATTTTATTGTACATGGTGGGCAATGACTGAAGTAGCCAATCATCTCAGGAAGTCAGAAGTTTCAACTCTTCAGTCCTACTTGGCCACAGAGAGGTTCAAGCTTTGCTCTCATTCTTCAGAGCAGTACTTAAGCCACGGACTTGAACACAAAGCTGGGACAGAACCTCTTCAATCCCTTCTTAGGGATCCTGGGCCACGGCTTCAACTATAATAGAAGAAATGGAGAATGGACTTGGAGCTGCCAGAGAAGGTAATGAATTTGTCACCTCGACGCTTTTGTTTTACTGGTATAGCAAACTCCTTACACTGATTGTCACCACTCATGAATGCTGTTAAGGGATCATCTTTCATAACTAAGAAAATTAGATTCTTCAGGGGAATCTGCTCCTGGAAAAAAACACTCCTGCCAGCCACTTAGCTTATCATACCAGAGAGACAGCTCCAGTGAATATCCCCCAAGGACTTCTCCAGAGCTCTCTTCTAGAAAAGCACTCTTCAGAAAAGATGAGATTCAGTTCAAGACAGCCTGAAAGCCTCAGTAACAACTGTGTTGTCATCAGGCACAAGGTAATGGTCAGGAACGAATTAAAAAATAGACAATAAGGAAATAAGGCTGGGGGGGGAAGAGATCAGGTACAAAGTCTGTGGTTATTGAAAGTGATTTTATATAAAATAGAAAAAGCATTGGAATGAAACCATTCACAGTAGTGTCTGTGGGACTCCTGCTGTCAACAGACCCCACAGCTTTACCAAGTCCTGAAAGAAAAACCAATACCCAGAGAGGCTCTGAATGGATTCATTTGAACACTGCAATCTCCATTTAAAAAGTAAACCTCCAAAGAAACCCACTGCTACTGCCTCTATTTGACCAAAACTGAGTTCATGGTTTGAGAAAATAAAACCTAACCAGTTCATAACTCACGGTCTGATCCATCTTACAGCATTAATTGTGCAGTGTTTAATTACGTATCTTCTCTGCTGGGCATCTTTTGCATTTACAGTGCTTAGCTTTATGAGCGCTTCCATAGATTTTATTTTCGTATGTCCTCTGAATGGGCAGGTGTACGTTGCTAGATTACTGGTCATATGCTTCAGAAGTTTTTGTCCATTGTTATTCTATATACTTAAAAGTTGCATTTGATACACTTGACGCTTTTGCTTCTCTCTATCTGCACGTCTTTTGCTCACTTCCTAGTTAATTAAGTTACGACAACCAATAATATTTACACCTAATACAAAGTACATCATTGAAGTTTGTCATACTTGCTCAACTTTCCTTTCTTGCATGCTAACACAACATTGTAGCCTTTATGTTTTCTGCCTTTTTGCTATTCTGACGCTAGGAGCATTAAGCAATGAAATAACTATTTTATTTTAATATTTTAATTAAGTGGCAATTAAATATGAAGAGTTGAAACGTTTGCATAATTCATGTCTCTCAGGATGCTTCTTTCAAGAAAAGTCTACAAGAGACTTAAAACGCATCAGAATTCTATTGTTTTGCTATGGCAAAGTCTCATTAAATCAGACAGCAAGCCACACACCTCTCTGCAGGGCTAAATCCATGTTTTATCACCTCTTTATCTGTTCTCTGAGTCAAAGCCCCTCAATAGTACATGCATGAGAAATGTTGGAGAAGGCCAACTTCACTTTCTTATGCTCACCTTCATCAACACCGTTGGGATTTTGCTAAAGAGAATTTGGTTAAGGCAGAGGTTTCTGACATCCTCTATGGAACAAAAACAGATTGTTTTCTTTGGATTCAAGTTAAATTCTGTTGGCCCATCATAGAGGAACTTCACTGGCCAGAATAAACTGGCCTTCTTACCAAGTCCCATAACAGTTATTTGACACGAAGAAATGCCCAGGTTGCCAGATGCTCAATTAATTTCTAGTTCTAAAAATAGAGTAGTTTTTTTAAAAATGGAAAACCAAGAGAACAAAGAAAGACAATTACATTCTAATTGTTTCTCCATAGCAGAAGTAACCAGGAATTTTCTAACAAAGTATTTTTTTCATAGGGAAATAACAAAGCATCAAACCAAGAAACATCTTTGCTTTAACAAATTTCTCCCAAAACATACTCAGAGTTCTGACAATCAAGAAGAAATCTTCCTTAGTGGTCTGCTAAAGCACCCCAGTTTCCTTGCACATGGCTGGGAGACAGACTCACTCTGTGGGCTGTCCAGCGACAAGTAACCTGTAACCCCAAAACCATCTATCCCAGAGCCAGAGGTTCAAGACAACCCAGCTGTGCTGGTGGCTGTTGGACACACGGCACTGCTCAGGTTCCCTTCAGCATGGAAAGAAACAACCCTTGAGCTGTGAAAATGTCTCCCCCTATCCAGAAACCACTCTCCTTTTTAGATTCAGCAAGTGGGAGTCCTTGGTGCACTTGGCAGTATGCAGAATCTCTTACATATGTGGAAGCTTCATCTTGCCTTGAAAAATGAGGGAAAAACCATTTCTGTAAACAACTTTTTGTGTGTGATGTATAGAAACTTTTGGAGTCTGTGTATGTGGCATCTCAAACCTGAACTAGCTCCACCAGGTCACCTGCTTCCCTTAAATCCTTTGAACATGCTGCTACCTAGTGCCACCTGCTTTCTCAATAAAGTTGAGCATCTGTTTTGTAAATAGTTCTGCTAAAAGACACACTTTAATTTATAAGTTGGTCTGCAATTTCAAATTATGCAACAGTGCTAAAGAAATGAAGTCACAGATATCCTGCAGCCTAATTTATTTGGGGCGTAACTTCAACCCACCACACTTACCATTAAGTGGTAGATAAAATTATGAGCAAATTTTCTGATTTACAGGAGCTCAGATAAAAAGGAATACTCATTATTTCAGGTCAGAAGATTAAATTCATCTAGAGTCAGAAGGAGACTGTCCCTTTCATACACACCTCTTTGTAGCTGTGGTTATCTGCACTCCATGACTTGTGCATTGCAACAGAATCCAAGGCACAGCCCACTAAGCATTACATGGAGGATAAGACTTGCAGAACAGAACAGAAGAGTGAGCAAGAAATATTTTTGCTGAAAAAAAGTCCTTCCTCAGCTACAGGAGGCACAGTCCCCTGGTAGCAGTGGAACAGCGGACACGATACTGTGGGCCAGCTAAGACAGACCCTGCAGCCCTGGTCACACGAGACTCCTACAGCAGCCAGCACTGGATAAATGCTTCTACATACTGCTTTGCCGAGAGCATTGTCTTCCTCCCAGATTGCAGGCATCCATCAAGGCAGAAGGGTTCAGTTTTTCCAGTTATATAATTTGGGCATGACTTCAGTAACAGGCTAACAGTCGAAAACAGCACAGGGGGAAAAAGGGGCTGCATTTGTAACCAAGTTGTAATCTGACATAAAAAGTAAATAAACTGTGCGATTTTGTTTCAGTGCAATTAGAACAGCCTCCTTTCTTCCACAGCTATTTTAATTTACAGTTTTCTAAGATCAGCTTGCCTTTGCAGCAAGGCAAAAGCTGGATTCTGACGCCTGCAGTTTCCTCACTGCAGACAGCTGTACCTCAGACTGCTGGCCTGCACAAGGAGCAAGTGCTGGGAAGTGCCTAGGGAAGTCAGAGCAGCAATTCTCATACCATTACTTCGATTTTCCTCAGGTGTTGATTCTCTGTCAGCTCTTACACTACTATTTCAATATGTTTCTCACAGTTGGTTTTTTTAAATTTATTACTCATTATGTCAGGAGTTGACATGATTCTGTCAGTATTGCAAATGCTTGCCCAGTGTTCCCTTTAGTATGCTGGGGAGGTAATTCTAGGTGTAACACTGCTCTACCTCACAGTTCTAGGAGCAAACACACACATCAAAAATTTAGCTGGTATTTTTGCACGCTGCCAAGCTACTCATTTTCATGCTTAATTTGGGCTACTCCCTGCTACTTCCTTCTTGTGCAACGTTCTGTCATGGAAAAAATCTGTTCGCAACCAGAAGTGCTGCTGATATAATCCATTGCTCTAGGGAAAAAAAACCAAAAGCAAGCAAACAAACAAACAAGAACCATCAAAAAACAGAGATGAAGAAACACTAGTTTAAGTAATTTACTGTAGGCAGCATTTATCCTAGCAGCACGGTTAAACCCCAGATAGTCAAGAGAGGTTGCTCTGCTGCAAGGAAATTTTCTCCTGAGCAACTAGGGTGTGGGTGTGTGTGGGGTGTGTGAATGGCAGCAGGATCACTCCAGGGACCCTACCAAATCAGAACACTTTTGATTTCCATCTACGATTGCTCAAGAAACTCTTGAGAAAGGATGCCTAAAAAAATCTGCAGAATCGGTGACAAGACACTTAAGCCATTTCCTCATCACCTCCGCTGACTGCTTCAATACCAGTCTGACTGCGTAGGTGCAAGGAGACTCCTCATCCTGCAGCAGAAGTTTCTGACACCAGTGTGGGTGCTGTAAGCAGGACTCGTGGCACAGCTGCAGTGGTGTGACCTAGCCTGTGGATGTCCCTTCTCTGGAGATGTTCAGGGCCAGGTGGACAAGGCCTTGGCCTGGCAGGGGCTGTCTCTGTAGAACTAGACAATCTCTAAGGTCCCTTCCAACCCAAACCATTCTATGATTCCATGATTTCATGAATCCCTGCAGCAAGGATTGTGCAGAAATCTGCATATTTTTTTTAAATCCTTAGGAAGGTTCCCAGCACACTGCGGCAGGATGGGAGAAGGTTCTGAGCAGGACTGCTAGGCTAAAGCTGAAAGAGAGGGAGGCAATATATAGAAAGAGATGGGGTTTACTCTAATCAGGATCCCGGTTCACCTCAGTTTCTTCTTCAGGAAATTCTTACAATGGCCACAGGATGTGTCCCATCCTTATCCATACATATAGATAATGTCTTCAGTTCTGTGTTCTTGATTAGGATGAGATTACACAAATTTTAAGCCTTTGCCACAGGTGAAAAAAACCACCAACCATACCGACTTCAAGTGACTGCATTTTCTACAAATGCTCTAATGGATTAAAATGCCTCCCACTGAAGCGGTGAGAAGAAAAACAGGTATTCCCTGTGTGAAAGCAAGGCACAGACATCATTAATGAATGGATCCATTCATTGTGGTAAAGGTCTTCCCTCTACAGGAACTACGGATAGGTCAGTTAGCAACAGAGCCTCGAGCTCTACGTTCTTAATGAGGAAGCGAAATGTAGGAACAAGCACCTGGGTCATAACTGCCATTTGTAAGGGACAGAATCTCTTAGGACTCATTAAACCAAGCAGTCCAAGAACATGCAGTCAAAAGATTTTGGAAGATAGCTTCACTGCTGAAAGGTAAGTGTCTTTGACACATGCTTTAGCCAGAGCTGTGTCTTCAAAACATCTGCAATACCTGCAAATAAGGGACAAGGGCATTTAGCCTGCATAACATTCAGGGGCACTTCATTTGGGGCAAGGAAGGGCAAATACATAAATCAGTACTATCGGATGATACTTGGTGTTTTTTATTCAATGGGAGCAAAACTTGATTTTTAAAGTGCACTGAAACATGACTATAAAATCACCTAGTAAACAAAGAAGTGTTTTCTGTGTGTTTTGAGTCACAACAATGTTTTCTTTAGGGTAAAAAGGCTCTGCAGACAATTTGTGTTAAATGCTGAATTTAGCCCCTTGAATGCTGCTAAGATAAAAATTACTCTTAAAATTATCTGCCCTTCTCTGCAACAGCCTCTCCAAGACATTGCAAAGACTTGTACACTAACTAAAATGCTCTTTAAAATAAACATTATTTTGTCCTTTCTTTGCATAGCAGAACACTTCACAATCTCTACACTGTAAAAGATGGCTTTGAAACGAATTGGGAACTCTCCCACCTTATTTACATGCTCAACTTTAAGCACATCAGGAAATCAGGTCCAAAGTTTCTGCAATAAACCCTCAAGTGGCTAATTTCTATTTTCAGTAGCCTCTGTAATCAGCTCTTGAAGCAACAGAGAATTGATTCCGCAGGAACAACGGAGTAAAAAACACTCCTAACACGAGCACTTCTTATAGAAAGGCTATTTGCAAAGCAGTAACCAGCTCTCACGGCACAAACTACAACATTTAGTGTCTAGTTATGACAGACCTGTTACATGCTACCTCCTATCCTTCTGCTCTAGCAGAGTTCAGACAAAGAAACTGCAACAAACGAACGTGGGGAATCTTTGAAATTTTCACTAACGGTCCTCAAGAGTAAATTAAAGTACTCAAGTGTAAATGCTTGCTTTCTTTGCTATACTTCAATACTAATAACTTCTAGGATACACCTCCTCACAAAATTATTTTTTAAAGATTATGTAGAGCTATCTTGTCACCAGTACTGAACTACAGGCGTCTTGCCATGAAACAAAGCTGTAATGTAACAGCAAACAAAAACCCACAAGGGATCAGAGAACAGCCAGAGTACAGTGTCCAGATTAAAATCTCTCAGGTACAGGTACCAGGAGCATCCAAATGAAAATACAGGTGAGATTAACACATTACATGCAGTGTCAGGACAGTTAAAATTGTCAAGGGGCTTTGTTTTACTGTGTCACTTTCAGTACAAAAAATTCAGTTAGAATTTGTGGTTTAGTGGCCAGTACTGCTCCCTGTAGCATGTAGGACACTCTTAAGAACTTCCTCATTAAGTCATAAAACAAGCTGGTACCTGCTTACTCACTAAACTAGGAATCATAGAATCACAGAATGGTAAGGTTGGAAGAACCCTCAAGGATCATCTAGTTCCAGCCCCCTGCCATAGGCAAGGACACCTCCCACTAGTACAGCTCACTCAAGGCCTCCTCCAACCTGGCCTTGAACACCTCCACGGAGGGAGCATCCACAACCTCCCTGGGCAACCTGTGCCAGTGCCTCACCACCCTCACTGGAAAGAACTTCCTCCTAACATCCAGTCTAAATCTCCCCTCTGCCAGTTTAAGCCCATTGCCCCTTGTCCTGTCATTGCAGGACCTTGTAAATAATCCTTCCCCAGCCTTCCTGTAGGCCCCCTTCAGATACTGGAAGGCTACTATCAGGTCCCCTCGAAGCCTTCTCTTCTCCAAGCTGAAGAGCCCCAACTCTCTCAGCCTGTCCTCATAGGA
>VWZE01007719.1:109092-130765 GCA_013396675.1 Eubucco bourcierii | reverse complement strand
TCCATCCATCCAGTCCATGTTTTTCCAGTTTGGTGACCAGGATGTCATGTGGCACAGAGTCAAATGCCTTACTCAGGTCCAGGTAGATGACATCAGCTGCCCTTCCCCTTGTCCACTGTCGCTGTGACTTCATCATAAAAAGCCACTAAATTTGTCAGGCAAGATCTGCCCTTGGTGAAGCCATGCTGGTTCCCACCAATCACCTCTGCTTTGTTTTCCATTTGCCTTAGCAGAGCTTTCAGCAGGATCTGCTCCATGATCTTGCCAGGCACAGAGGTGAGGCTGACTGGTCTGTAGTTCCCAGGGTCATCCTTTTTTCCCTTCTTGAAGATGGGTGTTATGTTTGCCCTCCTCCAGTCAGTAGGAACTTCACCAGTCTGCCATGACTTTTCAAATATGATGGACAGTGGTTTGGCAACTTCATCTGCCAGTTCCCTCAGGACCCGTGGGTGGATCTCATCAGGCCCCATGGACTTGTGCAGAATACTGCTGCCTGAGATGGATGAGGCAGACTCTAGTTATTTGGGCAGATAAAAATTCCTATTTAATGCATTATACATAAAAGATGAAAGGAAGAAGGGCAGCCTGTATAACAAAATTAACTCCTACTTAGAAAAAGAGAAACTGACAGAAGGCAATTCTTCTTACAGCAAACAGCACCACAGTACCAGAGAACATTATTCAGGGAATGGAAAAGAGGTGATGTAGAGAGAATACAAAAGGCAGGAATAATAGCAAAACAAAACAAAAAACCCAAACAACCGACAACAACCACAAAATTAACTTGCAATATTAAAGTTGCCTTTAAAGAGAGTTCTAGTCTAACAGCAACGTTCTATTTATATTTTTATAGTAATAATTTCCAGGGGAAAAACCTAACTGAACTATAATATTTCCTTATTTCCAGAGCAATTCATACAGAACATGATGGCTTGGATCTGACTAGCTTTAAGATATTTGAGCTTGACTATATATGTAACTTTATATGTTTGCAAGAACACAAAATTCTGTATCATGCCTGTTTCGTAGGCATTAGAGGAAAGCTCAGTTGTCTGTACAGGCTACCTCCGCATTGCTGGTATGAGTAAGAGAATGACAAATGCAGATGCTGACAAGAACAGTCTATTTTAGCAAGAAGGCTGGGCAGTTGTAGCTGTTAAGTTCTGAGTACTGCCCAAGGAGTGTTGCAGAAAAAGTATAAAATAGATGCAAGTGCATGTTTAAAATAGAAACCCTATTTTTAGTGTGCACCTTCAGTACATAAGGTTCATAGAATGGTAAGGTTGGAAGGGACCTCAAGGATCATGTAGTTCCAAACCCCTGCCATAGGCAGGGACACCTCCCACTAGTACAGGTCACTCAAGGTCTCATCCAACCCGGCCTTGAACACCACTTGAACACCTGACATCCTTGAGGTCTTTTCAGAACCAAGTCCTTCAAAGCAAAGATATGTTTATTTTTAGTTGGCCTTTGATGAGTCTTTTTCCATTCAATTATTACTTTTTCCCCATTTCAGCAGCAGAACACATATTGTTATGTCTGATTTCACTGCTTTAATTGAACAAGTGCTTCTCAGTCCAGAGTCAGTTCAATTTTAGGTTGTTTTAAAGTTTATTTAATTGGAGAATTATAGTAAGCAGGATAACATAATTGCACATGTCAAAACCTGTTTAATCCTAGTATTAAAATGTTGTTGATTTTCTGAAGGTTAAAAGAAATAAGTCTGTGCAGTTCTTTGTAGATTTGTCATAAAATTATTTTTATCAGTGTTCTAAAAATACAAGTGAAAGTTTGCCAAAGAACAGAATTTTATATGCAGTGTGCCAAACACTGCTTTTTGAGTTTTGGTTTGGTTTTTTTTTTAGGAAAATAGGGATAATTAATACATATTACCACAGAACCTGTTGAGAAAAAAGCTCCGGTAGAGGCATTCAAAGGTCATCACGACAGAATTAAAGTTTCCCTTCTTGCAGGGTGTCTGTTCAACCCGTGTGTAAAGGATTATGGTGATGAAGTGCCCACAGCATCCCAGAGAGAAACAACTGCCTCACTTACTGCTAGGAAACTTCTTTTCATGTTGCAATTTAAGCCTGTTAACCTATGTCCTAGCTGACATACACTTAGAGAACAGAGTTTTCAATTTTTCCTGCATCATATTTCCATATATTATATTCTTCCTCATTAATTCCCTTCCTTCAGCTGTGCAAGTTCCTTAATTTCTTCCAATTTTTGTGTAAAGTCTGTTTTCTAGATGTCTGATCATACCAATAATTTCATTCTAGATCCTGCTTCTAGAAGTAAAGCAGCCCAAATCTGAAAACTGTATTCTAGATAATGCTTCCCGGTACAGCATACAGTGGAAATACTACCCTGCAATCTTCCTCATACATTTCAATACGACTTAATTATGATTATTTATTTTTTTTTAAACAAATGCATAGCAACAGAGACAGGTAGCAGTCCCCTGCAGAACTCCACTAGAGACATCCTTCTATTCTGACAGTTAAAACCAGTCAATGAATACAATTTCCGAACGGTCCCATTAATACAGCCACATTTCCTCAGGTTACTTATTGAACACGAGGCACTGTCAAAAGCCATGCTAAAGTCAAGATCAGAGAATTACAGAATCACAAAATGCCTTAGGCTGGAAGGCACCTTAGAGATCATCTACTTCAATCTCCCCACCATGGATATCTGATATTAGTTGCTTAGTTGGTATCCACAGAACTAATTGTCTTGTCAGGTAACAAAATAGACTAAACTTGACAAGATTTACTTTTGGTACTGTTATGCTGAGCATTGCTGACTCCTTGTTCCCATTATGATGTTTACAAATAGTTGATCTGATTACCCATCCAAACAATTTTCATTAAATTAAGGTTAAGTTGTTTGCTCAGCAATTTTCTTTTTAATTCCTTCCTGTCATCATCTCATTTTTAAAGACTGGCAAAATGTTTGCTGTTATGGGCTCCCTAGAGTAATCCCCTTCCACATATTGTCAAAGGGCTCCTTATTTCTCTAGTAATTTCTTTGAATGTTCTAGAATGTTTAATGGCTTAAACGGTTTGAAAAGATCTGTCAGAATTAGGGATCATAACACATTCTTCTACCTCCCCCTTTATCACAATTGTAAATTGTATCACACATCAGGTCAGAGCTGAGACTTTCAGGAGACTGATGCAGAAAAAGGCATTAAACATTTTAGCCTTCTTGGGATGATTTGCTGAGAATTCTTCCTCTTTTCTATACAGCAGACCTTTTTATTTTTTAGTCTTTCTCATCAGAATCACGCTGATGAGTAAGTTCACATCACCTGTGATACTCTTTGTTAACAGTATCACATTTTGAGAGGCTGAACTTTTAATTTTGCTCCTGTATTTCCATATCATTCCTTTCATTTGTCTTCACTTCTATCCACTTTGCTGTGTGCTTCCTTCTAGTCACTGAAATCAGTAACTACAGACACGTTGATCTAAATTATTGGTTTATTACAGTTCCTCTCCTCCCTCTACACTTAGACCACTTGATCCAGCATCATTCCTATCTTTTGCCAAGAAACTGCTGGCCCTAGCTAATTTTCATTCTAGTGTTGGTTCCTCTGAGTCTGCACACTGCACACCCCTGAGCTGATTAGAACTTTTGCTCTTGAAATTCCCTGGTTTTCTGTTCTTCCTCCTTCTCCTCTAACAACTAATGAATTCTGCCACTCTGTGGTCACAGAAGTTGCCCTCTACACTCACACTGCAGCTAGGCTAGAGTCAAATACAAAAGGGTTTCTCCTCTTAAGCTGCTTTTCTGTTTCAAACACTCGACAGAGAACTTGTGCTCGTCTCTCACGTACCTGTTGCCGTGGGCAAACTTACCGGATCCTCCAAAACTCTTAATCCAAATCTTAAGAGAGTGAGAGGGTATAACTGATAGTTACTTATTCTACTGACTTCAGAGTGTGTTTAACTACTTAACTGGTCTTGTTTAAGAGAAAGAACATGTGACAGAGAAGTTCCAGTCAAAGCTGCCAACTAAGGTGTGCTGATTGAGTTCTGCTACTGCCTGTGTGTCCATCTTTAGTCTGATAGGGTAAGATTTATTACACCTGAATTTCAGTCCCAGTAGTGTAAATACATATCTTTGCATAGTTCCTTCCTATTACATGAAGGCTTCGACCATGAGCCAGGAATGTGCTCTGGGGGCCAGGAGAGTCAGTGCCATTCTGGGGTGTATTAGAAAGGCTTTGTGGTTAGTAGGGTGAGAGAAGTTCTCCTGCCCCTCTGCTCTGCCCTGGTGAGGCCACATCTGGAGTCCAGTTCTGCCCCACCCCCACCCCCCCCACCACCTTCAAGAGGGACATAGAACTGCTTGAGAGAGCCACAAAGATGCTGAAGGGGATGGAACATCTCTGTTAGGAGAAGAGCCTGAGGGAACTGGGGCTGTGCTGCTTGGAGATGACTGAGAGGTGACCTCAGCAATATTTACAGAGATGTGCAGGGTGAGTGCCAGGAATCTGGAGCCAGGCTCTGCTGGGTGATTCCCAGTGACAGGCCAAGGGGCAACGGGTGGAAACTGAGGCATAGGAAGTTCCATGTAAACATGAGGAGGAGTTTTTTCACTGTGAGGGTGACAGAACACTGGCACAGGCTGCCCAGGGGGTTGTGGAGTCTCCCTCTGGAGATATTCCAGACCTGACTGGACACAGTCCTGTGTGATCTGGTATAGATGACCCTGCTCTGGTAGGGGGTTGGACTGGATGAGTTTTGGAGGTCCCTTCCAGCTGCGGACATTCTGTGATTCTACATGGTTTGCTTTGTTAGAGGATTTCTACTTTGTTCTGCCTACAGCAGAGACTGGTGGGCATCCATCCTGTCATTACTATGACTGTTCTCCTTTTCACATTTTTCCCTAGTGATGTGTCATGTATTACAGAAAGCTTTTAGTAAAAGTTATAGTGGATCACCCACTTGAGCATATAAGTCTTTCAAAGGTGAGGAATACTCTCAATTATTAACAGACACAGTCCTAGGTTGGTAGCAATTGCAAGTTAAGTGAGCAGACAACTACTTGGTAATCTCTGTAATGCAAGTAAATGGCCTCAGTTTACTTGCAGCTTCCCTAAAGCACCAGCCTAAACCTCCCTTACTGGCAAACACAGAATAAAGTGGAGGGGTGGGGGCACCGGGAGGTGGAGGGAAATGACAGAAGAAAATGAAAAGTGAAGAGCATTTTGCTCTAGAGATGCTTCTCCTGAAGCACCTTCCCAAGCTGAAGAGATGGGAATTAGTCCCACCCTCATTCTCAGACCACAGTCTTTTAGGCTTTCAGGGCTACCAGTGCAGGTGTATTACAATGCATTTTCAAAGATAACTATAAGTAATGCAAGAAGTTTTTATACACTGCAAACAAAACTTTCTTCTCCAAGTATCAAAACGAGAGAGGAAATGTTCTTCTTTTTTCTTTTTTTTTTTTTTGTTTAAATTTTTCCCCTCCACTCTGCCAGCTCTCTGCATGTTAAATAAGCTTCCTTCTTCACTGCCTCTAATTTGATCGCTTTTGGCTGGTGTGCTTCCTTTCTTTGGCACGGAGCAAGCCTTGTAGTTCCTCTTTCTTTTTGTAGCTCCAGTTTCAAGACATCTATTGAATGAGATTTTTTTAATCTTTAATTAAAATACTCTTCTCAGTCCTCATAATGTAAATGCTACTTATCTGGAAAAGAATAAAGTCTGTTCTGTTCTATTTACATGACAAAAGCCAGCAGGACTGCTTCAATACTTTTCTAAAAAAAAGCCAAAGCAAAGCCAGTTTCTAAAACAATCAGCTTTTTTGTTTTGTTTTGTTCCTTGTAGGTCTGTGAAATATTTCAAAACAAAATTCTTCCCTTCTAAATGTTGTCCCCTTGTTCAACATTACTCAGACAGGTAGACCTTTAAGGTATCATTACTGTCATCATACAGTCATTGTTATTGCGATGACATTCTAATGAAGCTGTTTCTTGTATACTGCTTCTGCTCATCAGTATTCCTAGTTTTCTACCCTTGAACTATGAGACCTTTGAATATTTTGTCAGTGGAAATTAATTATCATTTTTAAAACAAGCCAAAAGGGAAAAGACAGCAGACACTATATTCAGTAAGATGTATTCCACCTTTTCAGGGTACAAATGGAATATGCTTGTCAAATCAAAGACTGCAGGATGTGGTAGATTTAAAGGCAAAGAGAATGGATGTCAAACTGGTTCAAGCCATTATGACCTTCACTGATACTTGGGGTATTCCTATCCTTCTGGTCACTCTACAATAGAAGAAATTAGGGAAACCATCAATACATTACTTTCAACCTAGCTTGTTAAAACAAAATGTCTGAATGAGAATCTGAAGAGCCTGGTGAAACCTTTGTGCTTCTTGTAATGAGTATGGTAAGATGACAAAAAGTACTTTATATCCAAGGAAAGGAGTCAGAGAGTTAGTGGCTCTAAGAATATAATCTCTTCCTTGCTTGCTCTGGTTTTGTGTATCATACCAGAATGAAGGAAAGCACCTCAAAAGGATATCTGAAACAGCGCTCATGCCAAACAAGGAGTTTTTCACAGGAATGTCTCCATCACTGAGAAGAGCCTTGATGAAAAGCATCTTGGAATCAGTAAAGGACCCATAAACCCGAAAATTATGTGCACACTGCTCCTGACTAAGTGTAGCTTTCATCAAGAACAGTCAAAATGTGAGAGCTGTGGTCAAAGCAGGGAACTAAAACCCAAATTCTCCTTCTTGCAGCAGAACTTTAATCACTCTCTTTTTATTCAACAGCTGCAGGCCACTGCTTCTAGGAGATAGAAGGACCTCGTTAAAATAAAACATACAGGGGGTTGCATTTGGGGTAGAATCCAGCGTCTGATAGTGTCTTCTGAAGTTCACAATAAGGTAACTGAGATTCTGGGTCAAGAATGACAATACGTTTTATGGGCATAAAAATAACTTTGCTTCTCTGAGTCAAAGAACAGTTCTATTCTCACTGTTAGGCTGGATAAAGTGAAGCAGAGAGGTAACCCTTCCACTCTGTTAATCAATAAGAAGCACAGCTAGGGAGCATAATTAAAAGCACAGACTTGTATTGCTTTCCTCTATACAGTAGGGCACACTTGCCACATACTTTCATGAAGACGTGACTCACCCCAGAGGAAAGAGAAAGCCAGAATCCATCATTAGAAAAATCCAGAAACTAACTGAATCTTAGAAAATGAAAATGATAGCTTCTGTGAGCTCCATAATCTCACATGGGATTATGGAGCCCTGGTTATGGGTAAGTGGCTAAAGCAGGTTGTTTTGAATTACCATGGCTGCTTACAGCATAAACAACGCTTAAGAAGAAAAACATTAGCTGGAGAACAACACACTTTGTGCTGTATGTGTAGTTCAGACATGGTATGGTTAGACAACATCACAGCCTTTGGACTCTGTGATACCAGGAGTAATCTTAGCTCTTGGCCCCAGGTAAAGCATTTCATGCAGCTACCACCCTTTTTCACTCTAAATATGGTAAAGATGAGGTGATCTCAAGGCTACAAACCTCGAGCATTGTGGTGTTAGCCCAGCACTGTGGTTCTCATGAACTTGGTTTGATGGATATTATGCCTCTCACACACTTTTTCTGGCACAGCTGTTACCCTGCTCTACAGGAGGTACTGCTGTTACAGAGGTGGAAACGAGTAAGCAGACACTGACCAGCACTCCCTCCTTCGCTCCACCACAGACTGCTGTAACACGGACAGTGTGGCTGCCTCACTCCCTTAGTAAATGAAATAAAGACTTCCCCCTTAGTAAACGAAACTCCTACTGGCAACCCACTCTGGGCTGATTAAACAATATGCTGTGACTCCTTCTGCCTGTCCTGTACAATGTGCTCTGTAGTTGCTCATCACTCACTACAGTAAAAGTCTCACCCTTTGCTCTGCTGGATGAAATGCATGGGTGGTCAAATCTCTCTCCTCACCTTTCACCAAGACTTTACACCTCTAACCCAGCATGCTGCAGCATCTTGCAGAAAGGAAGGATGCAAATTCTGACAATTTCTCCAGAAAATGTACCTCATTTTGTGAAGACTGTATCATTCCCTTTTTTGCCTTGCTGGTTATAAACAGTTCACAGAGAAAGACACAGGGCAACAGCCACAAACTGAAATACAGGAAATTCTATTGCAATAGGAGAACAAAACAACTTTTTCTGTGACGGTGGTCAAGCACATGTTTTCCTGAGAGCCTACAGAGTCTCCATCCATGAAGACATCTAAACCCCAAAAGGACACAATCCTGAGTGGCTGGTTGTAGCTGACCCTGCTTGGAGTGCAGGTGCTGGACTAGACAGCCTCCAGAGATCTCCTCCAACCTCCACAAGCCTGTGAGAAGTGCAGTCATATCAGACACTGGTTTGTCGACTTGCTCTTGATGACAAGATGCATTTTATTCCATTTACAGTTAAACAAGTTTCTATCAAGATCATAATATGGACTGAGGCGGACACAAGTGTTTTTAAAAAAAAAGGAAAGAAAGTCCTTTTGATTTTCTGAAGTTATCTGGAGGTCATGGATGCCCCCTCCCAGCAGAGGTCCAAGGCCAGGCTGGATGAGGCCTTGAGTAACCTGGTCTAGTGGGAGGTCTCCCTGCTAATGCCAGGGGGGTTGGAACTAAACGATCTTTAAGGTCCCTGCCAACCCAAACCATTCTATGAATCCATGAGAGAATAACACATGCACATGAGAAATTAGTGTTTTGATGTCCTAATAAATTATTCATTTGATGCAACTGAAGTAATAAATTTTTTTCCAGTGGTCCCTAGATGCCCAACTGTTTGCTGATGATTGCAGCCGTACAGTTTAACGCTGAAAAAAATATTAGTCTATGCAAAAAGGAAGTATTTCAACAGAAATCACTGAGTCCCATCTTAAAATTATTCCCCAGACTGGCATTCAGGGGACCTTACTGAGACACAGTGGGTGTTACTGCAAGTCCTTGCTGAGAAATAAGTTGCTCTGATCTCTCGTATCTGAGGTGGTACTACTACCATCTGGTTTCTAGGCAAGAAAAACAAAGAGCTGATAGGAACCCAAAGTGAGCTTATAGAAGAGCCCACTGCACATGTGTGGACTCCTTCCTGCGAGTTAGACTCAAGCACCTGTCTCATGGGATGGTGAGGCTTAATCCCACCTTCTTCCTGATTATAACCTCCTGGCCAGTCTAGGTAGTCTCCCAGCTATTTGAGACTGCCACCTTACTTTTCTAATGTTTCCACTTAGTGTATAGGTAACCTTACTGCTGGGTCAGACTAAGCAAAAACAAAATGTAGGAAACAATTTTCACAACAAAATTAACTCCAGACCACAAAACTCAGCATTAGGTAGAGAAAGCATCAAGTATACTATACACACAAACTCTTCCACAACCCACTTAAGCCAAGGGATCTCACAACTCCTTTTCAGGGAACAAGTGCTGTTGGAGATTTCCTGAAGAACTGCTGTTGCTAATTAAACAAGCGTTCCTCAGTGTGTTTCACATTCGGAACAAGACTGATGGGCACTGGAGATACCATTACCAAGATTTAGTGACCCCACTTGTCACAGCTGTAAACGCACACAGGACTGGCTGTCTTTAAGGCAAGCCCTCTCTCTCCATGGCTTTCAGCAGTCCACAGCCGCCTGAAGGAAGGCTTTCTGTCGACACCCATGGATTCCCTGAGGTGCTCATGCCATTTCTTGGTGCTGTCCCTTTTACATCATCTTTGTACTATTGGCAGCCCCTTCAGAATTTCGAATTCAGTAACACATTCCCCAAGGCCCCTTCGAACTGAATAAACTTCGGTTTATTTATAAATGAAATGGGCAACGCTCACTAGGCTGTTGCTTCTGCCTCTGGAAGCCAGATGAGGCAAAAGCTGAGCGGTGTACAACCCAGCCTTTCCCAGATGCGTATTCTGCAGCTGGACAGTACAAAACCTGTTCCATATTTTTCGTTGAGCCCACACCAGATCCGCAGAAAGGTCCTTTCTGAGTTTACACCTACCTCTAGATCTAAGATCAGCTACAATAAGATCTCCCAGAATTTAAATTCGCACAGCGTTTAAAGCTTTCGGCTTTGAGAGCGACTGCCGTTCCACACACTATGCGGCTACACGCCGAGGCCAAGTTGGTGGGCGCCGGCGAGCGACACTGCCGCGGAAAAGCCGCACAGTGGCCGTCCGCCCCGAGCGCAGTGCCGGGAATGAATGGTAAACCGGGCTGCCAGCCCTGCGGCTGCCAAACGTTCCCGAGCCGCCCGGCCAGGCAGCGCTCCAGCAACGACGAGCTTCCCTCGACAGCGCCTCTTTGACACAGTGAGTGGGGGAAAGAGTAATGAGGAGACAGGACCATGCCCAGCACCGTCACGATGCCCGCTATAAGCCCAGGGAGTTGGGGAGGAGAGAGGGCGCTGCGCATCCCCGCCGGCGGCCCTCGCCCTGCCCCGCCGCCCCGGCCCCTGCCCGTGCCTCCGCTCACCGATAGTGGAAACGACGGTGCCCACGAAGTAGAAAGCGCCGGTGAAATCCCATCGGGGCCGGATGTCATCGACGCGGATGCCGGCCACGCTAGCCTCCTCGTACTCCCGGAGAAAGAGCCGGAGCTCGGTGCGGCTGAGGTTGTGGCGCCGGGTGAAGTTCTCTAGCCGCTCCTCCCAGCGCTCCTTGGCCTCTCGCTCCGTGGGCAGCTCGATGGCCGAGAAGACGGCGGCGCCGCACAGCATGTACAGCACGATCAGCACGGCCAGCAGGAGGAACCGCGCGTTGTCCGCGTTCAGGCGACCCACACCGGAGCAGCAGCCGCCGCGACACGCCATCCTCCGCCCCGCGGCACCGGGCTACCGCGCCGCCACGCTACGTCGGGGGCCTCCCGCAGCCGCCGGGCATCACAGTGCCGCCCGCCAGGAGTTAGATGGACCGTGGCCGCAGAGCTCAGGACACCGCGAAGCCCGGCGGCGGTGAGCGGCGCAACCGGGAGCCGGCCGACACCTCCGCCCCCGGGGCTGGACGCTGCCCCGGCGCCCACGGCACCACACCGCACCGCGGCGGACGGGCTCCGGGCTGCGGTGCATCCTGCGGGCGAGGGAAAAGGCCGTCCCGTCTTGCCCTGTCCCGGAGAGGAAGTCAGTCCCTCCGCGTCCCAGCCCCGGGCCGGGCTCCCGTCTCCGCCAGTTTCATATCCCCTTCTTCCCCCCCGCCCCGAGCACGTCGGAGCGGGTCGCAGTGACAGGCACCGCCAGGCGCCTCCTGCCTGCTGTGGGGGGGCGAGGCGGGACTGGCAGCAGCTCGCCCCGCTGGCGCGGGGCACGGTGCCCCCGACTCCGGGCCCTCTGCTCCGTGGCCACTAGGAAACCTCAGCCGCACCACGACTGCCGCTCGAAGCGACGCCACTACTCCCGAGGGTGCCCCAGGTGCGACGGGCAGGGCAGGGCAGGGCAGGGCAGAGCAGGGCAGGGCAGGGCCGGGCGACGCGAGGCGGCACCGGCACCTGCCGCGGCCCGGCCGCCGAGCGTGAGTGCCTCGCGGCCCCTGCTCCTCAGAGGGCTGTGGGGCTGCCGTCCTCATCAGACTCATCCTAGGCCGGGAGCTGGGCCGAGGGGCTGCGGAGCCGCCCGCGGAACGGGGGCCTAACCGAGACCCGGAGTAGAAGTGCAGCTGATCATCTACCTTGCTGTCGAAGCAAGACGAATACTGCCTTCTGCCGAAAGAGAGCACCCGATGGTGCCGGTTACCAATCGTCTTCTCCCGAGTTCCTTCGTTTCCATCCTTGTGCAGGCAAGGGGAGCTGGAGTGTGGAGGACGACAGGCAGCTCTCCACCTGCGGTCGTGGTTTAAAAATGCGTTATTTTTAGGGTCAAAGAGCTCTCGGTCCAGACTTTTTGGGAAAATTACTGTTACTATAAAAAAAGAAAGCACGGCAATATCTGGCAATTACTGCAGCGAATGAATTCTGTTTTAACCAAGGGCTAGAATTCAGCACTGCAAAACAGGCACACTCTTCCTTTCCACAGAAAGACGAGCTACGTTTATTTTATTTTAGACAATGGGTTAATGAGGTGTTACTAAAACACCTCATCACCCAAACGTCGTGTTTGAGTAGTAGCTGTGAGGACCTGATTACAGTCACTTGGTGCAGTCATTATCGGGAAACCTGCTGCATTTGCCCTACCCCTCGGCAGTAAAAGGCACGTTGTGCAGACTAAGACAATACTATCACCTGGTTTTGTTTTGTTTGCTTGTGTGGGTTTTCTTCAGTTCAAGCTTGTTATAAATACTCAGTTTTAATATGCCGGAATAGGAAAAACATTAAAATTTTATTAACATAAATTCCCACGACAAACAAACAAACAAACACACACCCCAAACAATAAACTATTTATAATTTACCTAAAGTCCGAATACCCAGTCGGGAATTATTTACACGAAGGTACAACAGGAATCTTATGGAGCAATTTAGGGAAGAGACAAAGAAATATCAATCCCCATATCCTACACATAGCCCAGATGGGAGGGTGAGGAGCGGCAGCTGCCGCTGCCAGCCACAAGCCTTGCCCTCGAGCAGGGCTATTGGCGGAAAAACCTGAGACTGAAGTTGATGTGATAGCTAAACGTACTCACGGATCAGCCCGAGGCGCTGCGGTGAGGCGATTAGCGAAGAGATTACAATTCCAAGTCGTGTTCTCGGCGCAATCGCAAGGCAGAGAGAGTAGCAGAACCTCAGTTCACTGCGCTGCTAAAATAGAAAGCAAAAGCAGGGAGGAGCCAGGTGTCCTCGGGGAGCAGTCTGCAACACCACTGCCAGGTGTCCTCGGGGAGCAGTCTGCAACCCCACTGCCAGGTGTCCGCGGGGAGCAGTCTGCAACACCACTGCCAGGTGTCCTCGGGGAGCAGTCTGCAACCCCACTGCCAGGTGTCCGCGGGGAGCAGTCTGCAACACCACTGCCAGGTGTCCTCGGGGAGCAGTCTGCAACCCCACTGCCAGGTGTCCGCGGGGAGCAGTCTGCAACACCACTGCCAGGTGTCCTCGGGGAGCAGTCTGCAACCCCACTGCCAGGTGTCCGCGGGGAGCAGTCTGCAACACCACTGCCAGGTGTCCTCGGGGAGCAGTCTGCAACCCCACTGCCAGGTGTCCGCGGGGAGCAGTCTGCAACACCACTGCCAGGTGTCCTCGGGGAGCAGTCTGCAACCCCACTGCCAGGTGTCCGCGGGGAGCAGTCTGCAACACCACTGCCAGGTGTCCTCGGGGAGCAGTCTGCAACCCCACTGCCAGGTGTCCGCGGGGAGCAGTCTGCAACACCACTGCCAGGTGTCCTCGGGGAGCAGTCTGCAACCCCACTGCCAGGTGTCCGCGGGGAGCAGTCTGCAACACCACTGCCAGGTGTCCTCGGGGAGCAGTCTGCAACCCCACTGCCAGGTGTCCGCGGGGAGCAGTCTGCAACACCACTGCCAGGTGTCCTCGGGGAGCAGTCTGCAACCCCACTGCCAGGTGTCCGCGGGGAGCAGTCTGCAACACCACTGCCAGGTGTCCTCGGGGAGCAGTCTGCAACCCCACTGCCAGGTGTCCGCGGGGAGCAGTCTGCAACACCACTGCCAGGTGTCCTCGGGGAGCAGTCTGCAACCCCACTGCCAGGTGTCCGCGGGGAGCAGTCTGCAACACCACTGCCAGGTGTCCTCGGGGAGCAGTCTGCAACCCCACTGCCAGGTGTCCGCGGGGAGCAGTCTGCAACACCACTGCCAGGTGTCCTCGGGGAGCAGTCTGCAACCCCACTGCCAGGTGTCCGCGGGGAGCAGTCTGCAACATTACTGCCAGGCGTCCTCGAGGAGCAGTCTGCGACACCACTGCTGCAGGAGGGGGAGCAGAGCCCAGCAGCAAGTGAGGTCAGGCTCTGCCAGAGCAGACCTCCTTCAGTCACTCCTCGAGTCACAACAGACCACTGACGGGAGAGAAACTTGAAACCCTGCCAGTCAAACAGGGCACCAGCATTGAAAACAAGACTGGGCCTGTTCTGCCCCAGCAGGACAAAGCTACCTTTTAGAAATAAGCACAGAGGTCTCAGACCTAGGTATCACATTAATGAAAGATCTGAGTGTCAAATCCGGCTCCATAAAGTCAGACAGTCTGCTGTGGGTTTCGCTCATTTGTTTTATCCTTCTCTTCATTCATAGTTTCCAAATACTCAGACCCTGGTGTAGCAAAAAAATACTAGGGTGGTATGAAAAATGGAACTTTAGAATAGGTTGCACAAGAAAAAAATGTATTACTACAGTTGAACAGTTAAGAAGTATACTTAAATCTGTCCTAGCACACAAGAGACTTTATATCTAGAAAATGGTTATTAGACAATATTTCCTGGCCAACGTTTTTGTCAAGAGTCTTCCATCCAGCTCCAGCATGTCATGAAGCCCTGCTGTGTCTGGGTTGCATAAGACTTGACTGCAAAACTGTTTCTAGACTGGACTTCTAGTTATTTTCAGCTTCTTCAAAGCAGGATTTTCTTGCTCTCTGGAGAGCATTATTTGAACAGAACGTGCATACCTGTTTCAATCAACCTTTGTGCGAATCATTTGTTTGTCTCGTACTTCATAACTGTCCTGCAAAACAAATCCTAAGCTCTTTCCTCCAACTCTGCTACCCAGCAGTGCCTCACTTCCATGCTTATACCACAGTTCAAGCCCCTTTGGGTCACAAAGATTTCCTGAGTTTTCCAAGCAGAACTGATCACTTAGTTTATTTGTTCCTACTGATGAACTTTGGAAGGTGCTTCTGACACTGCATTAATTTGAGCCCTGGAGAGCTGAATTACGCTAAGTTCTTAGAAACTTAAAACATTCCACTGGAATTCAACCACAAATTCCTCGGAGCTGGTCAAACTACTCTATGACCAAACCAGAAAAACTCATATATGCAACATTAGTAAATTACATTCTTCACAAAGTAAGAATAAATGCCTATTAAATGCTAGCCAACTTTCTAGAAATCTTAAAGCTTTTCTCACAGGAAGATCTTTTCCTACTTAGAACTTCTTAAATTCTCACAAGGAAGTACAACAATGGCTATCAAGTTGTTATTTCAGTTTTTAGTGTGCACCACTCCACTTTATTCTTATGTTCCCTGATCCTGTCTTTTCGGGCTCAGAAGGAGCAGAATCAAAACAGTTTCTGCATATAGCATTAAAAAAAGATTCTGCATACAGACCTGAGATAAGGTGAAAGCATAAGACTTCTTCTGGGAACATTCCAGAGCAGCACTCTGAGCTGTACACAACTCAATTTATTTGCAAACTTCTCAAAACCAGACAAAGCAGTAGTAATGACTACTGGACATTTAAATTGCCAACACAAGCCAAGACATAAGCAACCTAAACACCTATGTTCCTGTAATTTGCTGTGAAAGGTGAGTGTAAAATTCCTCTAAGCAAGGCTATTCTATCTAGCTCCACTTAACCTTTTATTTAGAGACCATACAACAATTTCCTCAACAGTCATAACCTTTTTGATTACAAAGACCATCTGATAACTGTAACAGAGCACTTAAATGCAACTAGAAGTGGCAGAACAAGGAAAGGATGGTGAGGTACTGTTCCTTTTCCATCTTCCCTAAATTTCTATGTGGCTTGGTCTACGGTGGCATAAGAAAAGGAAAGAAAACTTCTTGCATGACCATCTCCAAAACACACACATTTTCTGTGGTAATTATTGAATGAAGCAGGGATCAACATTAGATAAATGTTAGCAAGTAGTGCACCCTCAATGTACTGCAAACTGTTTGGGGGAAAGACTGCAGAACAAATGAGGAAGCACTTCCAACGGCTACCCAGGCAGATTATGTGGGATCCAGAGAGAGTTCTGAATGAAGTGCCACACCATACTACAAGATTTCCAGGAAGCAGGACCAGTTGCAGTACAGATTAGTTGTCAGCACCCATACCCATCCACTTCAGTTTAGTGTTTTGGACAGAACTTGGGTGTCTGCAAAGGAGTGGGAGGGGAAAAGAGGATTAGGAAATATCTGAGAAGCAGCCAGAATAGCAAATATTAGAGCTTGAATTAGAAGTGAAAATTGTGAGGCAGTTTCAACCCAATTCGAAATGTACATAGTTGAAAAGAGATGGAGAAAAAACATATATATGGATGAATTGTGTATTATATATAAACAAGATTGACTTTAATTTAAATTTTACATGCAACAACTTCCACTCCAAAGACTGAGGCCGACTGATAGTCTCTTAGAACAGAAAATGTAAGACTCATTACAACTACAGATGCAGACAGAATCTGAGAATAGTCTATACACTTGTTGTAATCTTGAAAAGCATATTAGGAACTATAGTAAGGAAGAAACATTAAAAAAAAAGGTATTTCAAAATGCAGATTTATTTATAATATTGTGGTTAGAGATTCTCCAAGAATCTCCCTATCATCGATTTCTTAATGTTTCTTTCAACTACAAATTAGTCATTGGAGCAGACATAGCTTAAAAAAAGAAGTAACCAGTCTTGCAAGTAGTGTGGCAGGCTCAGCGTCAGCAACTGAAATGTCACAGAATACTGAAAACATTCACGATGGAACCCACATATTTCCATGTGTATCAGGGGCATCCGTGTAAGGAATATTCCAAATCCATGGCTGATCTGTAAACCGAAACACAAACATGCTGATGAAGAAATGCAGTTATTAAATGTAAAACAGTGATCTTCTTCCTTCCCTCCTTTTGGAGAAAGGTCAAAATTCCCACTGATTTACAGATAGCCCCATGTGAAATTTCAGTATAGTGTAAATTTTTATTCGGTTGCTTTTTAAAATTGTAAGATTCAGTTTCCAGTTTTCAAAAGGCTTTGCTTTCACCCCAGAGATTAAACAGAACTATCATAGTCCAAGATATTCCCCATGAGCTTCAATATTATTTTATTTCAGACTGCCACATATTAAACATCAACAGCTTTAAGAATGGGCACAGAATAAAGCAAATGTTGCAAAAAGCACTGAGAATTTTAAACATACATCTAGATTTGATCACTGACCTCTATGACATCAGAATAAATTCTTTCCCACTCAGGCACTGGAATTTGTCACTTGGAGTGCATTATGCAGCTTGGACCTATCCATCTTTGCTACCACCTGCAGCTGCAGGTTTTTATTAATTTAGCAAAACATACAGAGTTTTGATGTACAGAAATAACTTCAGTAACCACTTAAAGCACTTCAAGAGGCTTCAATAGCCAATTTGCTCTTTTCTGTGTGGCTGTCTTAAGATAGATATTAGCATGCTTGGAACTTTGTTCTATTAATGAGATGCTGTTGGTTTTACAGAAGACTTGATATTATTTTAATAAACTGGGTGTAAAACTATTGCTGAAACAAATTAGAATTATTAGTAAATAAATGAATAATGCTTTGGCAGGGGAGTTGGACTAGATGATCTTTCGAGGCCTCTTACAACCCCTAACATTGTGATTCTGTGAAAGTGTCAGATTCAGTTTAAAATTATTTATTACTTTCAATAGGAACTACAGCAGCAAGAGCAAGACAACGACTGTGTACAAATACTGCCAAGCTTTTGAAAGTTAAACCTTTTGATCCTCTGGGGGGGGAGGAGTTACCTGTTCCAAATTTATAGGTCCACTATATGTGTGTGTATATACAGATTTTTAAAGTGTGCTCAATGTATCCACCTTCCACACCTTTCAAGTTCACATCTTCATTTCTGACAGTCTAATTTTGTCTCCACTACACCTTATTAGAATTAGTATTATTAGTGACCACTACTAACTTCTCACCTCACTTCTAAGCAGAACTGTAGCACTAGACTTAGCAGACAGTGAAATGAGCGGGGCCCTTCCTACTCCACAGCTACTTTATCTGACATCTCAAAGCAGTATTTCAGTTGTACTCAGGCAGACTTTTGAAGGTTCCCTCACAAGTGAATAGACTTACATTTCACTTAATGAAGAGCCTCTGAAGAATAAGACAAGATTTTTCAAGAACACCTGATTAATCAAAGAACCTGCCATATTGTGAGGATTGTTATAGAGTATGAAATCATGAGCTGAGAACGTTACAAGGTTGTTTTGCAAATTTCAACAGCAGTATCTTACAAATACAAAACCATAGTGTAGGTCAGTAAAGTTCGTGCAAGCCGTCTTGAAACTTCACGTTCTCCTAAGTATCTATAGCCAAAACCAGAAAAGTCTGCAAGTTACAGGAGTGTGCAGGTGAGCAGTAAAAAAATAACACAAAAACACACAAAACAGTTAAAGCATCTTTGTTATCCTCTTCCTACAGTTTAATGTACAAGTGACTTTTGCACTGTGAGTGGTGATCCGGACAAGAGCTATTCCTGGTTGATTTTTTAATGCAGAGACTGGATTCTTCCATTATCTTATCTTTCACAGTACAACTTCCTACAGAAAAGTTTAGGTTTGAAATAGTAAGTATTCACAAATACAGAAAGGTTAGTCACAAATAACCAGAATTCTTCAAGCCATTCTACGTACGATTTCTAACAGTGGCAAACTCAATCACTGCTGCATGAGGCTGGAAAATTCTCCCTTTCAGAATTTGCTGAAGATTGTACTTGATCATGGACACAGGAATTGAGTGCACCCTCAGCAAGTTTGCAGATGACACCAAGCTGTGTGGCACAGTCAACTTGCTAGAGGGCAGGGATCCATCCAGAGGGACCTGGACGGGCTGCAGAGGTGGGCCCAGGCCAATCTCATGAGATTCAACAAGGCCAAGTGTAAGGTCCTGCACCTGGGTAGGCACAATCCCAAGCACAAATACAGGCTGGGTGGTGAATGGCTGGAGAGCAGCCCTGAGGAAAAGGACCTTGGAGTCTGGGTTGATGAAAAGCTCAACATGAGTCTGCAGTGTGCACATGCAGCCCAGACAGCAACAGAGTCCTGGGCTGCATCAAGAGAAGTGTGGCCAGCAGGGCAAGGGAGGGGATTGTGCCCCTTTACTCTGCTCTCGTCAGACCCCACCTGGAGTACTGTGTGCAGTTCTGGAACCCTCAGCACCGGAAGGACATGGAAGTGTTGGAGCGGGTCCAGAGGAGGGCCACAAAGATGCTGAGAGGGCTGCAGCAGCTCTCCTATGAGGACAGGCTGAGGGAGTTGGGGCTCTTCAGCCTGGAGAAGAGAAGGCTTCGAGGGGACCTGATAGTAGCCTTCCAGTATCTGAAGGGGGCCTACAGGAAGGCTGGGGAAGGATTATTTACAAGGTCCTGCAATGACAGGACAAGGGGCAATGGGCTTAAACTGGCAGAGGGGAGATTTAGACTGGATGTTAGGAGGAAGTTCTTTACAGTGAGGGTGGTGAGGCACTGGCACAGGTTGCCCAGGGAGGTTGTGGATGCTCCCTCCCTGGATGTGTTCAAGGCCAGATTGGATGAGGCCTTGAGTAACCTGTACTAGTGGGAGGTGTCCCTGCCTATGGCAGGGGGTTGGAACTAGATGATCCTTGAGGTCCTTTCCAACCTTACCATTCTATGATTCTATAATCTATTATCTGCCCTGCCTTTGGGTGAACACTGCATTTAAAAATTAACTCATCTTGTTCCTCTCAAGACAAAAATCACACCTGAAAGGTCTCAAGGAGAAGGAAAGGCAGACAGGATTTACTTTATCTATCAGTGTCAATGTGATTTAAAAAAAAAAAAAAAAAAAAAGAGCTCTTTGCATTTTTCTGAGACCTTTCCCAAGTTGCTCTGAATAAGCCCCCTTGACGTAGCAAAGTGTAAAGTTTCTGCCATAGAGCACATTGTTTCCTCAGTCAGTAAACTGTGTAATAACTGAATCACAGATATAATATTTCTCAACTATAGCAAGCATTTTGTACCTTTTCCCATGCAAAAGAAATCAAAAATCCTGTGGCTGGATCCCTTAGTGTAATAAAAGTCTTCTGTAATAAACATCTTGATGGGGTGAATCAAAAGTCATATGGAATCCAACCCCAAGCTGTGCATGAAATACCATGCTTTCATGAGAGGATCAGATCAACTTGTCTTGGTCAGAGAAGTAACAGCAATATTGCAACTGAGATTTGACAGTGGAGCTCAAGGGCATGATAATTTTAGACAACAAAAGTGAAGTACTCCTCTGAAAGATTATAGAGGGAAATAATTACCAAGGACGCAAAGAGATTTTATTTATAGAGATACTCTGCTGGGTAAGAGTGGTGGTTGTGTTCATGCTTCCCAAATACCAGACTGGATAATTTTCTGTATTCCTTCTAAGGAACTCTCACCATGTATTGCTGGTCTATGGGTTTCTTTTATCTTAGTGTCATCGAATACATTCGACTTTGTCATAGCCTTTTTTGTTATGACCACCTGCATCTGTTGGTTTTAACAATAGAGAATTTAATGAGACTGCTGTATCTATATAATCTGTCAAGATATTAAGTAGCACTATCAGCTACCAGATAATTTTAATTTTTAAAATTATTTAAATGTTTTTCCTTCAAGATGCATCTGCTGCCCACAAATGACCTTCTGCTGTTCAGTTAACTATTGAAGATGAACAATCACAATTCCTCAAAACAGCAATTTGCAAAAAGAGTTAATAATGTGCACGTTGCACATGACAAATGTTATCTGCTGAAAACTAATTAGGTCCTTTGTCACTTCAGATCAGGGATGATGTCAACCCTTAGAGTTGCCAGATGTAAAATGTACACATTACTCCCCACAGCAAGAGGAAGATTCAAGCTATGTATATCATGCATAATAAAGTTTGTGCTGGCAATTTAAAGCAACTGGGAAGAAGTAGTCTGAAGGAAAAATGGCCAAATAAAAGTTTTCTGTGCACTTTTACCTCTGATCTGTTAGGATGACAGACTGTTACATTGCTTCATACTTCAGTTACAGATCTCATACTCTGAACAAGATGGATCAAATCATACACAAAATTCAACAACTATACTGGGCATCATACATCTACCCTTAAAAGGGAGAAACAAAACAAAGCTATTAAAAAAAAAATCTTGAGTTGACCAACTATTGAAGGAAAATATTGACCTAGTGAATTTTCTACCTCATGAAGATGCTCTCAACTAATAATCTGAAGCATGTTTTGTGAGATCCCTCCTAGCCAAAAAGTTTTGAGCTCAAAGACATTGGCTAGTAAAACGTGCCAAAGCTGATCAGACAATCTGGCAGCTCCTTCTGGTCTTCAGGTCTATAATCCTAGCAAAACAACAGATAGAAGTGGTCAAACTAAATGTTGATTCTCTAACTCAAGTTTGCTCTCACACAAAGTGCTAGTTTCTTCACAGTTATTATAAAAAGTTGGAAGAAAAACAGATTTACTGTGTTACACTTGGGCTCTGGGAGGCCATCCGAGAAAACCTCTGATGTCACACTGTTTTAAGACAGCTTCAGTCGCACATTTCAGGCTTAACATAGTAATGCTTTTGGTTCCCCTTAGGAAGGGCACGGATGCCAACACAGGCTGAGACTGGTTCCAACCCCTGCTTCCCATCACTTGCACCAATATATGAGCTACAATGACAACATACAGTTGCTGCTTACAAAACCAGAAAGCTTCTCAGAAGAAAGGGTATTATCCTAGGAGTTTCAGCCATAGTGAGCACAATGAGAGGACTTGATTCACATGGGATGCTGCCAGTCAAGTTCT
>VWZE01007719.1:80922-108888 GCA_013396675.1 Eubucco bourcierii | reverse complement strand
GATGATCCTTGAGGTCCCTTCCAACCTTACTATTCTATGATTCTATGATTCTATGAACTCTAGAAAGTACACAGGCTCCATGTAGCTATCTGAAATTACCAGAGCTGGAGACAAATACGTAATTTCTTGTTTTTATCCAACACAGCAGTAGTTTATGTGTAATAAACGAGAGGAGCTTTACTAGTTTCCTGAAACTGCTACAAATATTTACCAAATGAAATTTCACCATACCTTCAATTCCCAGGCAAAATATCAAGCACCAAATATCTGAATTTACAAGGAAAAGATCAATTTGCTCTTTTACTTAAGTGAGGCAACTGAGTATCAAACACTCCTTCAACTTGCACTACATTTCCATCTCAATTCTCCACCATTCTTCCAGAATCTCATAGTATGAGATTTAACTGCTTAACCCCCAGTTACCAATGGTAAAATAGATTTTCCCACTCAAAAGTAATGAACTATATTTCAATACATTTTTACATATTGTTAGAATGGCTCAGGAAAGAAATCTTCAACAAAAACAACCAAAAACTAATGTAATTCATATAACTGGCATACAGAGGGCTGTATGTAGTTTGACTCTAACTTTACATTAACCTGCATTATTGTCTTGCATACACATGTATTTGCTGTGTACTATTAGCCAACTGAACAGCTATTTTCTGCCTTTGATTTAAATGCAAATATGGAAGTGAAAACTGAACGTGAAGTAATGTTTATCAGAACTTACTCCCCTACTTTATGGGGTTCCAGAGGATTTCAGCAGTTTCAGAGCATTTTGAATAAAGAGTTCAGAAAAAGCTATATAAATTCCTGCCTTGTAACCCAGACACAACTCAAAGAACCGCTGATAAATGTTTCAACTGATGAGGTCTCCCTAAAAATAATAATAAAAAAGCAGAAACCAGAGCAAGTTAAGCAGAAAACTAATCACACTTAAATGTAAAAAAGAAAATTAAGGACAACTCAGTAGGGAAAAAAAGCAGCTAAAAGTAGCCCAAAATACTGAACCCTACTACACTAATATGGTTTACAATACATGTAAGCCATAGATTCACCAATTCATTGATTTATCTAACCACAAAATCATTACTTTCTGACTATTTTTAGGCCCCAAAATATTTTTTCAAGCATTGTAGTGTCCTTTGTTAGTTGATTTGTTGTTGTTGCTTAGTTCTGGGGTTCTTTTTTCTTTTGTTTGTGGTTTGGGGTTTTTTTTAAGCCATCCTATATAGTTAGAACAAAATACTTGACATGAAAATATGCCCTGTGTGATTTCTCTCACAAAAGAAATTTTACAAACTCCTCATCTCAACTTGAAGTGACTGTACTGCTACCAGCTATGGTTTAAGATCTTTGTTCCCTTCATGAAGGTTAAGTGACTCTGGCTGGCATGAGCATCTCTCCATGTATTGTAAAATGTGTCTCCATGCAAGTTGAAATACAAATGAAAATTTAATGAAAGCAATGGGAAAATGTTAATTATGTGTCACAGGGGTGATGTGTCATAACTACCCTACCTGAGGCATCTTAAAGTGCATTGATACATCCTTCAGTGACTACAGTTTGGCCTATGATCACCTTTCAGTAAAGGCTAATCCACCTCTCTGGGAGAGACAACCAATACAGAGCCAAGCAGCTCTCTCTTACAAAAGTCTTTAGAAATCTTTGGAAGAAAAAAAAAAGACAGACAGACAATCTTCGTAATTGTTTCTCCAAGACAACCTATTTTTCTGATTTGGCTAAGCTTCAGTTTTAGAATAAAAAACTCACTGGCAATTGAGGCAAACCAGGCAGGTTGGAAAAGGCTTTTATCTTCCTCCCTGTGGTATGAGGCGAGAGAAAAGTAGCACAGGGACCAAATAATTTCATTATTATTAAACTTGATGGATTTAATGAGACTGCCTATCAAACTCTTAAATTCTTGTGGTTTAAAGTAGACAGATTATTTATATCATTTACGGATGAGTTTATCATTCTATGTCCCGAGATGTACTTTACTGCTTTTCAAGATGCATTTACTTCATTACAAGAGTTATCATGCTGAAAGCACAGTCCCATCTGATAAACAACAATTAATATGACAGAAAGATGTAGTGACAGAATGACAATTTTTCTGCAATTACATTATTTTAAGGAACTGGTTTTCTTGCACTTGGTTACATTATACAATAATATAATTCTGTAATGTTCAGTACATCTGACCCAAGATTCAAGTTTGCACAAGTACAGGAAAACATAATGTATTTTGAGATGCCTATTTTCTACTTAGAACTTTACATGACAAATGTATGGCTTTGCTCCTGACCATCTGTTCATTATTCTTCCTGCTTCTACTCTCTCTGGCTTCTGACAGGATTTTTCTGATTGCATGAAAGTGATGTGTACTTTATTTTCCCATGGTCCGAGAATCTGAGTTTGTGGAAAATTCCCCAGAGCCTTTTCTCTTTCAGTTATAAGGACTGGTCAATATGGATTTATTTAGGGAAAGTATAATTACTTTAATTTCTGCTTCTAAAGACTTTATTAAAATAAATCTATTTATGTAACTCTCCAGAGAGTCTGATAACTTCATTGTTAAGGTCAGATTATTTTACAGCTGTATCCCATAGCATGGGAATTCTTTAAACAAGGAGAACAGTGTTCTGAAACAGAACACTGAAGGAAGAGATGTGAAAAGGCACCAGCAGTTGATACTGCTTCCACTGCCAAAACTTGTAAAATGTGAATTCTGACATCTGTTCACATCACGGGAGAAAGTTGAACTACAGTCTTCACTATGGAAATAGGCTTTCTATACAAAAAGAACTTCACATTTAGTTGAAGCATGCATAAAGCTCACTGACAGTACGTTAAACAAGAACAACGTTAACTATACTTCCAGTATCTGAAGGGGGCCTACAGGAAGGCTGGGGAGGGACTATTTACAAGGTCCTGCAACGACAGGACAAGGGGCAATGGGTTTGAACTGGCAGAGGGGAGATTTAGACTGGATGTTAGGAAGAAGTTCTTTACAGGGAGGGTGGTGAGACACTTGTACAGGTTGCCCAGGGAGGTTGTGGATGCTCCCTCCCTGGAGGTGTTCAAGGCCAGATTGGATGAGGCCTTGAGTGAGCTGTACTAGTGGGAGGTGTCCCTGCCTATGGCAGGGAGTTGGAACTAGATGATCCTTGAGGTCCCTTCCAACCTTACCATTCTATGATTCTATACAACCACCTTTTGCATGAAGGAGACAGTGTATATAACATACTTTGAGAATACACACATGATGGTTTGGGAGTTCCCTGTCCTGTCCCCCCCCACCGCCTTCGTAAAATCTCTCAGACTAAACTTGGCCAGCTGAAAGTTAAGGGTTGAAGCTCTATTTACAGCTCAGCACAATGTACAAGCAGAGATATACCCAACAGACAGAAACAATTACAGACATAGACAAGTTAAAGGTAATACACAAACACAATAACCCTCCCAGAAATCAGAGACCCCAGGAGGGGTTCCCAACCACCCTTCTACCTTCTTCCCACCCCTCTGCCTTACCCCAGGGTCTGCCCTATGTGCCAGGTGAGTTTGGAGGATCGGCCAGGGGAGTTAGAAGCAGAGTGGTTGGTTAGGTTACATGGCAGAAGCCCAGAAGACACAGCAGCTCCCAGAGACTCTCTGTCTTATCTATGTTTGTGCCCTTGTTTTTATACATCTCATCAAGCCTGTGAGTGAAGTAGACATCACCAGTGTTTTCACAGCCTATAATCTAATTCTTTTCATTAAAATATTCCAATTAGCCTCAAACCAGCACAACACATGAACTCTATTTTTTAATACTTCTTCTAAAATTCAAAAAAATATAAGTATGATCTTTTAGAAAAACCTCCCCAAACCCATCAGATTGAGCATCAGGTAGTGGGCAGGCAGAGCATCTATGTCCCATAGCACAACAGTTGTAATATATTCTTCTCCTTTAGTTAGTTATTAGCTCAGGCACAATCCCAGCCACCGCTTCCCAAAACAAACACCAACAACACTTAAATGGACAGCAGGCTTTATACTAAATAATATAATACATTGTGTTGTCATTTCTTCACTGAGCCAGTACTTTTATGGGAAACCTGAAATACCATCAAGCATTTTTTTAAGATAGGTAGTAAGCAGAAAAATCATCTTTACAAGTTAACAAAGGTAACATGCATCGTATGGGTCAATGCCTAGCTAGTGTCATACTCAAGGTTTTGGTTTCTATAACTGTGGATCTGCCTGTGAGAAATGAGATTTACTGGGAGACGATGGTATTCACCTGACCAAGTAGGGCAAGAGTCTCTTTGCCAACAAGCTCGCCCATATTCTAACTGGGACTCGAATCTAGACTTTGTGGTGGAAAGGAATGGAATTCTGAACGACACGGAAGAGCCAGGGGCTGCTGATGCATCGAGACCAACATGGAAACCCTTGTGAACAGTTGCAAAGGAATTAGGGCTTGTTATTCTAAAAAGGTCAGAGCTGAAGTGCCTCCGTACCAATATACAGAGTATGGAAAACAAACAGGAGTTGGAAGCCACTGTGCAGCTACAAAGCTGTGATCTAACTGCTACCACTGAAACTTGGTGGGAACAATCACACAATGGAGCACTGCAATCAATGCCTATAAAAAAAACTGTTCAGGAAGGACAGATACAGAAAAAAAGAGGGAGCGTTTGTAGTCTGTGTAAAAAAAAAAAAACAAACCAAAAAACCCGAACTGCACAGAGCTGTGTTTGAAAAATAGGCTGAGAGCTTCTTGGGTGAAAGATCAGAAGTTAAACCAACAAAGGAAACCTCATGGTTGGTGTTTTTGACAGCCCACCCAGTCAAGAGGATGCTGCTGACAAAACATTCTTCCATTAACTACCAGAAGCATCATGCTAGCTGGCTCTGATCCTGCTGGGGGACTTCAATCCCTCTGAAATGACCTGTCTTTACTTTTATGGAGTCTGATGAAGTAAATTAATCTATTAACTTCTTAGTTGTCAGTCTTTCTCCTCACATCATTTGTTAGTTCAATGACCCACAGAAAGAACTGACTTGCTACAGATGCTGTTTTTCCTGAACTGTTTATTACTCTCTATTAATTCAAGCTCCGCTGCAGATGATGTCCTTTTTTAGATCATAGCTTCTGAAAAAAACACATGGTTACAAAACTGTCATGTTGGTTTTAAGAAGAGAAATTATAAAAATTTACTCTTCCCACATATTGCAGGTTGCACATCAACATCATTATCCTCAATGTATTTTTAGGTTGTTTGAGCCATCAACACCCCATAAAAGCACTTACTTATCACCTTCCCGATCTGCATGTTCTAGATAGGGTCTCAGAAGTAGGTAAGGTTGAGCTTTTGTAAATCTCTTCAAGTATTATGAAATACCTCTCTTTCACCCCTCCAAGGAGGATTCCAACACAGATCTTCAGGAAAATGAAGTCTGAAACTGTGAAATATAGAACGGACTAAAAGCAACTTCTCTTCTGATTTGCAGCAATTCTTTCTCATTTGCTCTACAGTATTCCTTCTACATCTCAAGTCCAAAGGATTGTTTTTCTCTCTTACAAACCTTCCTCTTTCAACATTGCTTCCCCAAATAGTTCTTCAGAAAGATATTTTGATTCTGTATAAAGTATCTCTTTTCCTATCACATAGGAGAATCCCAGAAGAGTAATAAAAAACCTGTTAGGCTGTTGGCTCGACCTCTGTTAAAAAAAAATAAAAATAATTCTAAGACTGCAATTGCATTTGTTTTATCGAGTCATGTCCAGAATGTGGGACTGATTCTGTCTCAAATGCAGTCATCTTACAAAAAAAGTTAAAATAAAAAGTTTTTGAACATAGTAGTGTTCAAATGGCTCAAAAGTTACTCAGATTAGTTATCTCCATGTATGATACATGTACTTTTCTTCAGAAGTCACACCTTACCTTTGTTTCCGTACTGTTCTGGTGGCAGGTCGTAAGGTACAGGAAAATGTGTTGCTGAATCATTACTTTCTGAAAGCATTTTCCCTCTCACATGAAAGTAACCTTTGTCCAGTCCCTATGAAGGAAAATAAACATACTTATTAGCTTTTTGGGAAAAAAGACAAACCTAACCCACAGTAGATTCTAATTAAGGCTTATTTTAATAAACAAAATATTTTGCCTCCATTATTGAGATTAGGTACTTCCTAAAAGACATTCCAGTCTTAGGAACTCAGTTTATCTTATTACTACTATTACTATTACTACTACTAGTTTGGCCTTGCAGCTGGGCCCACATTTGGTATACTCTACCATCTTGGTCCCTTACACATACACAGATCTATTTCCACATTCGCTAGGTAAAGATGCTCACAGTCTTGCTTATGTGAGCAATTCTATCTGAACTACATAAGGTCTTTGCTAGTACAATATGACAGCACAATAAAGCGACAGTATGACACCTCCATACAATGAGATGTTGCTTCTTTTGCATAAATATTTATGGACACTGGAATAAACCAGTAATTAGTCAACAAAACATTAAGACTTTTGGTGTTCAACGGAAGAGAAAAGCTTTAATTTTTTTCTCTTTGCTGTTATCTTGACGATATTAGATGTTCAGTGTGCTTCACGGCCTGAATTAAAATTCAACTTGTGAAACAAAAACAAGTCTTAAACCTAGGACTTGCAAGTATCAAGATTTGAAACTGCTTGCATGAAGGTTTCAAAGACTACACCATATTAGAGTGACACTGGACTTCAGAACAGGGTTAAGGACTATCAAAAAAAAAAGAAAAAAAAAAAAGCTAGAATTCAGTACAAGGGTAGATTTAACACAGTTTGGGTACCTTTGGGAGACAATATTCCTAAGCTGCTTCTAAAGAGAAAAAATTTGATCCCATCCATCAATTGTAATGAGTGACACAAAAGCAACTCTCTTAATACTGAGATGTCTACTAGACTATTGTCAACCACAGACAAATTTAATTAGATTAGATTAAAAGTTTGAAGCTGTGAAGCTATTACCACTTATTTCTAAGATGTTACCGAACAAGTTTTTCTTTCCAAAAGTCACGGTCTGGGTTGGAAGGGAACGTTAATGGTCATCTACTCCAATACCCTTGCAATGAGCAGGGACATCTTGTGAGAAGATCAGGTTGCTCAACAGCCCCATCAACACGACCTTCAGTGTTTCTAGCGATGGACCATCTCCGGACAGCCTGTGCCAGTCTTTCATCATCCTCAGGGTGAAAAATTTCTTCCCTTGTACCAAGTCTGAATCCACCCTCTTTTAGTTTAAAGTCATTCCAGGCCCTATAGAAAGTCTGCTGCCATCTTTCTTAGATGATTCCTTTAAGTACTGAAAGGCTGCAATAAAGTCTGCTGGAAGCTTTCTCTTCTCCAGGCTGAACAACTCCACTTGCCTCACTTTCCTCACAGGAGAGGTGTTCCAGCCTTCTGATCATTTTTGTGGCCTTCCTTTGAACCTGATACAACAGGTCTATTTTTTACCTTGTGTTGAGTGCCTCAGAGCTAGACACAGAACTGCAGGTGAGGTCTCCTCAAAACAGATTAGATCAGCAGACACTTCAATTGACCTGCTGGCCACATTTCTCCTGCAGCTCAACATAGGGTTGGCCTTCTGGTCTAGGAGCAAACATTGTTGGCTCATGTTCAAATATCAACAATCTTGCTGCACTACATCAGTTTATTCCAAAACTTATTTGTCTGTCAGAATTTAACCTGTAGAGATCTCCCATTACAGAAATATAAATCCAAATAAAGATATTTAGCTTTCCGTCAAAACATCTTGGAGTAAGACTCTAGTTTGTGGAATACATTATTCAACCTGGCTCTCTGAGGAGATGCACATGGTTTTAAAAACAACTCATGTCTACCTTCACACAGAAATTGAACTGTCACACATTTTGTCTGTTTTGAGCATTTCCTGGATCTTGACAGCTCTCATTACTGTTTCCAAAAAACAAATCAGCAGGACCTTGCCTAAAAAAGTTCTGCCTGCCTTGTAAGTTTTCCCTCAATCATATTCTATTCTTTCTGATCTTTTTTCCCCTCTGCAGCTGCATTTTGTTCTTTGACTACTGCTCACAGTAATACATTTTGAAATGTTAAAAGCTACATTTCTCAGTTGGGAAAGTTTTTTTGTTTTTTTTTTTTTTTTTTAAACTTAAACTTAATGGAACTTTAGCTGTTGTTGTGGGTTCTATTAGCACTTTACCATCATACATTGTGAAAGTATGAATTGCCTGCCTTTACCTGAGCGGGGACTGACACCCATATCACTACAGTATTTTAATAGTACTGAACTAGCTTCTACAGGAGAGAGCTGAATGTTCCACTGGATGATTTTGGGACTCTCCCATGGCAGTAAACAGAAAATCCCACTCTTAGCAAAAAAGTGCTGAAAAACTGACGAGTTTGGGTAGTAAAGAATTAAGGATGCACACAAACTTTGCAGTGTCCATGATGCTCTGGCCAAGAAAATGTACAATAAAATCCTCCCTCGAACATTGATGCATACTTATTCAAAACAGAGCTTTACTGAACTTTATCAGAACACTTCTCTTGCAAGAAGCTCACAGTGACAAATTCAGGTATCTAAACCCAGAGCTCCTTGTCCTGGAAAACATGTTTCTAGGTGTGTCTACTGTGAATTCTGAAAACCTTGTCATGAGGTTTAACTGCAAGCTCACACCTAAAATCTCAGGCTACGCTGTACTTATTTTCCCACCCCTGCCCTGTGCCCTCTCACAGAAGACAAAATTTCACCACAGAAACCAGAGAAATCAAAGAACAACAAGGAACTACATGACTCTGGAAGTTAGTGCTACATGGTCAAAGAATACAGCCTACTTCATTTTCGTTCTGATCCAAGCTGAGCTATGACTGAAGGTGCTTGCTTGATTTGTTTGGACTCAGCAAAAAATGCAAGCCACTCAGTTCCGATGATCAGACAACTGCTAGCTTCTTTATAAGCCAGATTCAGCTCATACACCCATCTCTACAGACAACTCTAAGTATTTTACTTTGAAATACTATTATTAATTGTCTGTGACTAGTTATCTAGATATAATTGTGGCAATTGATAACACGAAGTAAGCAAGCATGGCTAAGTTCTCAGTTCAATACCAAGTGCTATATTTCTGAGTTTATATTTCCAAGAACTGACTGGCCAGTATCGTATTCTTCATCTCACCTTTTAGAAGGATTTCATAATCTCTTACATTGTTTTATCTTAAAACCCTATCAGATACAGAAGCTCTGAGAAGAAAGTATTTATTTAGAAAGCTTTCCATTAGAGACCACCAGGTTGTCGTTTCAAACAAAGTAATTACTGGAACATGTTTCCCAGAAACCCGCACTGTTTGGTGGTGGTGTTTCCTCAACATGTTTTACACATTAAAGATGCAATTTATTTCAGCCTCTGGAAAGGAATCCCCAAGCAAAGAGCGAGCTGAACGTGAACAAGAGCAAAGATGTAAAAGGTGAGAAAGAAATGGATATTGAAAGGGAAATGCAGTTCAAACACAGGACATGATTTTTTAATCTTCACTACTTGTTATTCAAAAAGAAGCTTGTGATCCAATGTCAGCATCAGCTGTTTTTTCCCCTAAATACTAAAACAGTAAATGATGACAGCTGTTGCTATGTTGAGAACAGCCATTCAGCATTTCTGAGAGTGTGCATTAGCATACCAGGCCAAGACCCCACCTCAAAGCATAAACTCTGGGGGCATTTTAAAAATCAGACAAAAATTGGCAGTCAATAGATGGCAAGTGAAAAATGATCTATTTCCAAGTTCATTGTCAGCAAAGAACAGATGGCACAAGCTACAGTGCTAGTGTGGGTTTTCAGCTGGGGAATTTAAGCGTGTAGTACACAAAACTACAAAGGTAGCGTGGCCGAGCGGTCTAAGGCGCTGGATTAAGGCTCCAGTCTCTTCGGGGGCGTGGGTTCGAATCCCACCGCTGCCACAATGCTTTAGCTTATCAGCCTGTATGATCTTCACTAAACGTTTTCCAACTTTATGTAGCTGTTCCGAGTGCTAACTTCCACTTAGAACCATCTAACTCTGATCACACAGTATCGGAACACACAGAGAAATGACCAAACAGGCCCGAGAAACCTGCACTACTAAAGCTGGCATTCCCAGAGCCAGAGCAGGGACTGTGAGCCTCTCAGGGCCAAGGAACAACTCAGTTCTGTGGCAAAACACTTCATTCCTACTTTGCAATCTGTATACTTTTACTTCCAAAATAGGGAAAATTCAGTTCCTAAAAACGCTGGACTATGCCTCATTCTCCATTATTCTCTTCACCTGAGACTACTCTGCCACACAGTAAATTAAAATCACGCTGAACCAGGGACAGCCTCGACAACCAGACTAAGTTATCAAAGCAGCTTTTTTTTTGCTGCAGTGCTAACTGCAAGGCACACACACAAAGCTGCTTCACAGGCTCACCATTGCAACTTGAATGTCTGATGACTGTGTGCCTATAAGGAAAATTTTAATATTTGCTCTAACTACCTCTTTTTTATCGGGTGTCTCTGAAGGCACTTCCCCATAAAGACAGCAGCAACAGCCACAGTCTCTCTCTCTCTCCCTCCTTTGCACTTAAAGGTGATCTTTTTTTGCCACTCTTCTCAATTAGGCATCTGTATTTAGGAAACAGAGGAAGATGGCTAAGTATTGTTGTCTAAAATATGTATAAGATGTTTGTGGTCTTGCAAGTTTTACATGAGCTTCAATTAAATTATCTTCTGAGAATTCTGAAACTCAAACATAAGAGTGAAGCACACTGGGAGATTTTAGGTACCGCCAACTGTAGAGCAGCACAAATAAGATTTGTGAGGGCTGTAGAGAAAGCATTGTACTTACAGGTCTTTCAATTATGCTAGTTGACAAAAATGAAACCTAACTTTATCGTGAAGTTTGATATATTAGAATGACGTTTCTCATGGCACAGCTTCACTATGTATTATTGTTCCTAGGCTGAGAGATTGAGCTTGCAACAGGCTTAAGGGGGATGGGTCTTGAACAAACCACAATGCTTGCCACAATCACAAGACCTTCACCATTCTTTCTGCAAATTTGAGCACGCCCTGCAAGTACAGTGTGACAGAAATCAGGATCTTGGGCAAATTTCTGTAGCTTTTGTTGTTATGATCCACTGTAGAAATCAGATTAAACTTACTCCAAGTAATTACCTACTTCAGTTTCTGCTGAAGGCTGCTTTTTTACTGAATATCGTTGAAAGATTTCCAGACTTTAATAACAAATAATGACTCAAGACAAAATTCTCATCTCTAAATGCTACTGACACTTTTGAAATTAATGATTTTTGACAGACAGATCCCACGGGTCAGATCCTATCATTAGAAAATAGAGCGCCAATTTACTGAAATGTAGCTTTCAAGTAAGTTTTCAATATTAAATTAAAATTCTTTTAAATATATTTGGAGTTATCTTCTTGAAATATTGGCTCCTAAAGCTGTATAAAAGGGAAAACTTTGCAAAAAGCATTGGTGTCTACTAAAACACTAAGAGTGTATTGCATTAAAAGTGAGTTGCTGTAATGGCAGCAGCGTATACAGCTATGCCTGAGGAAGCCTTGAACTAATGTGGACACTGCTAGCACAGTAATAACATGAAACCTAACATAGCTCTGCATCAGCTCCAAACCTTGAACAGTTTTGCCAGTTTGGTGGTTCTAGCAGGAGAGTTTAGTAAATTGGTAATTCTCAATAAAGAAACATCTTGTGTTCATGAAACAATTTTTGGTTTTCAGATAAGATTGCATTATCATAAGAATAAATTTACACTGCAGTAAAAACCACCAGCCATTCAAATCTGTGATGTCTACAATTAAATTTCTTTCCAGCAGTACTTGTTGGTAGTGAGTCATCTTCCCAAGCATGTATGTTTGTGAATTCTCCAAAAAGCCTTTTAGTTCCCTAACAACCACACCTTACTCTCTCCAATGCAGCTTAGTTAAACTTCTATAAGCATATTATAGGTACAAGTGAAAATACTGGCCTCTAGCTTTTTCATTTTACACTTACTATATTAAATTATGTTTATATCAAACTTTAAAAACAAATAAAGTAGCACAGAAACTGTATTTTTCATTACTTTTTCCTTATTAAGGGAGAAGGTGGACACATGCAAGGTGAAAACTAGAACTTCATTGTTGCTGTGTGGTTAACAGTTACACTGGTGTTAGTTAAGACAGCACAGTAACACTATTACAGTCTTAAAGCCTGAAATATTGTGACTCACCCTTAAAAAAAAAATCTATCAGTTAGTAGGGAGCAGCGGAGTAGATTGGCAGTGGACAGATCTTCCTTCTTTAATCTGGTATAAACTTTCAAATATACTATACAAGATGGCAGTTTGGGCTCTCAGTTTAAGAAATGTACTAGCTCCCACTTCCTTTTGCTACATTAAGAACAAACTTGCAGCAGTGACTCTTCACTACATGGAAGTTTTCACACTGCTTGTTTCAACTAATGTCAAAACAACATAGAACTAGATAACAATAGGTGAATTTGACCTTTTACTGAACATAGTGGGGATTGGAGTAGAAACATCCTGCTTTTTGTAGAAGGCAAATTAAAAGGAAAAATTAGAATGCTGGAAGTCAACACATTTAGATCATGCATATGAATGCAGAAAGCAGCAAAAAAAGCTGAAAATCCTTTAAGATTGAAAAGCACTGTAGCCAACCTCTCACACAAAGCAGAAATATCCCTAGGTCCTAAACAGGTTTGGCAAAAAACAGGAGAAAACAGGTCAAATTTTTGTGGTGCTTGTCTCAAATAAGCAGACCCAACCAATGTCTTTTTTGCCTCTTCCTGATGACTACAAGGCTGAAGCTTCATAAGGAACTGTTTATCAAACAGTATTTACCAAAAAAAAGTCTTTATGTTGTCATCAGAGTACTCATATTAGAGAGGAACTGATCTCTAAATCTTCTGCTTACACAACTCATGTTTGTTTTTGTTTGTTTGGGATTTTTTTTTGTTGTTTTTTGCTTGCTTGTTTTTCAGAGTGCAGTGTTATCAACACCAATACTTCCTACTACAGGGAAGTGTAGGATTTTTCTTGTTTCAGTCTCTGATCAATTAATTTTCTCCAAGTTTTCTTCCACATAAACCATGGTCCGAGATTGTCTGTAAGGTTCATAGTATGAGGCCACACTACTGTGTATCTCCTTCATAAAAGTCAAAAGGGAAATACAGGAGTTCTTTAGCTACAGTCAGAGGAACATATACTGAAGAGGCACCACATACATACTGTTGATTGTGCTTATCCCTATGGCATCTGCTACAATTGGACTGCAAGGTAGATAGACCTTAGTTACCATAAAAATATCTCATGTCTCCCAAACCTCTGCTCCAGACAGCAGAGTCAGTTCTTTGGGGTCAAACTTACCTTCTCCATAGCAAGACTGCTGTCAGATAGGTTTGGGAGATAGAATGCTTCCGTTTTTAAACCGTTCTTTATGAAGACGTTCTTAGATTGGTATTGGAGATTTTAGAAGACACATTTAAGAACTTGTTCTCAAAACGGAGTATTTGAGAAGTGGCAGTCACATGGCTTTGCAAATGTATTCAGGGAAATAACAAGAGCAGCAAGTCAGCACATTTGGAATCGTCTTCCAGGGTACAACCCATATGCATCATTCCAACATCAATATGCACTTACAGCCTAGTGTTAAGCGTGAAAGAAGAGATCTGATCGTCCTTTTCAGCAACATTTAGTATAAAATAGTTTAAAAAAAAAATACTGCCTTTCAGTAACACAAAAAATGTCACATCAATACCAAATCCACACTTCCTGTGTACTTTCAATTTAAGAGTATCTTGTACACAAAACTCTGTTTGCTATCAACTTTCTAGCCTGCAAACACAGAAGCTAGTAAACAGATTATTCTCATCTGTATTCATCAATATTTGCAGGTTCTCATATCCCAGGATAGGCATCTGAACTATGTACTTACAAACGCCAAAGGCAAGAAAAGAACTCCAAGTTCATATGAACGGATCATCAGTTGGGTGCCATTTTTCTCCAGAGCTCCCCAGGCTGCTTTAGACAGATTGGCACTGCAAAGAGAAACAAAGCATTTCAGTGGGGCATAATCTTCACAGCAGAAAATGCTTAAGCACAACAGCTGTAGCAACACACTTCTAGCAGGAGAATAGTCTTTTCGTAAGAAGTGATCTGGGTGTTATTCCTGGCTGCTATTTTTGCAACAGAGTGGGAGCAGCAGAGACAATATATAGATGGGTATTCATACAACACATGGATAATTACACAAGCCTACTTGTGTCATTCAGATCTACAAGACTTTCAGTCATTTGAACCTTTTCTGCACACTTCAGAACAGAACTTGGTAAATAGCTTCAGTTTGATGATTTAGGAATATTAGTATAGGTTAGCACAATTACAATTAGTAACAAACAGCGTAAGCCATTTTTGCAGGACTTACATGGCATCTTTTGTCCACGGTACTTTGTTCACAAAAATAGATCAAGTAATTATTACATAGATATTTCTGGTTTAATGTGCTATTCAGCACTGCATTGTAACTAATCCTTCATCAGTATCAGCTATGAAGGAGATAAAGTTTGAATGAAAACATAAATGTGCAGTAGGTGTTGATCACAGAAGCATCAAAATGCAAAGCTTAAACACTATTTTAACTAACAGACATAGTGGATGCTTTTAGATCATAGCAAGCAGCGAAACAGAAGAAACATGAGAAAAAATAATAGGAACCACGAATTTCTGTGTTTAGTGGATTTGGATGTCTTAAATACCAGCATACACTAAAGAAACATAACTCACGGTTTACAAATACTTATCATTTCAGTTGATGCTGAACACTGAAATTGGCAGTTACAGCTCAAACAATATTTTGGTGCAATTGTCAACAGTTCTTGACATAATCACTTCAACCTACTGCCCCAAAAGAGGCAACGCAACGGAGAAACATTAAGTATGGACAAAAATTCATACAACTACATACTGTATTGTGAGGATAATGGCAGTAACTTATCTAGGTCTGCAACTGACAAGAACTTTTTATGTTACTTTTTTTTTTTTTTGAGAGGTGTCCAGTTAGCTGTTTACCTGGTAACCAAGAACCATGCGATCTTCTGGAAGTCAGGAGAGGATCTCATGTATGTCTTAATGTGAGGTATAGCACAGCTTCGACCTGAGACTTCTGCTGACCATTTGCTAGAAAAAGAAAGGAAATAATTTCATATGCACCTTTATTTTAAGGTCTTAAAAACAGTCACCATTCCACAGTGCCAGGCTTACAACAATACTACTGTATACTGGTCGCATTTAAAACTTTTTTTCCTTTGAAGACTATCAGTGGTTATGCCCTCATGCAAGGGAGCTTGGCATCAGATTAAACCTCACAAAATTCCCTAAGCTTGATACAATTTATTAAACAAGAAGTAGAGGTAGGGAACAATTGATAGATAGTTGATATCACCCTTCCTCTTCTGTATTCTGTGCTCCACCAAGTAATTTGAGGTCTTAATAGAAGTAATATCTGTGTATAAATATAAAAAATTAGTCTAAAAGGGCAAGCCACTGCCGGTGCAGTTCAGCATCAATGCTACAGAACTAAGCAACTGTAGGAAATGCTACATAAGCAAGTAGTAAATACATATACACACACATAACTGAAGGTATGTAATTATGATATTTGGAAGCATTTTGCACTCAACAGTTGTTAGTCCTCACTCAAAATCAGGAATAAGACTTTCCTCCACCAAGAGGCTTTTTTCCTCATTTTGGAATATAATAGGCTCTGGTTTTGATTGTCACAACCTTGTTCCCCTAATATGATGGTTTGGGAGTTACTTCCCCCCTGCCTCCTTCCACACGCCCCCACCCAGTGAAATCCCCCAGACTAGACTCAGTCGGCTGGAAGTTAAGGACTGAAGCTGCATTTACAGCTTAGCACAATTTACAAGCAGATAGACAGACACACACACAACATACAAAAAGATTTACAAAAATATACAAGTTAGAAGTAATACAGAAACACAATCCCCCTCCCAGAAAATCAGATTACCAGGAGGCTCCTGACCCCAACCTCTTCCCCTCCCTTCAGAAATAACCAGATCAATCCCCATATATCTCATGTGATACATCTGAAGAGGTCTGTCAAAAAGACAAGAAGGTTAGGGGAAATAAAGGGTTAGGCTGGATTAGAGTTAAGGCAGAAAGCAGCCACAGACCACCAGAGAGAAGGAGAAGAACTGAAAACTAACAGAGAAGTGTGTGAGTAATGAGTGTCTTATCTGCATTTTTGACTAATTGCTTTTCTCAGCAGAAGGATGAGCGATATAGGTTACTCTTGCTGTTTTTCTTTCTTCTAACAGCCAAGGATTTAATTTCTCTCAGTAAAATATTCCAATTAGTCTCAAACCAGCACACCTAATTTAGCATTGTCCTCTAAAAGGCAACTCAAAAAGAGCCAATCAGCTCTGAAAAACCTCTTAAGTGAACCATATTCATTTGAAAGCTTAGGAGGACTAAAGTGGAAGGGATGGAATTAATTACTTCAGTGAACTTCCAGGAGTAATTTTCATGCGAGTTAAGACAAGAGGATTTGCAGTTCAACAAGAACAACTTAGATTAACAACTCTATCCTCTGATGAAGAAAACTGTTTCTGAGAACTGGGCCTGTACTCCTAAAGGGCAAGAGCTGAAACACTGTGTGCACGTTTGGACCAAATAAGATTCAAGCCACACTGAAGTCTTTCTGACAGACAGACTAAGCTATGTGATACAGAAACTGTTACCTGAACTCATGTTCCACTGCAGAACTCCACACTTTCCCTACACATAGATTGTAAGGCTACACTGGAACTCAGCAACTCTTGTGAATAGTTTTATCTCGTGACTGCCATCTTAGGCAAGCATTATCTTTAAGTTAGGTAACTCCAGTAGCATTGTAGGAATGAAAAACATGAAAAATGTGAAAACTGGAAATTGAACACAGATATTTTTTTTTAAGATCTCATTGCCTTGAGAACAAAAGTTCACCTTCCACCATTAACTGCCATAATTTAGAGATACCACCTCAGTCTGCCTTTTTGCCTCCTTATCTTTGACAGATACAATTAAGCACTGTGTTTAGCAACAGTACTACCATTTACTAACTATAGTAATGTAATTGAAATTAAATGCAATTAGAAATGATGAAATTGATATTCCAGAAACTTAAAACTGGGAAGAGTTTTAGCCATATGTTCTTTAGTAGGACAGGACAAATATCTATGAATAAAATGGGAATGAAATAAAGTGATTATTTTCTGATGAGGTGTGGTTTTTTTGGGGGTTTGTGGTCACCTTTTTTTACTTTGCTTGGATTTTTTGTGGGTTTTCCTGTTTGGGTTTTTGTTGTTGGTGATGTTTGGTTTGCCTTTGTTTTGAGAGGGTTGGATTTTGTAAGTAATTACCTCATTGAAAAAACTTCTGATGCCTTTAGTAAAAGCATTATTAGCAAATTACTGGTTAAGAAATGTTTTCTCCTCTGCCCAGAAGTCGTCTTATTCCCATACTGCATAATGGAATGATAAACCAAAAGAAATGGACAGGATTTCAGACAGGTACTGACTCTCATTTAATCTGTCCTTAATAATGTTAAATTTCATTTCACTATGGGACCGTCCTGGCTTATTTAAGGAAAAAAAGGCCAGGTTACAAAAAGTAAAAAACGTTCTTGTGCTTTACACACAGGAACAGTTGCTCTGTACAGCAAGGATAAGAGCATATTTTAATATAACACCATTCACACAGTAGCTAAGAACGCCTTCCAATAATCATTTCCTATAATCAGGCAAGTAAAATCAATATTAAGTTTACTCATCTTATTCTTTTGAGAGATTGCAATTCAAAGTTGCATTACAGATTAGTTACTACATTCATCTGGCAGAAGAGAGAGAACAGTAGCCCTCAATGATTATGTTCAGGGTTCGGCTAGGACAGGGTTAAGTTTTTGTTGTGGGATTTTTCACCCTTCTCAAGAAGCTAGGAGAGGCTACAGCTAGGACAGCCAAGGGAACCAGCCTATGGGTATTTTATACCATACTGACATCATGCCTGCTACATAAGGGTAGGGCTGGCTCAGCTCCAGCTGGGCCTGAACTATGACACTGGGGCAGAGGTTCTGCCTCTTTGGTTGAGAATACATGACAATGTTTTCCAATTCTGCTGATTTCCCCCTGCTTCTGAAAGGGAGACATTCCTTCTCTTTTGCTATAAAAGTGTGTCTCTTTCTGCTCTGGTAGGATTCCTACTTTCTTGCTGGTTATGCATTATTTTCCAGTTTTCTAATATGTCTACTGCCCAGAGCTTTGCGTTATGGAAAGTCTCCATCTTATATTAATCTTATACTAAATATCCTTAATTTAATCTTATATTTAATTCTACTGAAATAGGACCATTTTCTCCTGTCTCAGGTTACCAGAGAAAAGCAGCAGCTATACCTTAATCTGCTCTATGGCAACACCTTACACAAAGGCTCTCTGTAAGGGTCACTGTCTCATATTACTGCAGAATAAGGATCTGCATACGAGTAGTCACTACAGGGTAATTATGCAAGCTCTCTTGCCATTTGCAGTCATTTCAACAGGTGAATTTACAACGACTCTTCCGTTGCCAGAGCAGGACCCTACTATGTCCAATGAGGCAGGTATGAAAGTTCTTCATTGAACAGCAATAAGCAATGACTCTCATTATCAAGTATCTCATTATCAAGTAGCATTCTGTGCACTAAATAAAACACTCACCAACTGAAACAGGTACATTTTAATTCCAGCAAGATTCTCCTGAGGTAAACGCTTACAGAAGCTGAATTAAGGCTGCGTCTACACCCCTAGTTTTATGATCTCCACACTTTTTGAATCATGATGGCACGATCCTGAAGTGTTGAAGGTATATGCAGCATTCTTTGCCAAATATGCTTATAGGGCACACTTCAAAGGCAGAGAGACAAAGCCTCACGTGCTTTCTGTTCTACTTTCATTCCTTGGATGTTGACCAGTAAGGCTCACAGCAGCAACCATGTTCACCCCAGCATGGAGTAAGCTCTCTGCAAGTAGCAATTCTGCCCCCTGAATACACACAAAACTATATGCACTCTGACTTAAACCTGGGTAAAGCATCTTACCAGAGCAACTTCCAGCTAGAAGACCTAAAAATCTCTGGTGAAAGGAATGGGGATAAGTGGTCTTCTAACAAGTTACCAGATTTGACTTTTATTTAGTCATGTTTTCTTGTGGAAAACGACTTTCCCCATTGTTTTCAAAACACGTGTGATGTTTTAAAGATTCAGCCCGAGGGAGACATCTCACATAGAATGTGTCAAGACACTTAGAGTTTGGTAAAATTAGTAGCATGTGAATGTAAAGGTTCTTAACAGAAAGAGTCAGGCACCTTTAACAAAATTTATCAGCTTAAAAAGATTGGGAATTTTTGCAGCCTGACTACTGCAGTCAAAAAAGCTAAAAAACCTTCCTAACCCCATTGTGGCTCAGTTGAAATCCTGTTCATACTGTGGCATAAGTGGAAAAGTGAAATAGAATTGTAAATTAAAAACAGAGGAGGAGGAGGAGGAAGAAAAAATGGAGAAATGTTACTACAGTTCAGAAAACAAAAGCTTAAATAGAAATTTACAGAATCCAAGATCTGGTACTGTCCTCCGTTACCAACAGCATCTTGATCATTCCCACGGGTAAATTTTGGTAGCGTTTTGGAAATAAGACCAGCAGATAAGGGACTAAAGACTTTACTTTTGAAGAGATTATCATGCTTCTGACCACTTCCCTCCCCTTAATTTGCTGTTAACACTCAAACATCACAGCATTAAGTTGAAACACTGAGATTGAAGAAAATACAAAGAAAAATCAAAAAACAAACAAACCAACCCCAAATGACCCCAATGAATTGAGTTCTACTTACTGAAAATAGGAATGCAACCACAGCTGTTTCTGTGCTGTCTGTATACTGTATGGAAGTGAGCCACCAGCTTAAGGGAAAAAAAAAAATAGAACACACACATTTGATTTTTAAAATACACTCTAAAAGCAGCAAACATCTTGGGGAATAAGATATCTATACTTTCCTCATGACTTATGTTCAGAAAACGGTTACATGTTCCAACAGTATGAAATAGAGAGTTGGGTTAGTTTTCTTTTAATCTTAGAATTCAGTAAATTCCTAAACACTTTGTATTTGTACGCGGGACCTTGCACTTGCCTTTACTGAACTTGAGGTGAGCCAATGCCAACCTCTTGAAGCTTGTCAAAGTCCCTCCGGTTGATATTCCTTCCCTCCAGCACGTCAACTGCACTACACAGTTCGGTGTTGTCGGCAAACTTATTGAGGGCACACTCAATCCCGCTGTCCACATCACCAAAGATGTTAAGAAACATCAGTCCCAGTAGCAACCTCTCAGGAACAACCACTTGTAGTTTGTCTCTACTTAAATATCGAGCCATTGCCCACTACTCGTACTTTGCCTCCTTCCATCAAGTATTTATACACATTGACAAGATCTCTCAAGAAAATTCCTTTCTCCAGTTCAAAGAATCAACCAGCGCTCTCAGACTTTTCTTGTATGGCAGAAAGTCCAATCCCTTACTGAACCAAGTTCAGCAAAAGGCCATGAAGATGAGTATGTCCACATCTGCCTCATACTGCAAAGCAAGTTGGACACAGCTCTTCAGATATGGCCTCACCAGTGCTAAAGAGGTAGGGATGGGCCACCCCTTCACATGCTTCCTAATGCAGCCCAGGATCCTGTTGGCCTTCCTGCCACAAGGGTAGCTGGCTCATCTTCAGCTTAGTGACCAATGGCGGCACTCCCAGATCCTCCTCTGCAAAACTGCTTTCTCTTGGTCAGTCTGCAGCGTGTACCTGTACCTCAGGTTATTCGTGCCCTGGCATAGTATTTTGCACTGCCCTCTGTTGAGCTTTGCAAGGCTTCTGTCAATCCATTTCTCCAGCCTGTACAGTCCCATTGACTAGCAGCACAATCATCCAACATGTATGAACTACTCTTCTTGAGTTTGAATCATTTGCAAACTCATTGATGGCAAACTCTGCTTTGCCGCTCAGGTTATTAATGAGGATATTAGATGCGTGGCCCCAGTATCAACACTTGGCACACACCACCATTAGTAGGCTGACCTACAGCCTTCATGCCATTGATCACAACCACTAAGGTCTTGCAGTTCAGCCAGTTTCCAATCTTAACTCGCTGTCCACTTGTCTAGCCTATACTTCAGCAAGTTTTCTGTAATGATGTTACAGGAGACAGTGTCAAAAGCCTTATTAAGATAAACAATATCTAGTGCACTCCTCTCATTCATCAAGCCAGTCATCTCATCAGTTTCTCCATTAAAAATCCATGCTAATTATTCCCAATCACCTTCTTGTTCATCACGTTTGCAAACGGTTTGCATGATTCTTTGCTCCATCACCTTCCCAGAGATCAAGGTGAGGCTGACAGGCCTCTAGTTCCCCAGATGCTCCTTCTTACCCTTTCTGTCCTCATGAATCTCTTTCACTTGCCTTGATGTTTTGAAGACTAATCAAAGACAACCTCACTGACACCCGACAGCTCCCTTAGCATGCATGGCTGTAACCCATGTAAGTGCTTACTTTTGAGAAAGAGTAGCTTCATGCCATGAGAATACTACAGTACCTCTTCCTCCTCCAGGGTAGCTGGGGCTGTGCTTTCTATATAAATATACAGACTTCACGAAGACAACCATGGGAAGGTTGAACACAACCACACAAAGCAGTATTTTAAAAGTGATGAGTGAGTAGTGAATTATCTTACTCTCCATTGTATCTAATGCATGGGATGACAGTCTAAAGAATACACAAGGAGAACTCTCAAGGCACACTCAAACCTTATTTTGCTACCAAAACGAAAGATTGACTTGAGTTTGAACAGTGGTCAAGAGCTGTTTTTTCCGGTACAGTGATGTATGAACATAGCTACGTACACTGAACCATGATATACCAATGCCCACAACCCTTGTTACACTTAATTGTTACAGGAGAGGTGTAGTGAAAGCTCCCATAAAAGGATTCTGCTGCTACCTATTCTACTAAGTTCTCAGCAAGATGACAACTTCAGGTTCAGTCAGTATCAACCACAGAAGTGATTATGCTGGACACAGGCCACAAAAAGGCAATAAATGAGAGTTCATCTGCTTACCAGGATAGCCTTCCAGACTTTGCCTCACATTATTCACTGTAGGATAAACCTTTATGAAAGGGGAATAAAAAAAAGCTTTAATAATGCAGCTCTAAAGAAACTGTCAATTTCAAAAACAAAAATCACCTTAAAGAAAACTTACATTAGAAAAAAAAATTAAAGCCTTCATTTTTCAGAATCAGTTACACTGCAGCTTAAAACCAGCTTTGTGCAAGTAAGAGTCTTTCATATTTTTACCACTCTTGCAGAGTTTACTCAAATAATCCTGCTCCAAGCACTTCCACAATGATCAGAGTAAGCTCTTAACATTATTTTATGAGATTGTAGACTAATCTCAATTATGAGTATGCAGGGGCAATTAGAACACAATAAGGGCACAGTTTGACAACATTTTCTCCTTGATTTATCAAGCTTGCTTCTGCTCCTCACCTTAATTGTGCCAATAACCAAATAACCAGGGTAGAAGGCAATTTGGTTTAGGTATTAATCACTCAGAGTTCCGTTACACCTCAGTAGCAGAAACAGCTGTATCTACAAAACTCAACTGAAAACAAGCAATAGAATGAGAGTATATTTTTTTGTGTAGTATGCCACACACAAGCGCCACTAAGTGGCACCTTTATGATTTCAGGATGAAAACCACATTACTGTCTTCCAAAGGGTAAAAATCAAACCAGTGATGAAGATTTAAACAACAAGTGAATAGATGTTAAAGGTCACAAGCATCTAAAAGACATACCAAATGCATTGGAACATCATTCTTAAGAGGAGTTGCCAGGGGGTTGCCTGCAGCCACCAGGCTTTCTTGGAACTCTGAGCACAGCCATTTAGACCCATCGGGTCCCATTGAACCAATGCTTGAGAACTGTCCAACAACAGGCCAGGATTCCCATGCTGGTACTGGCGAAGCACGCTCTTTCAAGAGCTGTTGAGGGAAATTAAAACATTGTTAGACTTCAACAAATAAAGTGTATCTTGATTAGTGGTTTGATATCACTTCTGATACAATACATCCTCTAGAATTAACTTCTGACAATGAATGAGATAAACTTTCATTCTACCTAACTTTGCAATAATAAGTAGTCATCAGACTCTCGAAATAAACCTATTATTCCTTCAAGAGAAGGCCAGGCATCAGAAATTCTATTCCAAAGCACTAAAGGCAACATTAAATAATGGGTGAAAAGCATGCTAGCATCTCTTCCTAAAAATAAAAAAGGAACACTGGCTTCAGAAGTCACAATAAATTAACTAAATCTTTTTGTGTTTTGTGGTTATTTGCCATAAAATTCCTCTTGTATCTTAGAGCCCCAGCTACAATAGAAACTCACAATAAGAGCGGAAAAGAGAACAATTGAAGAGAAAATGGAAATAATCCTTTTAGGAGTTCTTCAGCTGTGAATGGAATTGAAAGTCATATTCAAAACAGATGGATATGGGCACATAAGCTGTACGCAGCTGCTACTTTTTTTTTCTTCCCTCTAGAGAGGGGACTAAATGGCTTCAGCTCTCAATGCAGTGTCACTAGGTCTATCTGCCTTGTTACTAAAAAACAGTCAATCATTTTAATCACAGAAACATTTGCCACAAGGCCATCTTTATCTAACAATATTTTCTGGTTTACTTTGTTTTTATGCAGTGTCTTACCAGGCAAAAAACCAAGCAGACAACACATCAAAAAGGGTAAACTCTTTACAAACAAGGGGAGGTCTAAGGTCATTTCACCTTACACTGAAATGCAACGTGAGAAATGGACATTTTTGACATACACTGCATTAGAACTCACAATGGAATTTGAAATAATGCCACTTCAGACTGACATGTAGGTGGAAAATTCCTCAGTTATGGGAGTTTTTAACAGATTACACGAAATACCTCACCCTTAACATTTTTAAGTGAATAAAATGAGCCTCTTCCCTATGTGCAGGCAAGTTTGTCTCAACACATCTTTCCTTAGTGAATGCCTTAGGAAAAAGTTACATTTGGTTCCCAGTAACTGGGATTTTGATAGTGTCAAACCTGTTAGAAACACCAGCAGCAGACAGGAAACCATTTGAGTGATGGTGATTCCTCAGACATCTGTAAGCACAGAACGACTCAGACCATAAACTGACCACGGTAACAAACTACATGTCAGGAGTGGCAAGTTTATGCTACTGCTAACTTAAACTGTAACAGTGTATTGAATGATTGCTGATTGTAACTGGAAGAATTGAAAGGATTATATTTACAGTTAAAAGGATATGAACAAAAGAAGTTACAGCTTTTAGTACCTTTCTGAGTCTAAGATGACCCCACTTTTCTTTATCTGTCCCTTGATATCGCCCAGGGGTAGAACCAACGAGATACACTCTACAAAAATGAAAAAACACCACCAAGTTATTTACAGCTCTGAAGTGTTCTGATTTGTGAAGTATTTTCACAAAACCTATCAGCAAGGTTTTACTTCTATATTCAACCTTAACTATTTAACCTTCCATGCTTCAGATTTACAATATAAAGAAACAAATTTTCAGCCCTGTCATTTATTATTATCATCCTATATGGCTGTCATGCACCACAAGGTATAGCCAAGAGCACAGGCAAAAACTGCAGCTTCACACAAAAAAAGTAGAAGATATATAGTATTAGTAGTAAATGCAAATAGTCCTTGTTTGGCACAGAACTGGGCATTAATTTTGAGTAAAGCAAATCTATTGCTACACCCAAGTGATCAGATTCAGGTATGAGATTTCAGTTAGGCACCTAATCAATCAGATACCAAGTACAGTTTTTTCAACTATCTTCCTAATAATGGTTTAGTAACCTGTTTGACTTCGCCCTTTAATGGAAAGAGATCTGCCCCGAGTCACAACAGAAGGATGCAGTAACAAACTGCTTCATAAAGCATCTCATGCCTAACTTCATCCATGAATTAGTGTCCCCTGCATATTTTACATGGCAAGGAACGAAGTGACTCTTCCCTGGCCCGTGCATATGCTCACATCAGCTAGGGCTCAACCAACCTGCTTGATCTCCAAGACCAAGCAGTTGACCTAGTGAACAAGAACAGCAGCTCAGGCTGTTGGCTCACTTGACTGTAAGGCACTTTTTTTTAAACCCTCCTCAAATCTTGTAAGACTCCAGGTAAAAGAAATACATTTTTTGTGTATTAAACTAAACAAAGTTTTATTTATTTCTACCATGGTTTATGTCCTTTCCAGTTTGTTTTAAAATTTCTGTCAGGTTATAAAACTGCTATTAAGCAGCCAAAGAGATTTACACTTTCTGAAGGAAATATTATATTTTGGTGGAAATGGAGACTGTTTCTATTAGAAATAAATTAAGCATCTTGATTTTAAGTAATATCAGTGATGTGATACTGTTTCAAGACAAAGCCCATTATTACTAAGCATAACACTGCCACCAGACAAAATCCATGCACATAATGTGGGAAAATGCTGTACACAGATTAAAACATTGCCTTTTAGGTACAGAATCCTGTTCTTAACATAACTTTGATTGCAATGAACTTTGCTTATATGATTCCCTCTTACATGACAATCCCAATCCCATGGAGTTTTTTTCCATAGGTAATTGTATTGGAGAAATATTTAAGCAAGACTGACTTAAGTGGAACTCCTGAGTACCTATTACTTACAGCCACATACTGTCAAGTTACTTGGTGATGCACCTTTTTTCAGTCTTAAAATGTTCATAAAACTAGAAGTCAGTCAATTCAACACAGTTGTAAAAGACAGATTTTAGAAGATGCCTGAAGTTGGGTTCATGTTTGAACAGCTGAGTCTGAAACGAAGTAAGCTTACAAAACAAGCCTATGGTACAATAGATCCACATAGACGTTTTGAAAACAAAAACTGAACAAAAAAACCCACCAAAAAACCCCAAACCAAAACCACACAAAAACCACTCAAGTTACTATCAACAAGTTCATGTATACCTTGTCTCTGACAAATCATGTTCTTGAATCAGATCTATCCATTCCTTGAGTATAGGAGAATTGTAAGCCATTAAGTAGTTTATTAAGTCAGACTTGAAATTGGTTTCAGATTCGCCAGCAGAACCACTTGATCCTTGAGGTAGCCTTGGATATAAAGGGCTTAGCCATATTCTAAAAACCAATCCACAGAAACAAGGACACCAGACATTAAAACATGATTTTAGGAAGTGATTAAAGCTCATGTGAAGGTCCTAAATGAAAACTACAAAGACTTACGGTGGTACAAAATATAAACCAACATGCCTTTACCTTACAGAATCATCAAATCTTATACTCAGTACCATAAAACTAACACTTGCAAATGAAGACAGCAGCCTCAACATGCAGCTTTCACCACTGCTAAGCAGGCTCGGACTTACCAACCAGCAGCCCTTTTATCAAGAACACTGCAGTACATTATGTTAAGCTACTGATACAGAAAAAAATTAGAAAGTAATTAGGAGTGTGTGAATATTCTGCACTGTTTGAGGAGTAGCCCACAATAACTTCTTCTCCAGAACTTCCATCAAAACAAAATAGAGTGGGCACTACACATGGAAAATATGTAGCATTTCTTTCTAGTCTCACACTGTAGCCACTGAAACAAAAGCTTCTGCATTATCAACTTACATTAACACAACCTTTTGGAATTCAGAAACTTACAAAACAGAGCTTTTTTAGCTTATAAAGCTAGAAAGAAAAATATTGTCCATGTTTAAGAAGTAGGGCAAATAAGCCTTAATGGTTTTCTGAGAAGCTAACTACCAAAAGATAAAGCGATCCCCAAGTCAAAGATTCAAAGACAATAATACAGTGCTTACGCTTTTGCCATTCAAAACACTTTACAAGAGCTCGCCTCAGACAAGTGAAAAGCCTCAAAACCTTGCCACATTTAATGGTAGCAAAACGGATGTCAAGGTGATAGCAACTTCTGAAAATCCATTTTCAATTAAGTTTCAGAGAAATCTTACACCCTGAGTTACTGTGGGGATCTAACTAAAAAATACTCTCATAAAAACAGTGAAGAAAATTAAGAGGTTGAAAGGCCTTATACTAAGGTGTCACCTACTCCTATTTTCTGTGCTCTCAATAAAACTATGTCATAAGCTGGGTGTCAACCTCAAAAGTGTCTACCAAACAAAACAAATAGATGGAAAATTTCTTCCATGGAAAGGACACTGGGCGAATAATGTTTATCTACTGTGTTAAGGAGCCAATGGCGCCCAGCACTTATCAGGTTACATTCTTGATAAAGTCACAGCAGAAGCAGAACTTTTTCACACTCACGTTATACTTGCAGTATTAAAATAAGTTTAAAATAGCTGCTATAGATTTCATAAAATAATCATAGAATCATAGAATCATAGAATAGTAAGGAGTATGGCATAATAAAAGATGATCTAGTTCCAACCCCCTGCCATAGGCAGGGACACCTCCCACTAGTACAGCTCACTCAAGGCCTCATCCAATCTGGCCTTGAACACATCCAGGGAGGGAGCATCCACAACCTCCCTGGGCAACCTGTTCCAGTGCCTCACCACCCTTACTGTAAAGAACTTCCTCCTAACATCTAGTCTAAATCTCCCCTCTGCCAGTTTAAGCCCATTGCCCCTTGTCCTGTCATTGCAGGACCTTGTAAATAATCCTTCCCCAGCCTTCCTGTAGGCCCCCTTCAGATACTGGAAGGCTACTATCAGGTCCCCTCGAAGCCTTCTCTTCTCCAGGCTGA